>VUYV01000135.1:352629-449165 GCA_008711295.1 Anarhynchus alexandrinus
GGCCTTGGGCAACCTGGTCTAGTGGGAGGTGTCCCTGCCTATGGCAGGTGGGTTGGAACTCGATGATCTTCAAGGTCCTTTCAAACCTAAACCATACTATGATTCTATGATTAACACCATGACTACATATTATCAGCAAAAGTTATGCAGTTGACTTAGATACTTCTTGGAAATAGAGTAAGAGAGCTTATTTTGTGTGACAGTAAGGAACATTTAGTGGTGTGAAGAATACGAGGATAAATCTGTTTGTTTACAAGGTTGTTTGTTTTGTGGTTGTTTTGTGGTTTGTTTTTTTAAAGGAGCAGCAAGTACAGTTTAACGTCATGAGAAGGTAGAACAAAAAGTTATTTTCATTAATATACCAAACTTTTTTGGAGAAAGAAAAATAATTATTCTGTAGTTCAAAATATAAAGAAGTATGAATGACAAGACTGACCTTCTTTTACTTTAAAACATTAATGGTTAAAACAGGATATGAGTAACATTCACTATATTTTCCAACTACTGAAACCTCTTTTACCTCAACTTCAAGTACTCAAGATTACTAGGAATTCTAAACTCAAAAAAATGCATCACGTTTCAGGCACATAGTTTTTCCTAGCTCTTTCTAGGCGACTTTCTCATCATGTATAAGAATAATACCTTATTCAGAGTTTTCAGTTCTAATCTCTGCTTTGGAACCTAAAACCAATGTGTCACAGCCTTGAACTCACAGGTGCCTAAATTCTGTAGTGGATTTTGCTTTTAGCAAATAGAGCAGTGAGTGCTCCATATGGGAAAAAGGGAATTCCACAGCTGAAGCTCATGTACTGTTCTGCCTTTCAGCTACTAAACACAAAAGCTGTAAGAGTGTCTAACTGAAACATTCATGTCAATGCAGAGAAATGTCAGTATTAAGTTAAAAGGAACTGAATTTCACTTATACTGAAAACAAAACAGTAGATATAAGCAGGAGAAGGTTCAATCAGTGATGCTTACATCTACATAATTTGATTAAAAACTTTTAGTTATGAAGACACACAACCTGAAAAAGCTTGTGTTTCTAAGTTTTTCTGAAAAGTGAAAAGACCACATCAAAGAATTCTTCTTATGAGATGACATAAACATTATTTTGCTGCTGTTGCATCACACTGAAATGTTTATAGCTGCCTTAGAGGTGAGGACATTAAACCTTACAGCACAATGAGGAATACATCTACCTTGCAAAAAAAAATGATTGATATGCCCACTATGAATGTTGATTTCCACTGAGCATCATTATTGCTACCTACTTTGGACTAAAAAATCAATAAATAAGTGTCATTTGGATACCGGTTCCACACAGTCTGATTTAAATGAAAAGAAAATGTAGATCTAGTATTTTGGCAGAACATCAATGAAAAATCACATTTCTATCGTCTTCACTTTACTCATTCACAAACTGAGAAATAGATAATGGAACGGAAGAGAGATAATAGAATAGACTCTTTCATTATCTTAGTCAATTTATACTAGTATGTAAGTAATTAAAAATATCTAAACTCCCAAGAAAAAAAAGGTAGTCCACAAGGGAAGTTCCTGAAAATTTCATCAGGGTATTATTTTCTTTTCATTACTGAGATTACATCCAGCAATACATTACTGATTTATAAATAGAACTTCTCAAAACTGTTTTAACAAACATCCAGTAGTAATTGAATTACAAAAGCTTTTAAAACAGTTCTTGCAGATATATGGTCAGCTACCATTATTTAAACACATCCAGAATTTGAAGTCATGAGAGAATAAGAAGCAGTGCTACCTGAAGATAAAGATAGAATTCATAATATTTTCTGTTAGAAATTAGGAAATGTTTCTTAGAAATTGGGGTTGGGTTTGTTTGGGTTTTTTTGCTTATTCTTGCTGCTATCAAGGTTTTTAAATGCTTCTTAGAGGATGAGTATCCATAGGGTGGAAGGATATTTGAGAATTTCCAATTGATATTTATTGAATGCTTATACCAACTCTGAAAATTACACTGTTGTCCAAATAACGTTTATTCCAATTCAGCAAATGGTATAGGAATAATGTTCATTATAATCTAAGATATTAAGCTACTATAACTAACACTTACATATAACATTTGTGCAACTGAACTTGTTTCTGCATAATGCTAAACTGTTTTGGAGGTAGAAACATTGACTGAGGAAAATTATTCCATAGACTTCAAGCCTCAGGCTTTGTATAATACTCTAAAACAAACTCAGTTAAAGTTCTTTTCTGGAACTGCAAAGTTTCCCAATCTCGTTAATTCAACTGTGACTGAGATATGTCACACTTGAAAAATATGGTGCATATTGATACAAGGATTTAAGTCCAACGCTCATTAAAAGCAGGATGGTTACATTAAATAGTTGGCAGTGAAACCAGGAAATCCACAAACTGTGATATTTATAACGTTAGCAGTGGATTTGGAGCGTTTTCTGATTCTCTTTGGCCATTGGTTTGTCAAGTATCATCATCATAAACTAACTGCTTGAACACAGACCTCAAAATACTACTGAACTTGTTATACTGGGGATATTGGATTTAAAGGGAAAGAAGCTACATAAATAATTGTAGAAACTTTAGATGAAGCTGAGAAATTAATTTTATGTTGTTGTTCCTTTCTTTTAGTCAAAATAATTAAAAAAATAATTAACAGTAAGTTAGACTTCTATAGTTCAATGTTAACACTGCTTCCAAAATGCTGGTGAATGTTAATAGAATAGGAGCTGGTATGAGAGCCTAAACAACTATGTGTGCTTCTGTGAATGTGCAGCAAACAAATAACAAACTCAGTCCATTAAGTAGGGATAATTAAATCATCATTAATTCATACATGCAAGAAAGTTTGTGTCAAGTTAAAACTTCCTGCATTAACTTAATGGTGTCTCAGAATATTTTATCAGTCTCTGCCTTCCAATATAAAGAGATTTTAACACAGTAGTATGCAAATGAAGGTTTTTACATTAACTAGCCTTCACACACATTTGACCCTGATTATATTCAAGATAGTGCAGCCTCCAGGCTGTGACATAGGGTAAAATGTGTTTCTTTCCATTTGCCTCTAGGGTTAATAATATTTTCAAACAGGAATAATGAAATAAACTTCTTGTGCTGCACATAGATGTTGCTAAGAATGAAAAATAAAATGACAAATTCAGTTTTTATTTTATCATTTGTTTCAACATTCAGGGGTTATAGTGCCTTGCTTCACAAATCACTGAATATTATTAAAGTATTTTAGGCTATGGTGGTATCCTTTATCATCATTGACTTTCTAGTCACTGTTTTTGTTTTGTTATGCTTGCTTTTTTCTTGCTTTGAATAATTTAATATATTTTCTGTTTCCTATTTCTTTTTTCCCAACAGTCTGTGAGTTCACACATTTAATTTTTGGATCAGTTCAGATGTAATATATCTTCAAATATGGAATTTAAATCTTTTCCCCAAAGTAATTGGAGGCTGACCTTTCATATTTCATTGGTAATCTTTTCATTTGTGATGTTCAAATGCTGGTAGCTGCTTTCTTTGTTGGTCATGCCTCTGTAAATGCCTGACAACAAGATAAGGCAAGCATTCAGAAATTCTGAAGGTTAAATCAGATTTTTCACATAAGGATACAGCTATTATGAAGTAGGTAACTGGGAAAGAATTCATCTTTGACATCAGTGACATGAGTCAGATCTGCCTCTTTTTCACTTTAACAGTACCTTTTGTTGTAACGTGACATCCACTATTGTACAAGTAGTTTGATTCACTGCTGAAAATATTAAAATGGACGCATTTATAAAAGTGCTGCAGATTGCTCATTCATGTCAGCATTTAGTTTTAAGCAAACAGGCAACCCTACAACAATGAACAGGATCATTTACATAATTAAATATCTGTCTTAAGTGTTTCCTTGTACAAAACATGTTTCAGCACTATGAAAGATCCCACCCAGGATATGTACTCCACAAGGTATGTGGGATGCACCTCAACCAACCTAGCAGTACAGAGTATGGACATTACGTTTACACTGTTCTCCCTAGACTTCATTAATGACTGTCAGTCTGTCAATGGAGAGAAATAGTTTCTTTTAGAGTGCTATTCACCTGCCCTGCTTTAGGCATCTATTTTAGGGCAAGATGAATTGTCATATACAAATAGCTGTTTTTCTCCATTGATGGGAAAGAGCCTTTGATGATTAATTTACACAGTAGTTGTCTACATTTGGACAGAATACCACCTAGCATATCTCTGTGGCAAAATGAAGTGTCATACGTGAGGCTGAGAGTAGGTCCAGATGAGCTAGTTCCTATCATGAATAATCATAGAATCATAGAATCATAGAATGGTTTAGGTTGGAAAGGACCTTGAAGATCATCGAGTTCCAACCCCCCTGCCATAGGCAGGGACACCTCCCACTAGACCAGGTTGCCCAAGGCCACGTCCAGCCTGGCCTTGAACACCTCCAGGGATGGGGACTCAACAACCTCTCGGGGCAACCTGTTCCAGTGCCTCACCACCCTCAAAGTGAAAAACTTCTTCCTAATGTTCAATCTAAACCTGCCCTCTTCCAGTTTGAAGCCATTCCCCCTTGTCCTGTCACTACATGCCCTAGTAAAAAGTCCTTCCCCAGCTCTCCTGTAGGCCCCCTTTAGGTACTGAAAGGCCGCAATAAGATCTCCTCGGAGCCTTCTCTTCTCCAGGCTGAAGAGCCCCAACTCCTTCAGCCTCTCCTCATAGGAGAGGTGCTCCAGCCCTCGGATCATCCTCGTGGCCCTCCTCTGGACACGCTCCAACAGGTCCATGTCCTTCTTATGTTGGGGACTCCAGAGCTGGACGCAGTACTCCAGGTGGGGTCTCACGAGAGTGGAGTAGAGGGGCAGAATCACCTCCCTCGCCCTGCTGGCCACACTTCTTTTGATGCAGCCCAGGATGCGGTTGGCCTTCTGGGCTGCGATCGCACATTGCTGGCTCATGTTGAGCTTCTCGTCGATCAGCACACCCAGGTCCTTCTCCTCAGTGCTGCTCTCCAGCCATTCCCCGCCCAACCTGTAATTGTGCTTGGGATTGCCCCGACCTAGATGTAAGACCTTGCATTTGGCCTTATTGAACTGCATGAGGTTGGCTTGGGCCCACCTCTCCAGCCTGTCCAGGTCCCTCTGGATGGCATCCCTCCCTTCCAGCGTGTCTACCTCGCCAAACAGCTTGGTATCATCGGCAAACTTGCTGAGGGTGCTCTCGACCCCACTGTCCATATCTCCTACAAAGATGTTGAACAGTACAGGTCCCAGCACCGACCCCTGAGGAACGCCACTTGTCACTGGTCTCCACTTGGACATCGAGCCGTTGACCGCAACTCTTTGAGTGCGACCGTCCAGCCAGTTCTTTATCCATCGAATGGTCCATTTGTCAAATCCATGTCTCTCCAATTTAGAGACCAGGATATCGTGTGGGACAGTGTCAAATGCCTTGCACAAGTCCAAGTAGATGACATCAGTCGATCTTCCTTTGTCCACCGCCGTTATGACCCCTTCGTAGAAGGCCACCAAATTAGTCAGGCATGATCTGCCCTTGGTGAAGCCATGCTGGCTGTCACCAATCACCTCTTTGATTTCTGTGTGCCTCAGCAGAGTTTCCAGGAGGATCTGCTCCATGATCTTGCCAGGCACAGAGGTGAGACTGACTGGCCTGTAGTTCCCCGGGTCTTCCTTATTTCCCTTTTTGAAAATGGGGGTTATGTTTCCCCTTTTCCAGTCATCAGGAACCTCGCCAGACTGCCACGACTTCTCAAATATGATGGCTAGTGGCTTAGCGACTTCATCTGCCAGTTCCCTCAGGACCCGCGGATGTATCTCATCAGGTCCCATGGACTTGTGCACCTTCAGGTTCCTCAGGTGGTCCCGCACTTGATCTTCTTCTACAGTGGGCGGTTCTCCATTTTCCCAATCCTGGCTTTTGCATTCTGCATCACGGGCAGTGTGGCTGCAGTCCTTGCCAGTGAAGACTGAGGCAAAAAAGTCATTGAGTACCTCAGCCTTGTCTCTATCCCGGGTAACCAGTTCTTGTGTTACCTTCCGGAGAGGGCCCACAGTTTCCCTAGTGTTTCTTTTCTCGCTGACGTATTTAAAGAAAGATTTCTTGTTTGTCTTAATATCCCTTGCCAGATCCAGTTCCATCTGGGCTTTGGCTTGTCTAACCCGATCCCTGGCTGGATAATATAGTAGCACAGTTAAAGAAGCAGTGTCTATTAGCTGGAATATGCAATAATGGCTAAATTATCTCCAAAACCTGAACCTTGTTCACTCAGAACTAGCATAATATTTCTTACAACACTTCATTATGGAAAACTATTTACATTGTATCATACCCTGCATATGAAAATAAATATGAAAAACATAGAAGTTCTAACAAAATGTTTTATTTACCTACATCACTAAAGGAAAAAAAAAAAAGAAACACACAAATAAAACAAGTATTTTAAAGGAAGTTCATCTTGACACAGGACTTATTCCTATATTCCATCAAAGTTCTTGAAATATACTTTGTGTAAGAATAGTTTATGTTCTTGTTTCAAACCTTTATTTATTGAGGTATATGATTTGGTTGTGCTTGGATTTTAATATAAGCAAAGATGCATGATCCAACAATGTGGCACATCAACCTTACTTGTTTTAAAAAATTATACAATTATATTGTTTTACTGTTATTTCGCAAGTATTGTCTTATTTTACGTATTTCAGATGTAGTTCCATTAAGTGATTACTCAAAAAAGAGATACAAGAAAATAAGAAAATTAAGGCAAATATAGCAATATTGTATCTCTCTTAATTGTTCAAAATATTTGAAAAATATTGCAAAATCTGTATTCAGGACAAATGCTAGTTAGAGGACTAAACTCATTCTGCATTCATGAAAATTACAGACAATTTCACTGAAGGCATAGGAACTATTTTATATAAACTTTGGAATAACTAAGAGTTACGTCAGTATTTATTACTATGTATTTCCTCAGTACTCAGTAAACGTCCAATTTCAAAGATGAGGAAATAACAGCTGCTTATGTCTCCAAGCTTTATTCAACATAAAACTATAGAATAGTTTGAGTTGGAGGGGGCCTTTAAAGGTCATCTAGCCCAGCCTCTCCTGCAATGAGCAGGGACACATTCAGCTAGATCAGGTTGCTCAGAGCCCCGTCCAATCTGACCTTGACTGCTTCCAGGGGTGACATCATTGATATCTTTGGGATCTATTTTGATGAAAAGTTCTGGATGTAAATTGGGAAAGGTAAGTATGACAAGCTCTTATACACACAAATTCTATGTTATCCCTCCTGAGCTGTGCTGAAAAAATGCAGCTTGTATTTACTTACATGGAATGAGTTGACATTAGATATAACTAGATAAAAGATAAAATTGTTGTAGGGGCAGTCTCTTTTTCTCTGTAATTTCCTGAAAATTGAAAGCTTCCTTTTAAAAATAGAATGCAATAAATTAACTATTATTTCTTCTGCCAAAATTCATTCAGTTAATACAAGACTGACACTTGTTCATGATTTAGTATTATGGTCTTGAAGAAACTATCTTCAGGCAAAGAGTAATATCAACAAAGATGTCAACAGCTGTTCCAAGACAAATAAAATATGAACCTTGAAGTCTGCTGGGTTCCATTAAATCTCATATCATGAATAAATTTTTATTTTATTTTATACCTTCTTTAAAATAACAAGCCTAAGTGAAAATTATGGATTATCATAGCTATACGGATCAAGATTATTCCTGGAATTAAAGGATAACTATGAGAGAAGGAAAGAATTCTCTACCTAACAGACTTCAGTAATTTTAAATAATTATATTGAAAATGTTAAGGAGATTTTCTATTTGTGAGCATAGATATCACTGTATTTGGATCTAACTAGAGTAACTACAGTTCCTTCTTTCCCAATTTATTCTCTCCCACTCTCTCAGGTTGACTAATAGTTCTTGTTTTGGAGAAGAGAGATACATGTTGTTGTTTTGGGGTTTTGGTTTTTTTTCCAATCTAAATATCTGTTTAATATCACTTCCAACGGAGGCAATTCTTTATCTCTATTGCTTTTTAAAATGGGGTGAATAAATCCATAATATGTGAACATACAAGGGTTTAAGACAAAGACATAGTAACATTTTCTGGTTTAGTTTAACTTCCTTTGCTAATCTGTGCTAGCATGTTTTCTTTTTTACTGGAACTGAGCACTGACCTAAGGATTTCAAATAATTCCTCACTGTGATTCCAAGACCTCTTTCCTGAACATTAATGACTAGTCTAGCATAGCCCTGGGCAACTCATTGTGTTTTTCTTCTCCCATGAATTAAGACCAGTTCTCCTAAAAATTTGTGTTGTATTTGTTGTCATTTAACTTCACAAGTAATTTTATTGTCCAGTTGCTCAGTTTTCTTGTAGCTCTTTAATAATGTGCTTGCTTGATCATTTCCTTGGGCACGTTGACATTGTATAACACAATTTTGCATATTTATTAAGCTGCCTGTGTACTTCGGACATCCACAGTTTTGAAATTTCTGGTTCCGAAGGTATATTATTTATGTCTGTCTCTATGTTAGCCTAATGCTGTGGTGCACCACTAGGTCTACAACTTTGGCATTTAGGTTAAACTAAGTGGTGAAATATGGCTCCTATTCAAGTGATTCCTTGCAGTAGTTTTTCCGCCTCCTTTTAATGAATTTAACAATGCAATATATTGCATCCTAACGTAGGTTTTTAGGGCAAGTAGGCTAAATTGCTCTTTAGTGATACTTTTCTCTCTCCATTAATTATAAAAAAATGCTAGAAAAGTATTTTAAATTAGATGAAGATCATAAATGTATAAAGGGAAATGAATCCCAGCTTTAGTACCAGCTAGTTACTGATACTTACACCATTTCACCTGAACATGTCCAATGTGTTTTAGAAAAGGTTATGAGAAAGATGTCAGAGGCATTACAGTTTACCTGTCATTCTGCAAAGAACCACTTCAGACACTAATATCTCTGTCTCACAAGAGGAATCTCGAAGCTTTTTCCTTCCTCCTGTACTCCAAAAGTTATTGAGTTGGTCTGAAGGAGAGTCACAATAGGTGATCCTATTATGGTAGTTTCCTAAATTAAGAACCCACTACACTGAGGATGGTCCTTCAAGTCTAAGCATAATTCAGAATATTAAGACAATTTATAATTGCAGGTCAAAAGGGTTTTTTACATTTTTTTAAAAAATATTTTTAAAATTACAAAGCTAATAATAATTCGTTTTGTGTCAGTGCACTATCTAGTCTCTTAAACCTTGGTCAAGCCTTAGAGCTCCAAGCTTTTTGAAGAAGTACTTAAAACCACTTTTAATGGCACTGCTTTCTCAAAAGCTTGTCAGTGCAGTACGTGTTCTTACGCACAACAGATTTCTGACATTTGGTTATTCTTTCCCTCATCTATTCTTTGGTCAATATTCTATCTTTTTCAAAGTAATATTCATCTTGTCAGTCTGCTTTTTTCACCACTTTAACAGTGATTTTTACATTTAAACTTTATTCTTCATTTTATCTGTTATATATAAAATATAGAATCACATTTGAAATAAATTCAATTTTTCAAGTCTGATAAGTAGTAAAGGAGTTAGGCATCTGAATGATGTAAGTAGGCAAAAGGTTAGCTTTGCTACAGGCTTTATAAATTATGTAGAAGAACTTTACAATTCCTACAGGACCTGCTATAATCCTTCAAGATATTTTAAGAGTTTACTGAGATAAAAATAAAATATGGAGGTGGGAGTTCCTTTGCTCCCAGCATTCGTAGCAATCATATTTAGTAATACCTATTTATGAGGTGGATTTGGAAAAAAAAAAAGAAAGACAACCACAACTGAAGCAAAAATATTCTCACTTGACTATTTAGTATATAGTTTAAAGGATATACACAACTGACATTTTGAGAGCCCAGTTCTTGACTGGGAAGAGTTAACAAGCATAATTTCATGCCATCCAAGGACCACAAAAAAAATACAAATTACATAAAACCTTGATTTTTTAGTGAAATGTTTAATTCTTAATCTTCAGTAGTATTCCAAAGCCAAATCCCAAATCAATTCTGTCTTTTCATTGTTGTGTGAGCCAACTCGGGCAGGATGCAGGAACAACCACAAGACCATGGATGAAGGACAAAGAACAAATTTAATCTCAATACCTCACAAATTAGGAAGTCTCCGCAGCAATGCCTGGGCAGAGGGACACAAGCAGGGGATGCAGGCACTGCAGGGCGGGAGAAAGTCCTTGTTAGCAGGAGTGTGTGAGCTCTGACTTGCTGTTCTCGCCTGCTTTTCAAGGGTTCAAGCAGGCGTAGTTTTCCACTGTGCTTTGATCTTCTTCAACAACAAGGCAGTGATCGCATGTATGCTAGATAAGGTGTCCCTGAGTCCATCCCAGGCTTACGTTATCTAAGTCTGGATATTCTACTTGTGAGCACACAAGGCTGAACAACAATTAGTGTGATATGTATTGTCCAGCACCCCAGGTGCGAGTCACTTGAGCGTGTTTACAATCTTCCTCACCAATCTTCCATTATTTTCCCACAATTGTCAACCGTTTTTGAAAGGACTGCAGTTTATCCCATCTACAACTCTATATACAAACATAGTGGTCAAGGGCATTGCTAACTCTAGCCTTTTACTAGAATTAGGCTTTCCTTTTCTTTTACAGGAGCCAGCTCCTGTTGTCTGTTCATAATTCATAGGAAACTTCAGTTTCCAAGCATAAATATTTTTGAGAGGAACAAAGGTGTCTAAACATAGGTATCTGACACCTTTGAGTTACACTAAGGCGTCATAGACATCTGCATTCAGTTGGCAGATATGACACAGAATTTAACAGATTTTGGAGCCACAGTTGTACTCAAGAAGAATATCCCACATTGCCTAAGATGATATTTATATTTAGACAACCGAATCTTCTGCATTTTTTCAATAAATTGAAAACTTATCAGTAATTTTTCCACAGCATAATTTAAGTTCTAAGATGTACAGCACACATCTCTGCCATCCTTTTTTTTTTTTTTTTTTATCTTTTTTTTTTTTTTTTNTTTTTAATTATTTGTGGAATAATAACAAATCACAGAATGGTTGATTTTGGAAGAAGTGTTTGGAAATCATCTAGTCCAAGCAAACTGCTCAAGTAGGGTCACCTAGAGCAGATTGTGCAGGCCCATGTCCGGTTGGGGTTTGAAGACCTCCAAGAATGATGACCCCAAACTTTCCTGGGCCACCTGTTCCAGAAGTTGTTCATTTGGCCACTCCTTAAAGTAAAAAAGTGTTTTTCTTATGTAGTCCTGTCACTGGATATTTCTAAGAAGAGCCTGACCCTGTCTTCTTTACACTCTCCTTCAAGTATTTATACATGCTAATAAGATCAACCCCTGAGCCTTCTCTTCTCCAGGATAAACAATGCCATCTCTCTCAGTCTTCCCTCGTATGAAAGATGCACCAAATTCTTAATCATCTTTGTGAGCCTTTGCAGGACTCACTGCAATAGGTCCATACCTCTTTTGTGCTAGGGAGACTAGAAATGGACACAGCACTCCAGAGGTGTTTTGCCAGTGCTGAGTAGAGGGGAAGAAACACCTTCCTTTACCTGCTGACAACATTCCTCCTAACGCAGCCCAGGAGGCTTCTGGCCTTCCTTTCTGCAAGGGCACAGAAAGTGACCCTTCAGCAAAAGTGATCTTTGTTGGCTCATGGTCAGCTTGTTGTCCACCAGGGTCCCTAGGTCCTTCTTTGTAGACCTGCTTCTAGCCAGAAAACCCCCAGCATATACTGGTGTATGGGGTTATTCCTCCCCAGGTACAGGAATTTGCATTTTCATTTGATGAATTTAATGAGGTTATTGGCCAATTTCTCCAACCCGTTGAGGTCCCTTTGAAGGGCAACATAACCATCTGGTGTTTCAGCCACTCTTCCCACCCCTATATCATCTGAAATCTTGCTGAGGGTACACTGCGTCCCAGCACCCAGGTCCTTAATGAAGATTTTAGGTGGGGTTGACACCAGCTATTGACATCTGGGGTACACCACTGGCAACTGGCCTCCAGCTGGACTTTGTGCTGCCGATCACCACCCCGCAGCCCCAGCAGTTCAGGCAATTTTCAGTCCATCTCACTGTCTGCTTATCCAGTCTGTACTTCATCAGTTTGTCTTTGAGGATACCGTAGGAAACAATATCAAAAGCCTTGTGAAAGTCAAAATAACAATATGCACTGCTCTGCCCTTGTCCACAAAGGGGCCACTAATCTCATCATAGAAGGCTATGAGCTTGATAAAGCACAATTTCCCTTCATAAGTGGATGCTGACCACTCCTAGTTACCTTCTTGTCTTCAATATGTTAAGAAATGTTTCCCAGGGTTACTTGCTCCATCACCTTTCCAGATTGAGGTGAAGCTGACCAGCCTGTAGTCCCCTGGCTTCTCCTTGGCCTTCTTGAAGATAGAAGTGATATTTGCTTTCTTCCAGTCTGTGGGAAACTCCCAATAACCATCTATCAAAAATAATTGAGAGTGGCCTCACGGTGACATCAGCCAGCTCTCAGCACTTGTGGTTGCATCCCATCAAGTCCCATGGTCTTGTGCATGCTCAATTTGTTTAAATACATCCCACCCTGATCCTGCTGAGAAGAATTCTTCCTCATACCAGACTTTTCCACTGGTCTCAGAGGCTGGGATTCCCAAAGGCTGGATTTACCTATAAAGACCAAGCTGAAGAATGTATTTGATACCTTGTTCTTTTTCATGTCTTTTGTCACCACATTCCCTGCCCCATCCAGCAACAGGCCCACATTTTCCCTTTTGCTTCTAATATACCTGTATAAATCCTTCTTGTTGCCCTTCACATTCATCACCAGATTTGGCATCAGCTGGTCTTCAGATTTCCTAACCCTATCCTTTCATGCTCAGACAGCAACTTTATATTCCCCCTGAGTGATCTCACCTTGATTCCCCATTTTTTATGATTCCATTTTTAAATTTGAGTTTTGTCAGGAGCTACCTGTTCTGCCTTTGCTTCTTTTCTTGCCTATTGAGATAGACTGTTCTTGAGCTTGGAGGAACTGATCCTTGAAAATCAACGAGGTCTTCTATACCCTTCTTTCCAGGACCATGTCTACTGAGATTCTTTCAAGGTTTCCTATCCGCTCTCCTGTAATACAGACTTGTGATCCTGCTTTTATTCTTGTTCCCTCCCTACTGAACTACACCAGCTCATGGTCACTGCAATCAAACCTGCCCCTGACCTTCACATCCCCAACCAGTTCTTCCTTGTTTGTAAGTATGAGGTCCATCAGAGTGGCCTGCCCTCGCTGGCTCCTTGGTCATCTGCATTGGGAAGCTGTCATAAATGCACTCAGGAAACCCCCTTGATTGCTTGTGCCCTGCTGTGTTTTCCCTTGTGTAGATATTGGGCTAGTTCAAGTTCCACATAAAATCAGGGCCAGCAAACATAAGGCTACTTCCTCCTAGTGCTGCTGTGGGCCTCAGGCTCAGTTGTTCGGATGCTTTGTAAGACACAGCTCCCAGTCCCAGCCCCTCACCTGCTACCAGGGCACTAAATCTCTTCTGTGGTTACAGATCTGCAGGTGGATGGGGAATAATTGCTGCAGGTGACTTAAAAATTAAATTTATATTCCTATTTTAAGGAAAAGCACAGCATCGCAGAAACTTTCAGGGCAGAGTGCAGCTGGTGGGCAAGGGATACATTCCACAGAGGTTCCCTAGGCAACCTTAGATGTTGGTAACATCAGGGGAGGCTGGTGTGCTGGCTCTAAGACAAACTGTGTGGGGGATGGAATGGAGGGGAGACACTGCGGCCAAACTCTGTGATAAAATGGGAACTTGAAGGACTTATGGAACCCTTGAAGGTCTTACAGAACTGATAAGCTCCCTAATTGCTACCCTGAGCCAATGATCTGTCATCTTTTGACAACATGCTATCATTTAGGTGAACTTTGCTCATTACAATCTCATTATAATACCAAAACACACCTCCATACCAAAAGCCACCCACCTCCAAGATGTGATCACTCCTCACGGAGCCTGCACTCTGAATTTTTTGTAGTCTATACCTTTAAAAGCAAAGCAAGAAAATTTTACACCAATCATAACAAAAGTATGTATGACTAGAATCCCTCAAGCTCCACCTGAAAGCTAAAAAGTAGTATAAAAATAGCTTAAGAGAGGAGGGATGTCAGGGAAGATACCATCACAGTCAGGCAAGATACCACTGCAGTCAGGAAAATGCCATCACTGACCTACCCTGACTTCTGGGATCAGTTGATGGGCTGAGCCTCTCTTCCCCCCATAAGGACGCTTGTGGGTAAGATTCGAAAACTTGGCTATACCAAGTGCTTCCCCAGGAAACTTAGAAATCTCTATAGAGTTACTTTATAACTTAACACATTTGTAGCCAGGCTGTATTACTAACATTCTTAGTATTTGCATGTGCTTTGCAGACAGTAACTTTATTACCGGCAATCCAAAAGAACTTGTGCATCTGTTGCTTCAATAAACTACACTTGTCATTAATCTAGCCGTGAAAGTTCTTAGTGAATGTGACCAAACTCCTTAAGTGTGGCCATGCTAGTTCATGGAATGCTGCTAGATTGAAGGTGTATGGTGTTATTAGTGCATCCGTAATCATGATAGTTCAATTTATATATTGAATGCAACCAGACTTCTAACATCAAATTGGACATCACACAGAATCTAAGCCTAGCTGCCCCCAGCCCTTCTGATATCTGAGGACAGGCTGGGACACAAAGGGGTTTATTTTCTGTATTTTCTGCCAAATTACTTTGTCCTTTAACGCAACAGTGGAGCAGCTTCTGGTGTTAAGTCATGAGCTTCCATCCTTTACTATCACAGGTGTGTCTATTTCCTAACTCCACAAGCACAGACTCTGCCATGCCCCCTTTTTTTTTTGGGGGGGGGGGGGTGGATCCAGGCTCTTTTTGTAGCTGCAGAGTCTCAGAGAAGATCCAGTTGATCTCTTTCTGGTGATCTCTTGTTTTGCAGAGGCTGTTGAAGTCCTTCTGCAACTTCTTCACTTGATGATACCCGTGGCCCATCACCACTTACCTCCTGAAGGCAAGAAGCCCAGCTCCTACTGTTCTATCCAGACCTTTGTGGTACATCATCAGCCATTGTTGAGCTGGTTTATGCTGTCCTCAGCAGAGTTTCTGGCTGCCTCCTGCACAATCTGTTGTGAAAACTGCTATATCTGTTAGCAGCCTTTGTTTACTGCACTCCATTAAAGACTTGTGGAGATAATGGTTTAAATTAAAAAAAAAAAAAAAAGAGACAGTTTGGTACTAATGTGGCATGTCATTCTTAGACTTTTTTCAAAGAAGACTGAGTGCTTGCTTTCTGCTTCTGAATTTGGGAAATATTTTCTGGATCATAGATTTGGAAGGGAGGTAGACCTTTTACCTGTATTTGTTCTGATCTTATTCTGGTATCCTGAATTCTCCAATGTATTAGTTACAAGACAAGGAAAGCTATTTGCAGGCAGTGGTTCCCACCTAGTTTACCACTTTAATCCAGCATGTATCTGTGTTGTCATAAAAATGGATGATCCTTCCTTCCTTTCTATTTCCATGTTTGTTCTCAGTACCAGCACTGACATCCATAAGACTGCAAAAAGAATCAGATGGTAGGACTCAACTGAATAATAATAATAA
Source organism: Anarhynchus alexandrinus (assembly GCA_008711295.1). Taxonomy (NCBI): domain Eukaryota; kingdom Metazoa; phylum Chordata; class Aves; order Charadriiformes; family Charadriidae; genus Anarhynchus; species Anarhynchus alexandrinus. The sequence continues at coordinate 368,358 of VUYV01000135.1, forward strand.
ATAAACAAATAGTAATTTAGGGGGGGATTAGATTTCAGCTGGATCTGTTCTCTGATTAGTCCCAGAACAAGTGAAGTGGAAGCAACCAGAAACACAGGAAAACTAGAGATGGATAGTGTGGGCCTGAGCATTCTAGCAATGGCCTCAGTTTATGTCATAGAAATAATGTAACTATAGCTCAGGTAAGGCAGATTTTTCCTTATCATGAAAATCATATTTTTCATCTTATGCTTCCTGAACAGCAAAATAAGCATCAGACACAAGTGACAAGCTATTGAGAAGTCATTGGCAGTTTGCACAAGAAATTCACTAGCTGTTTTAAATTTCTCTATCATCAAAGATTCCCGGTATGAGGTAAGGAGGACTGTGGAATTTGGGATAAATATTAATGGAATGTTGAATCGCGATGCAGGGGTTTGCAACCAACAGAGCCGATCTCAGATTACTAACACAGAACTTTCTTTACTACAGAATGGCTTGATCCATGCCATGTTTAGTACATGGATCTGTTCCTAAGAGTTTTCATTTCAGTCTTTCTTCCTCCAACATCATGGAGGAGTAGAGCCTCAAGCAGCAGCAAGAATTGAGACAAACTTTATGGAGTGGGTGAATTCATATTCATCTTCCATTTCCTCAGTGCTCTAGAAATTTTAAGATGCAAGTATTGATGCATTCATTTTCTTCTCTTAAAGTAAAGTTTATAATCACATCCACACATAGGTCAAGCAGAACCCTACTGCATTCCAGGGGCATAGGATGAGAAGACATATCTCCAGCATACATGGCTGATGTGAAGAAAACAGAGGAAAGTGGAATAGAAGTTTAAATGTCAACCAGATATATCTATACCTAAGCAAATAGTATACAACAAATAGAGGCTGGTTGAGAATTGAGTGAATGGAGATGTTGCAACACAAAAAGATATGAGGAAATGTAGGGCTGTTTGGAGGACCGCTTGAGTTCAGTTGCATGTACTGCCTTTCTAAAAAGGGGCTAGGCACAAATTCATGCAAAAGGAACCACCAAAATTATTTACACCCCAAATTATTAAGATGAGAATATGCTCCAAACACAGGTTTTTCTGTGTAGGAGACAGGTAAGATGGTGCCAGAATGCCCAAAGTAACATGAGAAAAGTCCGCATTTGTGCAAATGTTTTTGGGTTTGTTTTTAATTCCCACCTAGCTAAGAAACTACTCAAATTTTTCTGTATGGATAAAGGTATTCTTTTAAGCATAAACCTTGCCTATCCCCTTAATGCTAGATTACTGAGATAAATTCAACAATGGGCAAAGGATACATTTCAATTCATAGTTTCAGAAATTTCATATTAGCTCGTTTGCTATCTTTGAACTGAAGTGTAGGGTCCACATTATTTCAGTTAGAATAAACGTAGTCCAGTGATGAACACTTCTGAAATTCTCACTTTTGGAAGACAAGGTACATTTTTAAAGGGCCCATCATAATGGGAGTGTATTCTACCTAAAACCCATTGATCTGCATTACTAAATAGAATGCATGCTGATTATTTCTGTTAACTAACTCATTCCCTATTAACAGCCACTGGGAGCATGCAGTGAAATGTTCCAGACTAACAAAGCCCTTGAACTGCATTTTCCATCTGCTTATCACAGTCCTCCAAAATACAGTTATTTTTTATTCTGCTAAAGTATCCCAGAACCCAGTTCTCCTTTATGCTTGCTAGGGGCTGGAGATTGCACTTTAGAGGAAGATTGTAACAGGTGAGGACTGCCCTCATGGGACTACGTTACTGTCAGGTGAAGTAAACTAAAGGTGCGTGTTGAATGGCACTGGCAGGGTAGATCAAGGATAAGGCACAAAATGCTAAGCTGCTCTTAACAGGAAACACCTTAACTTGGAAAAATCCTTGTGTGGGGTTGTTTATTTTTCAGCTCTAAGATATCAGCTGTCCACAGAGACAAATCATCATCCATCAGGGAAGAAAGTCTCACTGCATGAACTCCCATGAAACAGTATTTTTTTTTCTTCTGTTGATGTTTGTGATCAAAAAACAAAAGTAACTTCTAATGTGTCTGTTTGTGGTCAGTTTTGAGAAAAATGTAATGCATTTAAAAGAAATATGTTTGCCTGTATCGATTTGTATTTGACTACACTTCATGCCTAGTTCTTAGCACAATTTATAAGCACATTTAAATGAGGTACTTCTCCTGAGTTTGCATTAACATTCAGTGAAAATGGCTCTGGCATTCCTTATTTTGCATTTTCTGCATTGCAGTTGGGTTGTGCAAGGGCTGAGTGAATGCTGATAATTCATGCGATGATTCCCCAGATTGCTTTAGGTGGCTTTGAGAAATCAGTCCCCTACAAAGCTAAGCCATAAGTAAGATAGTTTGATTTTGAACATTCCCCCCACCAGGCCCAAATCACACAAGTGCTTAAAAAGTGTATTTCTAGAACTGTGTATTATTGATATGTTAAGTCCAAAATTATGGCTGAAAGATATAATATTATGGAAAAGCTTTACCTTTGTAATTAAGGACAAGTTATTTTTGCAGAAGTTATGTTGAAATTACAATAATTTGAAGGGGGGGGTGTTTGTTTTTTAGTAAAAGTTAAACAGAGAAAGGAGGGAAAAAAGATAAAAAATAGCCATCTGCAATATCTTCAGGTAAGAAATATCACAGAAGTGATAACTAACCACAAATGGAGCAATAACTCTGAAATGTGACTGACTTTGTTACAAATATCAGACAAAGGAGAAGCTCATACTTAAACCGAGAAATACTTCTTTACGTTCATTTCCATTGCATTCCCATGCATACCCTTGCACTATTTCCCTATATTCTCAGACTGAAGAGCTCAGCTTAAACAACTGAGGAGATATATGAAATATGTGTATATAGATGTGAATGTACATATGCTACGCTGAAAGAAAAATTTTAATTCAGGAGAGAAAAAAGTTTTTCAAAGCTGAATGAGAAACAGTCATACCATTGGGCAGTAGGTCTGTTCTTCACACAGCACTGAAGCTGCTGGAATTACATCAGTAAGTCTTACTCTCTCTATGGAAATTTATATTTAGACATTAGTTTAAAGGAGTGTGGTGGATTGGTCTCAGCTGGCTACCTGGTGCCCACCAAGCCACTCTATCACTCCCCTGCCATTCACAGGACAAGGGGGAGAAAATAGGACAAAAAGCACATGGGCTGAGGTAAGGACAGGGAGAAGACTTACCAATTACCGTCATGGGCAGAATAGACTCTACTTGGGGAAATTAATTTAATTTATTGTCATTTGATTGTAACAGAGCAGGATAGAACAAAACTAAAAACAGCTTCCCCCCACCCACCCCTCCCTTCTTCCCAGGCTTAACTTCAATCCTGAATCTTCTACCTCTTCCCCCGCCCCAAGAGGCACAGGGGGAGAGGCAATGGGGATTGCAGTCAGTTCATAACACTTTGTCTCTGCAGGTCTCAGAGATGTTACCAACATTCTTGATATTCTCATCTTTGTCTAGTCGTGGGTTTGTCCTAGAGTTGGTTGAAACTGGCTCTGTCCATCATGAAGACAGCTTCTGACAGCTTCTCACAGAACTCATCCCTGCAGCACCCCACCCCACCGCATGCTACCAAAACCTGCGTGTTGGTAGATCTACTGGGTTATGTAAACCCAGTATCAGAAGGTATTCATCCTAACAACAAATTGGCTTTCCCCCAACAAGAAAAACTCATGGTTATAATAAAAAATTACATTCTAAATATTGTTGATAAAGGCATTAAAATGGCTGAAACATCTATGTGTATTCAGTAATAACATGTCTACAGTAGAGCTATATAAAGGCATAGCTCCAGGGGATTGCAGCTGTCCTGAACAGCAGGAACGATTTTTACATGTGTCAACTTCAGTATGTCAATGTTTCTTCTTTTTTGATTATATTGAAACATTAGCTAATAACTAATTAGGTAGATAGCAATGGCAAGATTACTCTCAAGATGGAGAAGAAAAAAATTTTGAATACTTATCAAAATATACTCCTAAGTGGGGTCTAGGAAAATGTCAATTATATAACATTTAATATTACAATTTAATGAAGAAAGTCTCCTTCCCTCTGATGTCAGTAAGTATTACTAGCCTGGACACAACCCATAAATTAGCATCATCTCCTTTATGCAGTCATAGAGCCACAGGGTGATTCAGCTTGGAAGGGACTTGAGAAGGTCACTAGATCAGCCTCCTGTCCAACGCAAGGTCACCTAGGAGGCCACACTATGTTGCTCATGACTTTATCCTTTCAGGTCTTTGTGAGAGTATGTGGAAGGAGAGCACGTCTGCTCCCTTAAGATTATCTGATTAAGGATCTTGTCAAATAGGATGATAAGGAGAAAGGGGAGGCAATAAATAAAAATGTACAGAGATGCAGACCTTATAGACAAATAATAATGGAAGCAATGACAAGAAACAAAACTTGTCAGTCACAATAATTGATGGGACAGGTCCAGGCACAGGTCTGTGGACTTCATAGCTGGTAAGAAGGGGGAGCAAGAGGAACATAAGTAGTTGGGATATTGCAAGGGGACTGGTGAGTCTATGCAAACTAATAGACAAATGTGCAGGGGAAGGAAATTGGAGAGGAGCAAAGGGGGAACATACAGAAAGGGATATAAAAGGGGCCATTCATGTGTAAAATGGGGATTGTCAGCACACTTGTCTGATCAGGCTGAGCCCCATGCCTGATCACTGCAGGACAGTGCAGACTGCAGTCTGTCCTGTCTCATTAAATCCTTTCTTAACTATTTATGCATAGTCTCACTTTCTGTTCCACATGTGTGTGAGTGCTGCAAGGACTAAGAGCCAGCTACTGGGGACTGCTTGGAATATCATAGAATCAGAGAATCAGAGAATGGTTTAGGTTGGAAAGGACCTTGAAGATCATCAAGTTCCAACCCCACTGCCATAGGCAGGGACACCTCCCACTAGATCAGGTTGCCCAAGGCCACATCCAGCTTGGCCTTGAACACCTCCAGGGATGGGGCCTCACCAGCCTCTCTGGGCAACCTGTTCCAGTGCCTCACCACCTTTAAAGTGAAAAACTTCTTCCTAATGTTTAATCTAAACATGCCCTCTTCCAGTTTAAAGCCATTCCCCCTCATCCTATCACTACATGCCTTTATAAAAAGTCCTTCCCCAGCTCTCCTGTAGGCCCCCTTTAGGTACTGGAAGGCCGCAATAAGATCTCCCCGGAGCCTTCTCTTCTCCAGGCTGAACAGCCCCAACTCTTTCAACCTCTCCTCACAGGAGAGATGCTCCAGTCCTATGACCAGTGGGAGCGCCTGGCCTGTGGTATCAGCTACTGGAGCCAATGGGTTGTCAGTGTTAGCTGCTGGAGTAAGTAGTGCTCTTTAACTTCCAGGCACTGGGGTGGTAAAGTTGTGTGTGTGCCAAAAACCAGCTACTGGGGATACTGGGGTGAGTGAGGTAAGTGAGGGGTTCCATGTCAGTGGCTGGAGCAGGACTGTGGGTCACAGCCTGTGTACCTGGTGCGGGCTGCTGGGGGAGTGAATGTCTGTACCTTCCCCAAACCAGGTGTGCATGGGTTGTGCCTGTGTATTTGCTGGAAAACTTAAAGCTGGACCAGGTGGTGATAAGGAGGCCTTGGATATAGACCAGGCTATGTGATTGGAGGGTCAGTGCTGGTATGCCCAGAGAGACTTGAGAATGCAGAGTGCTTGTAGGACAAGTGGGAGAGTGCTGTGCATTTGCAGTGACCATCCAGATGGACCAACCGACAAGTCGGGGATCCATGGGGTGGGTAAGAGAGGTTGAGATCCTGACAGGGGTGCTGGGAAGACAGAGGGGCCATGCTGATTCTTGGGGGATCCACAAAAGTACATGTACTTGTGAACCTGGAGAGTGTCATGTGTGTGCTGCACTAGTGACCTTCTGCTTCTGCAGACCAGAATGCCAACTGTATACCGGGCTGCATCAGAAGAAGTGTGGCCAACAGGTCAAGGGAGGTGATTCTCTCCCTCTACTCTGCTCTCGTGATACCCCACCTGGAGTACTGCGTCCAGCTCTGGAGTCCTCAGCACAGGAAAGACATGGACCTGTTAGAGCAGATCCAGAGGAGGGCCACAAAAATGATCAGAACACGTCTTCTGTGAGGACAGACTGAGAGAATTGGGGTTATCTCTGGAGAAGGGAAGGCTCTGGGAAGACCTTTTTGTGGCCTTTCAGTGCTTAAAGGGGGTTTATAAGAAAAATGGGGACAAACTTTTAAGCCGGGCTTGTTGCAATAGGACAAGGGGTAATAGTTCTAAACTAAAAGAGAGTAGATTTAGACTAGATATAGGGAAGAAATTTTTATAATGAGGGTGGTGAAACACTGGAACAGGTTGCCCAGAGAGTTGGTAGATTCTCCGTCCCTGGAAATATTCAAGGTCAGGTTGGATAGGGCTCTGAGCAACCTGATCTAGTTGAAGATGTTCCTGGTCATTGCAGGGGGGTTGGACTAGATGAGGCTTAGAGGTTCCTTCCAACCCAAACTATTCTATGCCCATGGCAGAGGGATTGGAACTAGATGATCTTTAAGGTCCCTTCCAACCTAAATCAGTCTATGATTCTAGGATAAGAGGAGGAGGGGACGTGGCTGTCTGGGCTTGTGTCTGATGTGAGTCTCATCTGCAGGTGCCAGTTGAAGGCAGCACCTTGACTGTGGCCTTCTGTGTGACCGGCCATGTCTGTCTTTTCTGTGTGTGTGTGTGTCTTGGATACACGCTCAGCTTTGCTACTGGTTGAACCTGCAAACAGGAAAGTGGCAACTGCATCTCTCAGCCTAGGATGGAGACCCAGAATGCACCGGGCTTGGTGCATCTCAGTGCATTCCTGGACCCAGAGCTGCTCAAGGCAGTGTTCACTTGTAACATCCCTTAACGGTCTTTAAAACCTCTAAGGACAGAATTGTACAGCCTCTTTGATCAAAGTTTTCACATGCGTTACTGTCCTTGTGGTCAAAAAAAAGGTTTTCCTCAAACACAGTTCAAAACTCTCATTTCAATTTACAACAGCTGCCTCTGATTTTCCCACCACACACCTCAGTAAAGCAACAACTCACACCTCACAGTGTTGTCCAAAAAGCGGATTTGTTACCTAGCGTGCAATAGCCAATTTCACACGCCAGAAGAGACATTGATTATTTATTTGAGAGTTGCACAAGGCTGGTTGCTCAGCAGTTTTCCACAAATCAGGCACCCCAGAAATCATCACCATGATACCTTTTATATGCACAAATTACATAATCACACACTCCCAGTTGCAATGATTGGTTAGTGATTAGCATGTAATTATAATATCTGCTTAGTCATTTCTCACATTATTGCACCTGCGCAGAGGAAGGGTCCTCACCTGGGTGAGGGTCTTCCTGACCTTTGGGCGGGTATTTTAGTATTGTAATGAAGGTAGTTCAACTAGGGACATCTAAACTACTGCTTTCTTTGCCAAGCTGGCCATATACATAAGAAAACTTAATTAAGTCTGTATGTCTTTCATTTGGACCCTGATATTCCAGGAAGTGAACCAGAAACACTTAAGATCAGTTTCTTTGATTTTCATCTTTTGGCTTTTAACTTAGCAATTGTTTATTGTTTTCCAAACTAGCTCAGCTTGCAAATGCCATGGTTAATTTTAATTCAGCAGTAAGTACCCAATAATGTGTATCAATAGATCTGCCATTGCATTTGTATTCTGGAGAACTGGTAGACACTCCAAACAGTTTTCAAAATCTTGTTTCCCTCATTTATAGTCTTTGAAGCAATGATATAGTCTTGTCTCCAAAAATGGTGCAATTGTATCTTCTGAAGTATCAAACTGAAGTTACAGCCTACTACTGGGAAACGGAAGACTTTGCAAGATGAGTATTGATTCTGTCATGTACCATTGTTCTTGTCTTCCCATAACTGCCCTCCCAGGGTTGGTGTCTTCTCGCCATGTTTGACCTATGGTTTGGTATCTCACAAAACACAGAAGCGTGGGAGGATATCTACACAAACTAGCTTCAATTGTCTGCTCAAGAGATGTGATATAAGTGTCCTTACTGTCCTTATATATCCTTTACACATCTTTTACACATCTTTGCATGTCTTTTACACATTTTTAATGGAGACAGCTAGATTTCTCCGGAATATGACTCAGAATAACATTTTAACTTACACATATTTTTCAGGCTTCTGTTCTGAATCACCTTCTGAATGATCCCCTCCCCCTTCATGAATAGTATAGGGAGCCGAGACAAAGCTGTCTCCTTCATTAAGTGCCTAAGGTTAAACAGTACAAACAGCCTCAGGGGAGTCTGCAAAGCTCAAAACACTGTCACTGCATTTTGCTCATAGATAGGATAAAATTCAACAGAAGCAGACATGTATCACTGTTTTAAATATTGTATGAAGCTATCTAGGCCTAGATCAAGTGGCAGTGGCTCTTCATTTCTCTTATCCTGTATTCATAGAGCTTGGAAGAAGTTTACATCCTTAGGGGGTGACATTCAAACATCTCAAATTGGAGATATGCACTCAGTGTAATGATACATTGTACAGTATTCTAAAGGCATCTGAGCTGTCCACTGTCTCTCGTCTTTCAAATACGGATAGAAAACATCTGGCAAATGCAGTAACTCAGAGAAGCCACACACTGCTTTCTCCAGTTAAACCCTTCATACTATCAGTATAATTTCTTTTGTACACAGTCACAGTAATTTCACTAAGTAAATTCTGTCATTTGTGTAATTGATCTATCTAAGGTAGGCTGTCTTTTCCTTATGGTTGTTCCCTCATCTTTAAAACAAGATGTAAGGCAACTGAGAGTAGTCAGTGAACAAATTATCTATACAGAAGGGACAATGTTATGTGTAGTTATGTCATTTCTATCTGTAAAATGCTATAATATTATCAATAGTGATTAACAATTACTAAAATATATAGAGCTGCATATTGTATAGGAAAGCAGCACAGCTTATCCACACTATGTACTTTATGCTTCAACAGTAAGAGGACTCCTCTGTTTACATTATTCTTTGATAATATTACCTTTCTTTCTACTGTTACTCTCTATTTCTGCAATTCTTGTGTCAAATTGCCCTTCACTGACAAGCTGAGATATTGCAAAGAATAAAATCAATTGAGTGTACTTTGGAAAGGTTCCACCTGAATGTATTTACTTTTAAAGTACTATAGTTGTTGAAAGATGTCTCTAACATAATGTTTATGCACTTATGGTTTATTAATGTCGTAGAATTGCAGGAGGATAAATGTATACAATGCTGAAATGATAATGCTGAAGGTAAAATATATTTACAAAGCAAACAGTTCTGCAAAAATAACCTTAAAGATCTTTGGCATTTATGCATTGTTATAATTGCAAGGGTCTTCCTTTTTTGTTTCCTTTTTTTTAAGTTTAAGATAGCATTGCTAACTAGAAGTATATGACAACTGTTAGTGCATTCATCACACTGTTTTGTATTAGCATAATAAAAAATACATCACCAAAAAACAACAGAAGAATGAATTTTCCTTCTGCACATCTTGTACACATACAGGGTATTAGTTACCATTCCAAATGACTGAAATACTCTTACAAAAACACTTTTTTTAACTATTTTTTTTTGAGATAAATTAAAATGGGATGTGCCGAATAGACAGGATTTTAAAATTGTATCGGTTAAAAGAGTGTCTAATACTAGGTTTGCTCTTAAGAAGTTGTCTAATATTTGCATACCTCTATATTTTAGGTTCCATTGTTAAAAAAGGCACTTATATGTGGGAGTTGATCTGAAGTTTAATTCAATACTGTCTTTGCAAACTACATTTATTTCCTAACTGAATGTAGCATAAGACATATAAAATATAATGAAATAGGAACAACAACTCCGGATGCAGGATTTCAGCAGACTTATATGCAATTGCTGATAGAGAAAACACTGAATAATATATCAAAACATCAAAGAATCTTAGGATCAGCTAGAATGAATGTAGTGGAAGCAGTACCCTGGGAAAAAAAAAGGTCTTGTAAAAATCAAACCTCTGGTCTTCAAATGGCAAATTTTTATGTTTTAGTCTCATTGTTTCTGTTTCTCTAAACCAACTTTTTGGGGGTGGTTTGGGTTTGGGTTTGTTTCTTTTTTATTATTATTATTTGCTTCACTATGGAATATTAGTTCCATGTTAGTGACTAAGAATCAGAATTAGAAGCTTCAAAATTTTAAAATTCTACTCGATTGAAAAGTTCATGTTTCATCTCACTCAAATCAGAAATAATCTAGGAAACAAGTTCAGCCAAATATTCGGGCCTTTCTTTTACTTTCCCTAAAACTTTATTTCTGGCTGACAAGGGAATGTATTTTGTTTTATATTATGTTTCTTCGAATGAAAATAGAAATGCCAGGCATGCATTATTCAGTGGAAAGATATCTTGTCAAGTTTTTTTGCTTTAGTACATTTTAGCGTTTGTCCTACCATTTTCTTTTTTACGGCTGTAATTTTATTCCTTCCTTGTGATTATTCATCCTCTTGATTGTTAGGTAACAGATACGACAAGTGTTCTACTCATTTTCTTGTTGACAGCTTTACCTACAGCAGAGATGTTAATCAAGACCTAAAGGCAATGTGACAAACCATCCATGAGTTAAACAGTGTGATTAAAGAACCTAATGCAACTCTGCCAGACATCATCTTGTTCAAGAGACAACATGAGTAATTTTACAGTATTGTGCAAGCTTGAAACTCTGAATGTTTTTAAAATTAAAAGCTATAACGGTTTGTCTTCACTAGTAGAAGGTCATTAACAAAGTTTTAACATTTTTGGTTTTGTTTTTGCTTCCTTTCCCCCAGTGTCTTTTGCATTATCAATTTTAATGATATTTAGAAAGGATTTATATATATACACATATATTATATACAAGCATTGTACATCTACTGCCTAAGGTTTTGACAGCATTTTAAATAAGGTTCAAACCTAAGACTATGATCTACATGAATTTCACAAGCCATTCACTTGATATATTTTCTGATGGTAGGTACTTTGGTTTTGCTCTCTAGAAGTTGAAGAAACTTGTTTTGAGAAGAAGACACAGCCTTTGAACACTACTGTTTTACCCAAGAGTAATTTATGATAAATGCTAACTGGGGAGTGTAGAGTTTTATCACGGAATTTGGGATGTTTGTCTCAACCATTAGGAGATTTTAATAAGTAGATCAAAAAGTTTGTCCACTCATCATATATTTTGGATAAATTCTTAAGCCTGTAAGTGAGATAAGTGTAAAAAGCCCCTACATTTTATAGTAATTCAGGACTGTGCAGACAAGTAGTACAGTGCATATCTTTTGATATACATTTTGTTTAAACTAATGGAATGTACTATTGTTAGATCACACTTTTTGTGTTTCAGTATAGTAAGTCTAAAGCTTATTGTTCCACCGAATATGTGAGATAGAACAAAACAAAAAATAATAAATATATCAATACTTAAAGGGAAACAATACCCATTCCTGAGTTCTGTTTGCTCATCAACAATTATGTTGATGAGCTACATTACATTGCAGTAGTTTTACAAATGAAAGCTACACATCCACTGATAGATATTTAAAATATAATACTGGTGTTAAAATAGAACTGAATATTTTTTTCTATTTTTTCCGGTTTTCACTGAAACAGAACATTGTACATCATGCTGTTTTCTAGAGGTAATTCTTAAAAAATGGACTGCTGTCTCAGCAAGCTCCAATCAGTATGATCTTAAGTTTGCATTCTCTATAAAAGGCTGTGTAAAGACAGAATTAATGGAACAATATGAAGAACTTAAGAGTTCAGACAGGCAGAAGGAAGATTGCAAAAGACTTCAGGTCACATCTCAAGCACATAAGCAGGCAGTGTGGGATTATGTGAATTTATCCAGTCATGCAGTGTCATGTAGTGAATGGGATTGATGACACTTACTTTATGAGCAACTACTTACATTTTCACTTAAACCTGACCATGAATTGAAGATAATAGGAAAGGATAGGACATAAAACTGAAGAATAATTCCTCAGTCTCGGATTGTGGGATCGTGGGTAATACAGTATGATTTCATTGCATTTACAGAAACTTCATATATTGTTGCTCTGAAGAAAAATTTATTCATTAAATCATTGACTTTTCTTATTGCACTAACCATAGTGTGCCTAATTGAGCTTCATTATTTAATTATGAAAATCAGAGTGATACTATCTAGACTTTAAAGCTGTCCATCAGAGACAATCTATCTTACCTATCTATAGATATATTCAGACCAGGTGTCTCCATATAAACTAATCACATCAGGCTTGCTTTATAGACAGAGAAGATACTTTCAGGATGTGGTTCAGTTGACCTAATTTAATCACCTGTATTGGTAAAAGACAAATTATGTCCCTAAAGTGCTTCTAAAGGAAATGTAAGGTAATAACTACAGACCCTGTAGACATAAACACTGTGGATAATATAGGCATCTAAATTTGGGCAGAGGAGTCCTATACATCAAAATGTAAAGTATACATTATTTGCATGCCCTATGGCATTTATTTCAGATGACTCAAAAATGCATACAATTTCAATAATATACAAATAATCAGAATCCAAGCTTTGTGGAGTTTAGTCAAGTGTGTGTTCTCAGCACTTCTGCACTTCTAGTCTCCATGTTCTAAGACACTCAGATTCTCAAGTTGGGTATGAATAAGTAAGGACTAACTCCCTTGAAAAAAGCAGTTTTCCTGGCTCTTAGCTGAGTAAAAAATGTTTGACTTAAAGCACTATGCAGCTGAAAATTCTCTATCTCTGTCTGGTTAAGTGTATAATGGAAACCAAGGAATAGTTAACATTCTTAAATATACACACATTTTTGAATATATTTACCTTATAATTATAATTGTAGCTTTATGTAAAAAATGTTTTTCCCTAATTATTCTCTTATTCCTGTCTGATGCTTCTTTGACCTTTATGTCACTTTGAAGTATGGATTCCTACATGTTTCATAAAAGTTTTCTCCTTTAATCAGTAGGTCACTAAATATTAGTAAGAAGGTTATTATTTTCAGCTACTTAGAAAAAAAGCATTAATATCTGTTTGGAAGATGGCATTTTCAGAAATTAATGTTATTGATTACAATCCATCTCCTTAATTTATAAAGTGATGCCACTTGAGAAACATATGGGTGTGCAAGAATCCTAAATGTGGCAGACGTAACAAAGGATGCACGGGAGATTCATGACCTTTTGGTGGAGCAGCTGGAAATAAGTTGTGATAGTCCAGGCATCCCAAGTGACACCTGATACCTACACTCACATTATTATGTTCATATCAACTTGTTCAGCATTCAATTTCAGCCTGTTGACATCTAGGTGTAAGGGTCCACATGGAGTCCACGCAGCCAGATGCGTCAGCTTCTATTATATGGGAGTCAAGAGTGCATAGGCTTTTTGTACAGTAGTCTGATGCTTTGGAACAGCAGTGCAGCTCTGAAGCAAATCCCCTTATTGCCTGTATTTGCTTATGTTTCTTCCGTTCCTGAGAAGCTTTGATAAAGTCATTCCTTTTGAAGCAAGTTGAAACAGCAACTCTGTTCCAGGACTCCAGATCTCAGTCGAGTCGTTATGTTTCTAACCAGTTTGTGAACTGCACTACTATGAAATACTTCAGCATGTTCCTACCATGCATGTGTGTACAGGATTCAGAAACTACTCAGAGCCCCCATAATATCTGAAGTAGTTCTTGTGCTACATAAAGAGCACACACACATTAAGTCTGTTGCAGTTTATTGCTGTTCTTTCCTTTTCTTTCCACACATCTTTTCTCCTTGTTCCATTGTTGCACAGTGGCCTAGCAGAAACAGTATTGACATTGCTAATTAGAGGCCATTTGCTCTATTTTTTTTGCAAGTGCAAAGTCATTTGCTTTAGAAAGGCTCACTCCCTGCCTATTAGACTTGTAATCACCTTGTTATCAGAACCCACTGGGTGAACAGGAATTCTAAACCAAATGTCTCTTGAAATGATATGCAGTTTGACTGTGGGATAACAGTAAAGGCTTTGAAAGTAGGCAAAGGTTACAAGCAGATGGTCCAGAAGTATCGATGACAGTGTATTTGTCACTGCTTTGACATCTGGGAAAAAGATTGATTGAAATATAATAAGAAAAAGAAGAAGCCGTTAAACAAGGAAAAAAAAGATCACTTGAGCAATGAGAAAAGGCACCCGCTGCAACCTGGGAAAGTAACACCCTGCAACATTGTGCAGTACACAGTTCAGGAAGTGGAGGCCAAAGGCCAAGGACTGCCTCAAGACTCAAAGATCTCACAGAGAGACAAGAAAGAAGTGTTAGTGTGGGAATGGCTCCAGAGTCATTGTGGGATTGTCAGAATTGAGACAGAAAGGGCTGCTTGTTCTTCCTCCCTGCCCCAAGAGTCAGGGCTTTACCTGTGGTCCAAGCTCTCCTTCTCTGCCTGTTTCTGTTGAGGCTCCTGACTTTTCCAAAACCATTTGACCTACCAGCCAGTTCTTCTGGACTGAATATAGTAATATGGCTGCATGTGTGTTTGCCTCACAAATTCTGTATATTTCTCTGCTCTAGTGCTCTAGTCCTCTAACCCCTCAGTAAGGCCTTATTGCAGTCAGTTTGGCTAGTTATGATTTTGGGCAAAATCCTGACTTGCTTTTTATTAATATTTGCCTCTCTAAATCCCTTAGTATTCTTTTTTTTTTAATACCCTTGTCCTTTTATTATTTCTTTTCTACTTCATGTTCTTGTTTCTGCAGTTCCAATGGTAACCTTTTCTAAGGCTCAAAAATTTCAAAGGAAGTAACCTGAAGCCCTGAGGAAATGATACTTCTTGTAAATCAGTGCTGTAAAAAAAGCCAAGAATTTCTCATGTGGGGGGATAGCCTCTAACAGTATCAGGATTTTGTTAAACTTATTATTGTTGCTTTGTAGGAAGGGACTAGACAGCAACGCAACACAGAAAAAGACAGTTCTGAAGATCTGGAACTGTCACAGAAATCGGGAATAAACTCCTTAACACCAATGTAGTATTAAGAAGCAGACATACCACAGCTTCTAGCTAGACTCTATTTATTTCAATGTAGGCTTTACTTATTCATGACAATTATACGTATGAAGATTATTTCATTAACCCCTCTCAGCTGCATGTGTACTTTCCTCCTTAACGGTGGTCCTAAGAGTCCCTGGTGGTTTCTTTTTTCTTCTTGAAGAGGCTACCTTGTTATTCTTTGGGTGGGCTTTGTGCTCTGTCCCACAGATTCCTTTCATATCAGTCTCATAATTCTGCACTTAACCTCCTAGACTGACTTGTACTAGTCTCACGTTCTGGCCTTGAATTACAGTCCATGCTGTCTGGGTTCTTTGCAGTTATCTCTTTTTAAATTATTTCCATTTTGTCTGCAATTTAACCATTTCGGCACCTGCCTGAAAACCCAATTTTGTATCAGAACCACATATGAGACAGCATGACAGAGCTGTACCTGTTACACAGAGAAAACTTTGTGTGGGAATACAAGCCAGTAGCTCTTCTCTGTAGCACTAGGTTATGAAGGCTGTCCTTTACCATGAGAACCCAAAGATGTGTGATAATGCTCCAGCACCCTCATCCCCAAGTCCAACAGAACATCACTGTGAAGGCACATCCAAGCACGTCTTTTTATCCTATCCAAGGACATCTTTTTAGACTGTAGAAATAGTGCTCAAGAAAACAGGCTGGATATATGCTCAGCTTTTTATTTGTGTTTCTAAAAATGAGATGGAAGGGCAGTTATGGTGCCTTCTCAGTGAATTCCATTGTTTGACTCAAACTTGTCAAGGAATACTGTATATCACTGGTCTGACTGTGACAGCCGCTACACCTCTGAGAGTACATCTCTTCTATTATGTCTGAAGGACAAATCTCCCACATACCCACATCACCATATTGGGTATTGTTCCCAGGCCCAAAGTCCCAAACTTCATCTCAATCCTCTTCAAGTGATTTGTTCATATCCCCTAACATAAGAGCACATAAAACACTTTCACTCATTGAACAAAAGTTATAGATTCATGATGCAGTAACTACACCATGCATGGTTCATATGGTAATGGCACCACGTGAGGTGAACACCACCACTGCTTCACAAACAGAAGAATAGTAAGTGAATGGTTCAGATATTTTTCATTTATTAGACCACAAAGAATGACCAGCTGATGCAGTGGTTGCTGTTCTTCCCTTTCCTATTTGACTGGTAGGAAAAGCGACTCTACTCAATAAGCCACTGAAGGTGATTGAAGGCTGTTGCTGAGACTTCCTTGACTCATCTCATTAAATGTTCTGCAGATGTGCTACAGGGAAACCAGCGTGAGCATAATATAGTGTTCTTAACAAACATACACGCACGCACACACCCCACCCCAATCCAAAAAACCTGAACGATTACAAACCCCATACAAACCTGGGAGAACAGGTCTATAGATATGGAGTTCATAACTGTTTCCCTCTACCTGCAACTTTTCTTTCCTTGTTGCAAGGTTTTGCATCATACATTAGATTGGTATTACCCAAGGAAAGTAATATAAAATCAGAACCACAGAGGATATTCAGTCTGATATACACTATTGGTTACACGAATAAATGCCTGGCATTCTGCTCAGGTCAGTTTCAAAACTCCACAATGATTTACAAAGGTTGCCCACACCTTGAAGGATACATAAAGTAGGAAAGTGTTTGGACATATATGCTTCAATAATCATTGAGCAAGCAATGAATTATAGCTACCCTTTAGCTTCTACAAATGCTCCTTTTTATAAGGCGAATCTTTGGATCAACCCTGCATGACCTTAAGTGTTTTGGTGGGTGTCTAGGGAAGGTATCTCTCCATCTAAAGTCTTTTACACGTTGTCCTGGTTTCAGCTGGGATACAGTTAATTTTCTTCGTAGTAGCTGCTGTGTTTTGGATTTAGTATGAGAATAATGTTGATAAAACCTATTGATTTAGTTGTTGCTAAGTAATGTTTATATTAAGTCAAGGACTTTTTCAGCTTCCCATAGAAGCTGAGAGGGAGCGTAGACAGGACAAACTGGGCAAAAGAATATTCTATACCATAGACATAACGCTCAGTATATAAACCGGGGTTGGCCAGGGGGGCAGGAATCCATGATCGCTGCTCAGGACAGACTGGTCAGTTGATCATTGGGTGGTGAGAGCAATTGTATTGCATCACTTTATTTTGTATATTCTTTTACCATTTTTTTTATTATTATTTTTCTCTTCTATTACTGTTTTATTAAACTGTATTTATCTCAACCCATGAGCACTTTTTTCTTTTTCTCCCTCTTCTGCCTGCCCTGCTGAGGTGGGGAGAAGAGTGAGTGAACAGCTGTGTAGTCCTAGTTGCTGGCTGGGGTTAAACCACAACACACATCCTTTCTCCTAAATTCAGATTATATTGATTTCTATTCACCCACTGTGAATAAAACAGTGACAGCCAAAGTAAGAGCACAGAGTCTTGGCAAAATAATTTTTAAAAAGCAATTATATTTTTTAACAGACAAACAAGAAAAAGATGTGTAGATATACAAGAACAAACCCAAATATCAGCAATCAAGACACTACTCATATTCTTCCACATCCTGGGAGAACCAGCTTCTTCCAGTGTATCCTCCTGCCTCGTCTTGTGTTCTAGCCTTTCCCTCTGGTAAACAAGAGCTTCCCTCCTTGTAAATGTGTTCTTGGACATGAAATCCAGTGAGACCTCCTGCACTAGACATTTGCATATATATTCATAACTGTGTTTCAGGAGAGTCTCAGAAGGGGGGGAAATAAAAGGGAAACAGCTGAAGAGAGTGAGGGGGACAATAAGGAACATTTTAAAGAAGTCACCAATTTTAGGGTGATAGTCGTCTTTGTCCTCCCAGGGCAAAGTGAGTTCAAGTCTTGCAAATGACTGTTCATTCAAGGACATACAAGCACGTGCTGTCATCTTTTTGTGTGTATGCAGGGACTGATTCTGGAATATTGTCAATGGTAACAGTAAGTGTAAGATCTTACAGTCCTTAAAGTTTCAATGAAGCACATTTTAAGTGCTTAAAGTTTAAACTGCACATTTAAGTGCTTAAAGTTTCAATGAAGCTTCTTTTAAAGAAGGGTCATCTAATGGTCTTCAAGCTTTTTTATGCTCCAGGTTAAGTCTGACTCTTGTTTGTATAAAACCTGAAACAATTTTTCAAAAGAAAGATAGTAATAAATAGACAACTACCACTTTAATAAAAATAATTTTATTTATTTTAAAATTAAGAATTTTAGCATTTTAATTGAAAAATTTAATTAGGAATATTAGCATTTGGGAGTAAAATCCTGTGTTTGTCTGAAGGCAGATCATGATCATTACACTTATATGCCAGCTGCATATGTGCCTTTATGTGATTAATCTGGGGGTTTAGTACGTACTTATTTGTTGTATTTGTTTCTGAATGACCTTCTGATGTTATTTGGAATAGCAGTGTCCTGTTGGCCACCTATTAAATAACACTGCAGAGCTTACACAAGATATCACAAGATATCTACAATTTAAATGGCTATAGTCAGATGATATGAATCCCCTCCTAAGTGGTTCAGGCAAGAATGATAGAGTGACCTCTGTAGGATATTGAATATTAGCAATATAGTTGCACAAGATTTGTACTTCTTTTTATGTTACTGTTATTTTTAAATTATAATTTAAAACACTGTTTTTTTTTTCAGGAGTTTAGTCCTGACTTGAGTTAAACAGGCTGGAGAGGTGGGCCTGTGCAAACCTTATGAAGTTCAACAAGGCCAAGGGCAAGGTGCTGCATGGGGGCCAGGGCAATCCCAAGCACAAATACAGGCTGGGTGGAGAATGGATTGAGAGCAGCCCTGAGGAGAAGGAGTTGGGGTGCTGACTGATAAGAATCTCAACATGAGCCAGCAATGTGCGATCGCAGCCCAGAAGGCCAACCGCATCCTGGGCTGCATCAAAAGAAGTGTGGCCAGCAGGGCGAGGGAGGTGATTCTGCCCCTCTACTCTGCGCTCATGAGACCCCACCTGGAGTACTGCGTCCAGCTCTGGAGTCCCCAACATAAGAAGGACACGGACCTGTTGGAACAGTTCCAGAGGAGGGCCACGAGGATGATCCGAGGGCTGGAGCACCTCTCCTATGAAGAGAGGCTGAGGGAGTTTGTGTTGTTCAACCTGGAGAAGAGAAGGCTCCGGGGAGACCTTATTGCAGCCTTCCAGTAACTGAAGGGCACCTACAAGAAGGCTGGGGAGGGACTTTTTACTAGGGCATGTAGTGATAGGACGAGGGGGATTGGCTTCAAACTGGAAGAGGGTAGATTTAGAATAGATATTAGGAAGAAATTTTTCACTCTGAGGGTGTTGAGGCACCAGAACAGGTTGTCCAGAGAAGTTGTGAAAGTTCCATCCCTGGAGGTGTTTAAGGCCAGGCTGGCTGGGGCTTTGAGAAACTTGGTCTAGTGGGAGGTGTCCCTGCCCATGGCAGGGGGGTTGGAACTACATGACCTTTAAGGTCCTTTCAAACCTAAACCATTCTATGATTCTATGATTCTAAGATATTAAATCTCCCCAAACTGGTGAAACAGAAGATGTTAAAATCTCTTTACCTTCTTGATATGACAAGAGACAAAGAAGAATGTTTCAAGGCAACCAGACAGAAAAATCACTTTTTATACTTTTTTTCTTGCAACGGTTAGCTGTCTCAAAACACAAAACACAGTAACACTGTTTTCTGAACTACTGATCAGGAATGATATCAAGCGCAAGCAAGAAGAAACAAAGAACAAGAAAAATTGCAAAATGTTTGCGAGCGCACTTCAAAGAGTTCCAGATTTTCATAATTTGATTGAATCACCTCGGCTGTAAAGAAAACAAAAGATTACTTTCTGTTAATAGTTTTAAAGGCTTTCTGGAATTAAGCTCTTCAAACTATTCCATATGAATGTTATCTAAATACCTGGTCTGTTACAATAATGAAGTAATACTACACTATTAATGGTATCTATCTCTTAATTATTATTAATCTGTGCTAGGAAAAAAGGAAGAATAGATTCTGTGTTTAAAAAGCTTATAATTTTAAACTAATTATCTAAAAATAACAACTACTTACAAGAGTTGTAGATAAGAGAACAGAAATATGTGGGTTTTTTTAATTTAAGATGCATATGAAAACCCCAAAAAAGCTTTGATTTTCAAATCAGAATTTTTAGTTTCCGGTATATAGACATAAATTTACTACTTAATATTTAAATCTAGTTATACCTAGTATATTTAAGGCATTTAAGACAAATATCTTTTTAGACAAAAAAAAATAAAGTTATTTTTCTAACCTTAAAATGTTATGGATATAGAGTAAATGAGAAGCCATTGGACAAAAGGCTCACATAATGACTCAAAAAACAAAGAATGTAATTTTATTCACATGGATCTCTAAATTTATTGGGAAAAAAAAAACCCAACAAAAACCCCCCAAACCATTCTAAACAAACAAATGAGTACTTCTAATATCACAGTATTTAACAAGAAATTTCAACACTCCGTGACTCCCTTTAAGTTTACGTCTTCGTGGTTTCTTGTTACTGATTAGACACTTTAAGAATAACAGAACAAAGACTTTAAATTAACAGTTAAATTCATTATTTTGACTTGTTCTTAATTTCCATTGACTTTGCAGTTGTGTAAAGGTCACCACTTCTTAAGAAACGGCAGTCAAATTTAACTTAACCTTTCTTTCCATGCTCTTTTATTCTCTTTTTCAAAACCTGATTTTTGGCTAGAGTTGCCAGTGACAAATAGCTCTCCCTGACCATAAATGTACTTTGTTCTTAGTCACACACTGCTCCTGCTATAAAAATAAATAAATTAATTTAAAAAATCCCTCCTTTTTGTACAAAGGAAAATTGAAATACAATAAGATAAAATTTATGAAATTTATGTTCATTAAAAATGAAAAATAATTAAAAAAAACCCACATAATTTACTTTGTAGAAGTAGTCATTATGATATCTCCTTTTGGAACTTAACACACAAAATTTTCTGCTGGCTGAGGTTCATGGAGTATACATATATTGGGAAAATTATATTAAATTTGTGAACTTTGTCAGGTAACAGTTTTATTCCCATTTAAACAACTAACATTTGAACTTAAATTGTATTCCAGACAATAGCAGATATCAAAGAGAGACAGAAAATTATTGGATAGCAGTGAAATAGATGTTTGCTAGCATTTTCTTTCTCTTCTTGTCAGAACAACTCTGTGGAGGTTTGAGGTTCTCAAAATGCTTTGACACAACATTTTTTGATTGATAAACAGTCATGGAAGCCTGTGAAGAAAATTAAAGATGCCTTGTCAGGCTTTTTTTCATCATGGCAATGACATTTTACATTTTTTACAATATTTTTATCTTTCCCTTTTTTCTTCCTCCCTCTCCCCTTCCCCTTTTTCAATTAATACATGTACACTTTGAAAGTATATAGAAATTATACACAGTTTAAGAAAGAAAAGTTGTTGCTGTGCATAAGTATCTTAAAATCACCATATCATATTGTATCTGTGCATTTGTATTGGTTTTTTTTTTATCTTTCTCTCACTATGTATATAGGTATCTTACAACATATTGATTCAAATGACAATTCATTTTCATAAGTCTAACTCATAAATGAAGTACTATATAACCCAGAAGGATTTAGTACAAATTAATTAATTTTACACAAGGGACACTATAAGTAGTTGACAATCAAAAAAGACCCTTTTAAAAGTATATATTATAAAAGTTTTCTCTATGTGTTTACCAGTATGTTATGTAATGCAGTCTGCAAATGAATACCATAGATTCACTTCAAAGTTGAATATTTAGCTATTAGTTTTCAGCAGTTCAAACAATAACGAACAAATCCAGCAGTCTGAACTCATTAGTGTTGCAAAATGGTTTGAAGCTTTGGATCTTTTCATTATGTTGGAAATAGAATGTCACACCACTTGTGGTATCTATAGTCTAAACAATATGTAAGCACAGTAACTAAATGGTTCCTTTTGGCCTTTTTCATGTAGGCAACAACTAAGTCTGAGCAGCATAAGAATTTTACTGAAAATGGTAAAAGTGGTTGGAAAAATTGTTGATTAATGGTTCCCTAAATTTTAAGATAAAGTGCTTGTGCAATCAATATTTTTATCTTAACTACTGTACTTACTAAAATTAAAAAAAAAATCCTCATAACAAAACAGAAAAACCATAACAGTCTTCGAGTTATTAGAAAAAGCATGACAACAGTTTCCTGTTATTAAAGTTCTCTAAGGAGAATAACCATTTTTAAACACACAAATAGGAAGAAAGTTCACAAAACCCCGCTGAATAAAGACGCATTTTCTAAAAATATAAACAAAAAGGATACTTATGAAAGCACAGATTTCTTTATTATCACATAAGAATATTGCTCAGTTGTAGGACTAAAACTGTACATTTTCCTTTTGAAGAGTATGCTCCTTTCTTGTTTAGGTTCTAGACACCTTCAAGAATATATTTTTAATATATTTATCTAAAACTGTGCCATAGTTTTGGACACATATTCATTCATTTAAACACACCTTTACTGAATGCGTGCTGCTTAAGTTTTGCCTGTATCATTACAGGCACAACCATGTAACTTGAGTCAGATTCTCCATTGATTTTCCTCAGTGGCTGTAAGTCAATCTCTGAAAGAAGCAAAATGATTTTCACTTAGTGTACTGATGTAATTTATAGAGCAATCAAAATAAATTGTTAAAACTGGACATTTTTTTTTGCCTCGGATTTGAATGTGCTTTAATCAACTGAGGCATCTGTGTTAAAATACAGTCACTCTCTGTAATCAATGAAGAGAAATAGGTTTACTTGGACAGTTCTACTGTTCCTGAGTGAATTGAATCTCCCACTCAAAGTGTCAGTCTGTTGAAAATTATATTGTGAACACCAGGGTTGTTTTAGAAAACTCAGTCCCACCAGTGGGAAAAAAGAATACAATTTTTTTGTTTTCACACTATTTGCATTATAATGTTGGTTTGGCTATTCTGAATAATGCAAATTTATTTCACATTAAAAGTCCAATAGCAATATATTTCAAAAACCGGTCACTACTGACAAGCTTTAATAATTACCATAACTCTTTGTTTTGTGCAGGACATAAAATTTAATACAGATATGCCTTGCAAATTCAAATGATCCAACAGAAGCCTAGTGTTTCAAGGTTAGGAAAGAAACAGTGGAGGCTTTTCTGTTTTAAGAAACCAAATTCATCTACAATGTGTGGTGATTAGATTTACAAACAGTTCCATTTTTTTCCCAGCTTAGAAAGCACTTTATAAGGTCAGCTGACAGGTCCCAGAAGAACCTGTCCCAAGGAAAGACAACAGGAGATTCAGTTCAGCTCGAGGGGAAAGGTTGTCAGGTATGTAAGGAATACCTAATGCTTCCATCTGCAGCTGTCAGTGCTAAAACATTTCCTCTCTTGAAACAAAACATGTCTGTGGGAGAACGTGTGCATATGCCTTGCTTCAGGCACTCACTGACTTCAGGACCAGTTTTATGTCATTGAGGATGTAGGACACTTCAAATGAAAACAAGAAATAGAGGGCCAGGTAGATCCACCCCAAACTGTGAAGGTACCTTAGTCTTTGTCATGTGAGTGGTCCACAAACAGGAGCAGGAGCAGGAACAGGAGGAAGTGTTACTGGTGAAGTTAAGTGGGAGCACAGGCTACAGGGAAGGCTGTTTAAGGAACATTCTCAGCTCTTTACAGCAGACCAAGGATTGCCACATGTAAGAAAGGGTCACAGGAGGTACACAGCCCATAATGAACTATAGGCTTACGGAAAACGGAGGATTAGATGATGGGCATTCTTCTTTTTGTCCTTTTGATTTGTTTTTTTGTTGTTTGGTCTGTTGCAAAGAGTTAGGAGTAAAGAGGCTGGAGCATCTGTCATACAAGGAGAGGCTGAGAGAGCTGGGATTGTTCAGCTTGGAGAAGAGAAGGCTCTGAGAGATCTTATCAAAGTGGAGGGAGATGTAAGCAAGGCAGAGCCAAACTCTTCTCAGTGGTGCACAGTGAGGATAAGAGGCAATGGGTATACTCTGAAATACATGAAATTCCATGTAACACCAAGAAAAGTATTTGGGTATTGTGAGAGTGCCAGGCACTGAAACAGGTTGCCCAGGGAGGGAGCAAAGTCTCTATGCTAGACTATATTTCAAAATCCAACTGGACACAGCCCTTGGCAATCTGGTCTAGCTGATATGTATTAAAAAGTAATCTAGAATCATGGCTATTAATCAACCATATATTAATAGTGAATAGACCTTTTCAGAAGAAGAAAAACAAAACTTTGATTCAATATTGGGACCATGAAGTAAAATTTGTGTTAGTTTAAATTGTAACAGACCTTTTTCACTGAAGCTGTAAGCAGTATACAGAAAAATGTGGTGTCTGTGCCACCAAATGGAACAATAACTACTGCTGTACAGCACAGTTCTGTTGGTAAAATAACACTTGCAAGACAGTCAGAAGATGACATTGAAACAGTGAATTCTGTTAAATTAGCATTAAGATAAAGTTGCAACCTGGCATCTAGCACAGTAATAAACCTTCATGAACTAGAAATTAATTCTGTATAAATAATCTTTTGGTTACTCTTAATCCTTCTTAGGAGTACTTCAAGAATCACTTCAATTAAACAAATTTTACATTTGATTTCCCAGGCTCTTTTGAAGAACATAGAACACACCTTGTGTCCTTTGAAGTCTTCAATTTATTTTAAAAAAATCATTCCACATAGCAGGAAAAAAATATTTTATAAAAACAAATCTGTCACCCTGTTGTATATATGATTCCTCTAACATTTTAGAATCATTTTATCAGACTATTTATTCATTTATTTATTTTTAATATTTATGAGAAAAATCAAAGCTCTTGTGTAATTTAGAATTCATAGGC
This sequence comes from Anarhynchus alexandrinus, assembly GCA_008711295.1. Classification (NCBI taxonomy): domain Eukaryota; kingdom Metazoa; phylum Chordata; class Aves; order Charadriiformes; family Charadriidae; genus Anarhynchus; species Anarhynchus alexandrinus. Next base: position 393,383 of record VUYV01000135.1, read on the forward strand.
CAAAGTAGCAGAGGTATATAAGAGAAGAAATTAGCAGGAAGAAGTAGCTAACAAGTGATATATAATGATAGCATGTGCTCCAAATATTAAACAAGGCAGTTGCAAATGTATGTTGATGTTACGTGTTAACTGCATATTTCAATGTAAAGTTATTTTTCTGTTGATTGCATTGAGTCAACTACGATTTTGTCAGTTGAACTGTGTTTCATTAATAGCCTGGAAGAGGAGATAAACAGTGTGTTGATGTAATTTATGTATGAACCACAACAGTGAGATACTGGAATTACATTTAGAAATGAGAAAAAATGAAAAAGAAGATTGCAAAATGAGAATCATAGGCAGAATATAGTGAAACAATGTTAAACTAGGAAAAACAAATGACAATACCAAGTAAATGATGGCAGCAACAATAGATACAATTCAGGAAAACATAACAACCCACTTAGGCTCGAACCTTACAAAATTTAGGTATGTACTTAACTGTGCTTGTGTAATAGGATTACTCTCATTCTTAATTGAAAGTACATGAACAAGTACTTTGCTTGATTTTAGTGATTTCAGAGGAGGCGGAGTTGTGTAAATACCATTTAGGCAGCAGTTCAAAAATTAGGTAGCCAGACAAGTTGCACAAAAATAGCCAGACTAATTGAGCTACACAGACAAAAGAGAAGCAAGTTACGAGTAATAAGCCTGCTCTTCCTTCCCATCTCATCTTCAGGTAGAGCCCACTTGTGAAGATATGTTTACTTATACATGCCCTCTTACAAAATATGTTGATAACTGGAAGGAATTTAGAAAACGGAGACCTTAATGACTAGAAACCTGGCAAGCTGCTCTATAAAAGAATAATGAAAAAAACTTACCTTAAATTTTAATCATTTTAATGAAGTGAACTGAGAGTTTTCCACTGTTTCCAGCATTTCATAGATCAAGCCATATGTATATATCTTGTAGTATATCACAGGCTTTAAATACTGGAAAAAAATGCAAGTTCTGATTGAGGAGAAATAATTTTTAAAAGAAGTACAAAAAATGAAAGTACATAAACAAATTTAAAAAATTAAAATTCTATGGAATACATAAAAGCTTTCAACTGTGGAATAATACTACTATGGAAAAAATAAAATAGTTACCTTGCTATCAGTAATAGCTTTGTTTACAATGTGGTCACATAGAATTTTAATATTATCTGTTCATTATTTTTAACCATTAATCATTTTATCCTTTCATTGACTCTTAGTCAATAAGTGAGAGGGAAAAAAAAAAAAGAAACAAAAAAGAAAAGTCAAGCTTGCCTACAGTTATGTTTTCCTTTTGTGGTAGGTTTCATATTTTTTATCTGAGAAGAGCAGTCTTTTATTTTCTATGCCAGCACAACTTCTTCAATATGCTTATGTTGCCCTTGCGCAAAAGCAATTTTAATAATTGTAGACGTATGTGAATGCCTTTTGATTTAGGAGAATGTGATATTAAAAGACTGTAACATTTCTAAATTCACCTACTAATGAACTGGGAAAGACAGATTCTGATTAAGTCCCCAATTAAAACAGTTTGCTGCTTAAATCCTTCATGAAGATGGCTCTTTTATGCTATTCTGTTAGCAAGAAGAGTTGAACAAATGTGGGTGCAAGTGATGGACTCTTTATGCGTTGAATAAAATTTCACCAACCAATATTTTTGCCTGTTACAGTAATCCTGAAGGCCTTATAGACTGGGTTTACATGGTGAGGTTTCAGTAGCGGGGTGGGGGGGGCTGCAGGGGTGGCTTTTGAGAGAAGAGTCTGGGGTTGCCCTGTGCTAGACACAGCTGGCTCCAACAGACCCACCGTAGGGCACAGCTGAGCTCATAAGCCAGGTTGGTGACACCTCAGGAAAAACATATTTAAGAAAGAATAAATTGCTGCACAGCAGCAAAAAGTGAGGAAAAAAGTGAGAGTAACGGCTCTGCAAATACCGGAGTCAGAGAAGAAAGAGGAGGAGGAGGCTCTCCAGTTGCCAGAGCAGAGATTGCCCTTCAGCCCATGGAAGGTGACAAAGATGAGGATGGTGGAGCAGGTATCCACACTGCAGCCTATGCCAGAGGAAGTGGATATTTCCTGAAAACTGCAATCCATAAAGCACCTATGCTGGACCATGATAAAAATGTGAGGAGGAAGGAGCAGCAGAGACAAACTATTATGGACTGACCACAGCCCTCATTCCCCAACACCCTGCATCACTTGGGGTGAGGAGGAGGTAGAAAGGTCAGGACTGAAGGAGTGAAGTTGAGCCTGTGATGAAGTGGAGGAAGATGTTTTAGTATTTGTCTTAGTTTCTCACCATCACATTCTATTTTTAATTGGCAGTAAATTAAATTAATGCGCCTTGACTATTCTACCCAGGACGGTAATTGGTAAGCAATGTCCCTGTTTCTGTCTCAACCCATGAGCTTTTTTTCATCTTATTTTCTCCCCTTGTCCTGTTGACAAAGGGGAGTGGGAGAGCGGCTGGGTGGGAACCTGGCAGCTAGCCAAGGTCAGCTCACCACAATTTTTTTTCTCCCAAACTGACTTATCTTTCAAATTTTTGGATGTTAGAAAAGTTTTTGTCTTTTGCCTAGAGATAGACTGATAGCCTTTGCAGAATTCATATAGTTTTGCATTGTTTCAGTACAAAAATGAAATGGCATCATGAACTCTACCTGGACACTACAAAGGTCTCCGGTTACATAAATGTCAGCTATGCAGACAACAGGATCAGAAAATTACTGTGGCTTCTTTCCTGATTTTTCTGCCCCATATCTTTGCAAAGATTTAGAGTTGTCCTTTAGAATTATACACACAACTTTTGCAGTGACATCTAAAACCTTTGATTATATATTAAATTTACTAAAGTTAAAAAAAAAAACTGCCATTTTCCTGAAACTTCAACATCTTTTTTTCTGCATATGCCTATATCTGTTTCAAAGTTAACCAAGATTTTTTCTAGTACAGAAAGAAAATAATTTGACCTTGTACTTTCTGATGTTCATTGACTGGTTTTGGTTTTGTTTCTTTTAAATAACATTTTCAAAGCACTTTAATTCTGTATGGATATGAATTTATTGACAGCCATCCCATTTTGGTACAGTAAACATGAAAAGAAAAAATCCTATTCTGTATTTAAAGACTTCATGCCTCACATTTAGCCTCTTTAGTATACTTTGCTCCTCAAAATAGAAAAGAACTGTTAATTAAGCTTTTTGAGTTTCTTAGGAGTATATGAATGTATTATTTCTGGGTTTGTAGGGAAATATTCCCTTCTATAATCTGAAACTGAGGTCATTATCATCATGCAACCATATGGTTAAACTTTCTTTGAGATCTCTATATGTCCTGATCTCTCACTACTGAGATGACAGTTAGACAAAATAAAATGTTATAAAAGTTCAGCTGCTCAGCAATGGTAGCAGTACTGAATGATGGGAGGTGAAAGGGGGTAAGAACAGTTATAAGCAAAGACAACAAAGTTTGGCTTCCAGAGCTGCCTGGAGATAAGTTTTCTGGATAATGATGGTGCTATTTCACTCTTACGTCTCTTTAAGAACACTATCATATAACTGATTTTTTTGAAAGGAATCAACTCAGGATCTCAAGGAGTATCTCTCTGTATCAGAAATTCCTATCTAAGAGTAAGGGAAGAATAAGAGCCAGGGCTAGAATAAAAAAAACAAAAACAACAAACTGTTTACCTGTTAGCCAGATAAATAATTGCCATACAGTATGAACAATTCTGAGGGCCTGAACAACTGTTCCCTGGCAAATTATTCCATGACGCTGCAGTGAGAAACTCATTCCTTCACCTCTGCAGGGAGAGCCATGGCCCCAGATACTCTGTGTGTGTATGTGTGTGTGTGTGCGTGTTGGGCTGTAGAGATGGGTCCCAACATAGATGCACCTGAGGATATCTGCAGAGATCTTAAACACCCTACTGCTCATTCCAGAATTAGAAAAAAAAAAAAAAATCAGTCAAGATCAGTCCTTTGCTTTGGTCACCCTGGGTCGTGGAGTTTGAACATGGTATTTCCATTCATTATGGGGTCAGTTCAGAGGAAAAGAAGAGATGGGAACAGTGCTTAGTAACTTATATTTAAAAGCACAAGACATTAATTGTGTTGGTTTTTTTTTTCTTTAAGCAACAACTCTGACATAAAAAACCCCTCATCTAGTTATAAAGTCATGTCTTAAGATATGGGCATAAGTATGACAGTATGCCCTCGCTAAAGCTATAATTTTTTTTTTTTCAGACTAGCAGTGGTGAATAATTGTGATAGGAACTATTAAGATGATAAAAAAGGCTGACAGCTCTGTCCTATGCAAATATTTTTTTTCCTTTTATTATTAAAACATACACACAGAGAGAACTCTTTGGATGCATACACATACTAATTTAGTTCAGATTAACAATGTGCTTTTAAACTCTTGGTTGTCCCTTTTTGTTATATTTTGACTCACATTGTGGAATGATGACTGAACACACAAAGGTTTTGGGTTTTTTTTTATTTATTTAATTCTTTTTTAGGTTAAAATAAACTGAAATATATACTCCTGAAGCACACTTAACATATAATAACGGCTGCATTGAAGAATGCTCTGCTATGGGAAGAATCATAGAATGGTTTCTGTTGGAAGGGACCATTAAAGGTCATCTAGTCCAACCACCCTGCAATGAGCAGGGATATCTTCAACTACATCACGTTTCTCAGAGCCCCATCCAACCTGGGCCCCATCTACCACCTCTCTGGGCAACTTATTCCAGTGATTCAACACCCTCATCATATATTTTTTTTTTCCTTCTACCTAGTCTGAATCTACCCTCTTTTAGTTTAAAACCATTACCCCTTGTCCTAGTGTAACAGGCCCTACTAAAAAATCTGTCCCCAACTTTCTCACAGGCTTCCTTTCAGTACTGAAAGGCCACAATATGGTCTCCTCAGAGCCTTCTTTTCTCCCGGTTGAACAACCCTAACTCTCTTAGCCTGTCCTCATAGGAGAGGCGCTCCATCCCTATGATCAGGCTCCAACAGGTCCATGTCTTTTTGTATTGGGAATTCCAAGCATTTAGATTACTTAATTAGTTTATATAGTCTTAGGGTTAAAACCCCAACAAAAACACTGAGAATTATGATCTTTGTTTCAGAGTGAAAAGGACATATCTAACATAATTTTTAGACCGATAAAATTTAGTGTTGAGTGAAATAAAATTCTAACCAATGCCTTTTGTACAGTGGTACTGAATTAAAGCAGGGTGAAATGCTTCTGAAGATAAGTGACAGATTTCAGCAGAGTAAAGAGTGTCTGTCCAAAGGTGGTCTGTCTATTTATTAGAGTAAAATACTGTCCTAGTCAAGGAAGAGAGAATCTGATATGCAGTACCCTGGCCATTGTTCTTTGACTGTCAGGTAGCCTTTTATCTTAACCTTTAGAAAATAAAATTTCATCTCATTTTACAAAGACCAACCTCTTATTGTCTAATCATCCCCCAGTTCTTCAGCTAGGTTTTATCAGTTAAGGTGACTCTCAGTGTTCTATAATCTTAAAGAATCTTTATTATTGCAACTTTGTTTTTCTCTCCCACATTTCACAAAAGCCATTGTGTAATCAATTATTACAGATTACACCGACCTCCCATCTAGCTGTTAAAGACCAGAAACTCTACAAGAAGAGAAGAACATATCCCCTTGAACTTCATAAAATGATACTGATCTACACCAGCTAAGGGACAGACCTGCCTCCTTCATTTATTTGATGTTTTTCTTGCTGTAGTGAGAAGGGCAGTAGCTCATTCTTTCAGCATTCTCTGACTTTGAATAATACTTAGAACTCAACAACATAAAAAAAACATAGATGGCAATGTTCTTTTTTAATAGACTTCAAGATGGAGAAACATACAGAACAATTTCAGCTGAAACTATTCAGTTGAATTTGACCAAGCGTCTAATGACAAACTGTATGAGTTGGAAAAATAACACAGTGGAGAATGCATATACATTCTAGTTTTGCAAATAGTTAGGTTTGGACTAGTAGTGTTTTTTTTTTAATTCTGCCCAATGTTAAAATGCAATTAGACTTTGACTAGATTTTTGTTTCAAAAGCACACAGAATGACAGCTAGGCAACCTGAAATACAAAGTTGCTTTTAGACTACAAATATTTCATATACTCTTTAGGGATTTGTCCTGTTTTTTCCTTTGTCTTTTCTTTCATATGGGTTGGAGATAAAAAGATGCATTTTAGAAGCTGTGAGTATGTAAGATATAAAAAGTAATTGTCATAATTTTTTGGAAGAGAATATTAAGTGAGTGTTATACATCAGATTTTGAATATGCCCAGGCTGAGGTACTTCTGTGTGGGAAAAAATACAAAATAGAAATGTAGAGAAATCCTAGCAGTGTGTAATCTCTGACCAAGAGATGAATGAACTACAGAATTGAACAAGCCTGCTGAGACATCTTTGAGAAAAAGCTGTTTGAAAGCAATTTTGTTTGTCCCAGGTTTCTGACAAAGTAAAAATTGCACAATCACATAAAAGTGAAGGATCTGTTTTGGAACAATAGTCTTCACTGTTCAGTCTTTTTACATCCATTGCTGTAAAGTGCTTAGTAAAAAGAAGAATGGTTGGGGAGGAAGAGAGGGATGCATAAGTAAATAAATGCTTGCTGCAAGGATAGGAACCTGGTAAATTAGGAAGGAACAGAATAGAATAGAATAGAATAGAATAGAATAGAATAGAATAGAATAGAACTATTTCAGTTGGAAGGGACCTACAACAATCATCTAGTCCAACTGCCTGACCTATTCAGGGCTGACCAAGTTAAACCATGTTATTAAGGGCACTGTCTAAATGCCTCTTAGAAGATGAACAGAGGATAAAAACCATAAAATATGGCAGAAATATGAAAGAATAAGAAAGACAGAGGAGGAAGCATGGAACAGGTTAAAAACAAGAGCAGTTACTGCTGTAATGTAAAATAACAGAATTCTAGAAGGGTTTGGGTTGAGAGGAACCTTTAAAGATCACTAGTCCAACCCCTCCACCATGGGCAGGGACGTCTTTCTTTAGATCACGTTGCTCAAAGCCCATCATACCTGACTTTGAATACTTCCAGTGGTGGGGCACCCACAACTTCTCTGGGCAACCTGTTCCAGTGTCTCACCACCCTTATCATGAAACCCTTCTTCCTTATACCTAGTCTGAATCTACACTCTTTTAAGATNTTGGGTTGAGAGGAACCTTTAAAGATCACTAGTCCAACCCCTCCACCATGGGCAGGGACGTCTTTCTTTAGATCACGTTGCTCAAAGCCCATCATACCTGACTTTGAATACTTCCAGTGGTGGGGCACCCACAACTTCTCTGGGCAACCTGTTCCAGTGTCTCACCACCCTTATCATGAAACCCTTCTTCCTTATACCTAGTCTGAATCTACACTCTTTTAGTTTAAAACTCTTGCCCCTTGTCCTGTCACTACAAGCCCTACTAAAAAGTCTTTCCCCATCTCTCTTACAAGCCCCCTATTGAAAGGCTGCAATCAGGTCTTCCTGGAGCTTTCTCTTCTCCAGGCTAGACACTACTAATGCTCTCAGCTTTTCTTCAGCAGAAATGTGTTCCAGCCTTCCACCATTTTCATGGGCTTCCTCTGGACCTGCTCTAACAGGTTTATCTTGCTTGTGCTGTGACTCCAGAACTAGATGCAGTACTGTCGTGGTTTGGCCTCAGCCGGCAACAAAGAACCACATGGCCACTCGCTCAACACCCACAGCCGTGGGCAAAATCAGAAGAAAAAGGCAAAACTCGTGGGTTGAGATAAAGCCAGTTTAACAGAACAGCAAAGGAAAGAGAAAAACAATAACACTAATAAAGGAATATACAAACGTGATTACAGTGCCACTGCTCACCGACCGGACCCGGACCACCTAAGCCTGCTCAGAGCAGCCACTTCCTGCCCCCTCCCCAGCTATCTTCCCCCTATAGCCTGGGCATGGCTCTCATGGTATGGAATACCTGTGTCCCCAGCTGCATTCTTGGGGAAATTAACCCTATCCCTGCCGGAACCAGGACAAGTACTTCAGGTGGGGTCTCACAAGAGTGGAGTAGAGGGGCAGAATCACCTCCCTTGACCTGCTGGCCACGCTTCTTTTGATGCAGTCCAGGATATGATTGACTTTCTGGGCTGCAAGCGCATATTGCCAGTTCATGTCCAATTTTTCATCCACCAGTATCCCCAAGTTGTTCTCCTCAGGGCTGCTCTCAATCTGTTCATCACCCAGTCTGCATCGATATTAGTGATTGCACCAACCCAGATGCAAGACCTTGCACTTGGCCTTATTGAACTTCATGAGGTTCATAAGGGTCCACTCCTCAAGCCTGTCAAGGTCCCTCTGGATGGCATCTTTTCCCTCTAGCATATTAACTGCACCACTCATCTCAGTGTCATCTGCAACCTTTCTGAGGATTCACCCAATCCCTCTGTCTATGACATTACAAACGTATTGAGCAGTACCGGGCCCAATATGGACCTCTGAAGGACACTACATACTACTGACCTCCATGCAGACATTGAGACACTGTCTATAACTCTTTGAATGTAGCCATCCAGCCAGTTCCTTGTCCACGTAACAGTCCATCCACCAAATCCATATCTCTCCAATATAGAGACAAGGTTTTGTGTGGGACCATGTCAAAGGTCTTACAGAGGTCCAGGTAGGTGACATCCATAGCTCTTCCCTTGTTCACTGATACAGTTATTCTATTGCAAGAAGGCCACCAGACTAGTCAGACATGATTTGCCCTTGGTGAAGCCATGTTGGCTGTCTCTAATGTCCTCCCTGTCTTTCATATGTTTTGACATGTCTTTCAGGACTGTGTGCTCCATAATCGTACTGGGCACAGAGATGAGGCTGACTGGTCGGTAGTTCCCAGGGTTTTCTTTTTTACCCTTTTTAAGAATGGGTGTGATGTTTCCCTTTTTCCAGTCCCTGGGACTTTGCCTGACTGAAGTAGAGTGGCTTAGCAACTATATCTGCCAGTTCCCTCAGGTCCCTGGGACGCATCTCATTGGGTCCCATGGACATGTGCATGTTCAGGTTTCTCAGATGGTCTCAAACTTGATCTTCTCTTGTACTGGGTGGGACTGCATTTCCTTAGTCCCTGCCTTGAGATTCAGGGATTGGAGACATACAGGAAGAGCAATTGCCAATGAAAATTGAGGCAAAAAATTTTATGAGGACCTCAGGTTTCTCCATGTTGGTTGTAACCAGATCCCCGGTCTTATTTACTCGGGGGGCACAATTTCTTTTGTCTTCCTTTTCTGACTAACATACCTGTAGAAACACTTTTTATTTTTCTTCATGCTCTCCAAGAGTCTCCTGGAGTGTTTACAGCTTGCATTTAGATTTTTGGGGTTTTTACAGTTCTAAAGAGTTAAGAAATTTCTGTAATATAAATGTTTTAAACTATACAATTAATTTATATACTTCATTTTAACACTATTTTTAGTGCATAATTAGTTAATCTAAATGAAAGAACACTGTGAATACTGAAAGTACTGAAAGTAGTTAAAATTAGCTGGTATGCCGTATAAAAAAATGCAGTTGGGGAAGAAAAGATTGTAGTTGCTGTAAGTATTGATAATGACATCTAATGTTTCTAATTACAGGGGCTAATGCTAGGCTTCCAATAATAAAAAGCAAACCACCGCTGTACCAGACAACTCATGAAGATCATCATTCCTTTACAGCTTACCTGCAGGCAACAGTTTTCTTTATTATAATGGTTAAGATATAAGAGAGATTAGATAAAGGTCAAAAGCACTCAGAATTTAATTATCTGGCTCAAATGTCATTGGGTTTAAAAGGATCAATGACCTTATTCTTTGTTGGATGTTATATATCACGCTGCTTGGATAATCCTGTCTAATTTTATGCACTCAGTTTATGTGTTTGAGACAGGATACAAGGAACACTCTATGCTCCCTCTATCAAAGGAGAGTTCCTGAGGGGATTATCCAGCCCTTTTAAAATCTGATTTTTTCCTCTGCTGGTGTGTGTCCACTCACTATAAAGGGCTGCAGATGCTACCCTAGCATTAAGTGGAAGAGAGAACTGTGAGGTCATTAGATTTTATCTGTATCAGATGGCACAGGTTGATAAGACACACCAGCCAGTGTTGACAAATGGAAGGAAAAGTCGGGACAAACCCCTCAATGAATTCTCTGCGTGGAGATAGCCATGGACAAACTGCTTCCTAATTTAAGAGAGTTCTCAAAATGCAAAAAAAATAAATGAAGTCAGGTCCAGGATTTTACAAACACAGTTCAATTCGACCTGGATTCACAAGTATTAAAATGCCTTACCAATAAAAAAGGTTCTACAGTACAGAAGTAGAATTATACAATTGATTGCTTTGCTTATCTCACCAGTTTGTACTGCTTTTATGGGTAACTGTAATTCTAAATTTTCTGTACTTGTACTATATTGGTTCAAGAAAAATAAAATATCCTTATAATTTTATATTATTTTTTACAACCATGAGAGCTGATATATGCTTTCGTTCTTAATTTCAATATAATATTTTTTTTGTGTTTGGATTATATATAAATATGTACCAATACATGCACAATCTTTAATATATTTTCCCCCCATTACAATTTTTTTTCAGCTTCTGAAGAAATATTGCAGCAGGCACTGACTTTCAGTGAGGTAAATTAAGATAAATAGAATTGTTAAATAAATCTGGATGATATAAGTGCTGTATAAAAGAAACCTGTTCTAAAGTGGATATAGTAACACCTAAATAAGATTAGAAAAGTTTCAGTTACAGTATTAAGAGATGAATAAATAATGCACAACTACATAAGCGAAATATAATGATCTGATTAATTGTATATTGAATGTTTGTTGTGGTTTAGGCCAAATCGTCTACTGGGGACCTGGGGGACCCCAGATGGGACCGACAGATATTCCCCTCCACCCCTCTTCAAAGAGAGAGGCAGAGGAGGGAAAAAGAGACTTAAGAGTTTAGAAGGAACTAAACTACCTTAATGAAATATTAATAATAAAATAAAAGGAAATAATGAATATATACAAAACTGTATCAAGCTCCCAGGATGACAATCACGTCACCAGCTGGCACAGGGAAAATCCCAGACTGGACTCAGTGACAGGCAGGAGCTGGATTCTGGATCTGGATTCAGGATCGAGATCACAGACAGACGAACAGAGTCCTCCTCAGACGTCGGTCATTGAAGGAAGAGGGCTGACCCTTTGATCCCTCAGCTTTTATACTGAGCATGGGGCAGATGGGATGGAATACCCTGTTGGTCAGTTTGGGGTCACCAGTCCTGTCCACTCCTCCCTGCAGGTGGGACCCCACTATGCTTTTCCGCTTCCGACCCTCCAACAGGGCAAATAACAAAGTTGGTTGGCCTTGGGTGTTATAGCAATAAGTATAAGCAAGAGCCTTTCTGCATCCCATGTCTGGGCATCAACTATAAACAATTGGTCTTATCACTCTGAGAAAGTGAACATTGTCTGCACAATATGCTGTTAATTTCAGTAGTTAGAAGAAGCCCAGCTAAGAAGCAAAGTTACTGAACAAAATTGGTTCTGTTTTACCTCAAACCAGGACAATGTTCGATACAAAAATAAAGCATATTATGTCAAAGTCCTTCTTTTTATCCTTGTCTTTAAATGAAACCTTTTCTAGAAGTGATGATTAAATGTCCAGAAATCAACTACATAATACTGAGGAATAATCTCTGCTACATTTGTTATCTTATGAAGAGATGTTTTGTATTCCATTTTAAATAAAAATCTTCATGACTACCTGTGACACACAAGAAAATATATCTAGAAGAGAGGCATGAGAAGTCATGAGAAGACCTGAAGTTTTCTAGGCTACATGACTAGGGGCTAATCACACTAAACACAAAGATCTCTGAAAGTCAGAGAAATTATGTTGGGTGGAGGAACCCCAGCAGTCTTCAGGGCAAACAGAGCATCCTGACTTGGCTGGCCCTAAAACTGTCCACGCTCATAATTTGTGAGGGTTCCTAAAGTGCAAAAATTAGGTGAGATGAATTCAGATCCAGGATTTAAAAAACAATCTGACCTGGGTTCACAAACATTAAGACACCTTACCAATAAATGCACTCCTACGGTCCTCCACAGAGGGATAGTCAGGCCCTGGTCTCCCCTTGAGAGGAGTTAATAGGAGAGGCTTTATACCCAGATCACCTTGGAGGCTGAAAAGGTTACTGCCTAAAGGGGCATGTGACACCCTACTTCTTTGGGGTGCCAGGGAAAAGCATTCAGGCACTGTGCTAATCTTATGGGATGTTTTAATAACATTGTTGAAATGTGGGAATATGCAAGGCTTATTCTGGAGTATTTAGTGGAAGGGCAAAGGCAGGGAAAGGGAGGGATTGAGGTGGGTTAGGGAGGAATGAGTGTGGGAAAATAAAGGGAGAAGGGTATAAAAGTAGCCAGCTAGATATAAATGGATTGCTGGTCTGTAAGCTTCTCTCAATGAGCCCTGTGCTTGACCACCGCAGTCCGTGCTACATTCTTATTAAATCTTGTTTCTAACTGTCTTCTCTGTGGGTGCACTCTCTGTTCTGAGTGGTGAACATAAGCGAACTTCAAGCCAGACTAGCCAGCAAACAGATGTGTGGGAAGATGTACTTGCACAGAAACAACCAACTTCCGGTGTATTAGAACAGAGCAATTAATCATAATTCACTGTACTTTTTTATGCATAATTTCAAACTGCCAGACTTGATTGAATACCCTGACCACTTACCCCAAAAGATATTGAAAATAAAGGAAATAGCAATAAGAATACTACAAGTGATTTAGTGAAATAAATAAACAGAATAGGATAGAATATGGTAGGATAGGACAGGACAGGACAGGATAGACCAGAATATTTCATTTGGAAGGGACCTACAATGATCATCTAGCCTAAGTGCCTGACCATTTCAGGGCTGATCAAAAGTTATTCAGGGCAGTGTACAAATGCCTTTAAAATGCTGACAGGCATGGGGCATCGACCACCACACTAGGAAGCCAGTTCAAGTGTTTAATCTCCCTCTCTGTAAATAAATACTTCCTAATGTCAAGTCTAAACCTCCCCAATACAGCTTTGAACCATCACCATGCATGATATCACTGTATACCAAGTAACACCCAAAATAAATAAATAGATAGATAGATAGATATTTTCTCCTCCTGCAACAATTATGTTTGAATTGTAAGTACGAAAGATGAAGAAACTCTTCCAAAAGTTGGAATGGCAAAATACACTCCAGCAAGGCAAAAAAAGGATCTAGATATATCTTTTCTAAATTCCACATTGTGTTACTTTCTTGGCAGTAAGCTTTCAGAACAGTTTACCTTAGAGGTATTTGACATCTTTTTATATTTATGTATTTATCTTTCTACCATGTCACAAAAAGAGGAGAATTTCAGAAAAGGAAATAAACACTACAGTTGGAACATTACTTAAGTCTCTCTAGGGGATTAAGAATGAAGTTACCACATACCTACAGAGCTTGTTATTTTAAGATTGCATGCATTTCATTTGCCTGACTTCTACATTTTCAATACATAGCCCTGCTACAAAGTAGTTTTCTAAATATGACCTCCCTATCTTCTTTTGTGAGATGTGCAAATTTTAAACTGTTTCAAAGACTCCTTTTATATTAAACTCACTAACTATGGAGAAGCTTGGAAAGGCATTAGATGCTAATGGCAACAAAAGTAGTGAAGCAGAAAGTGACTGTCACTCAGATGAAAGCAATACATGAAACTTGGTATCCTACAATATCCTAATTATTATTTATGCAACCCCATAGGTGTATGAAAAATGCCATGAGCAAACAGAAATGACAACAGCATTAACAACACACAAAGTGGGTAACCAGACAGCAGAAAGCTATCATCTGTTTCTCCAGGCACTGACAAAGGCCCCTAATGACCCAATTCTACATCCTCATGCCTTGCTATCTATTGAAATTAATGGCAGCTTGGTATGCAAAACTGCTAAAAAGCAATCAGGATAATACTAGGAATGGGGTTTATTTTTTTGGTTTGGTTTTTTTGTTTGTTTGTTTGTTAAAATATTTTCTTAAATCGTTTTAAGACTGCTTTGAATAGTCATGCTCCTCTTTGCAGCGGTGCTCTTTGTCTCCCTCTCTGTCTGGAGATGATGATTTCAGTCCTCCAGAATGAGAAAGGCCCTATGCAGAACAAAAGTTCCAATCGCTGAACTAGGGACTGAATTAGTTGTGAAATGTGGACATAAACATCTGCTAAATTTTTAAAATAAAACAATTCTGAAGGTATTTAGTGATCCTCCTAGTACACTGGATTGGGTTTTCTGTTTGCTTTTCTTGCTGGAGAGTTTAAAGAAGGAAGCTGAGAAAAGCCCTCATTAGACTTTGAAAATATCTCCACTTAGATCTTGACTTAAACACGAGTTATATGTTAATGAAGTTGAAGTTTAGATTAAACAGGTAACCCAAAGTTACCTGTGTCTAGTCAAATAAGAGAGAGTCAAAAGCATTGCTACAAGCACCTTCACGTTCTTCTTTCTATTTTGGAACTAAAAACTGAAAACTTATTAAATTTCTTAATTGGTGCTGGCTGTAGTTCAAACAGATTGCACTAGCTGGGAGACATATCTATTCATGTTTGTGGTAGTCTTTCTGTGTGTGTGTGTGTGCATGTATATACATAAATAGTGCAACTAATTTCTGATTTAACTCTGCTTATTTTGAGATGCATTAGTTCTGGATTCTTTTATTCATAAAAAAAAAAATGCCAAAGATTAGGCTTAAATTTTTAAAAGCTTGAGATGTTTGCTGTTTATGCAGTTTGTAGAAATAACATCTGCAAGTTTTGGACTTGCAGTCTGCCAACTGGAAAAACATGCACAATAATTGTCTTGGTAGTTCCAAGCATGAGGACCGGCATGTGAAGACTGTTCTTTCAGAAAGGGTGTTGCCTTTGATAAATGCATACAGATTTACAAGACCATAGGAATCCTTTTTTTTCTTACTTGAATTAGTGCAAAAAAATCACATTTGTGCAACACTTATGGAACAGATGAGCAATACCTATTGATCTTGCTAGTGGATGTACAAATTTTGTTGAACTTGTATGAGTGAACCAAAAGAATAGTTTTCTTCTGTCATATTACAAAAACATATTATATTTTTCACAAAACAGAAAGTGCCATTCTATACAGTTATAAGCATCAGTATGAAAGAAGAAAGTTAATCTGATAGCCCTTAAGAAGGACAAAACTGTATTTGTGAATAATTCATAAACATTTTCTGGAATGAAATACTAGCATTTGCTATTTTGCTTAGGCAGTGATTAATATGAGCTTGTCTAAGTATGGGATTTGTCCTGAATTTCTTGTAAAATGCTGACACTATAAGAATATAAGAAACATTTGATCAGATATGGAGCTCAGCAAAAGCTTAGTTTTGCTTTTAAAATGCTCAGCTTGCCCTAGTTTCAGTCTTCTTTCTTTGTTTTCTATTTGTTTGTCTGCATCCTTTTACCTAAAATTTTGTTTAACTTTTTACCAAAGAAAAGTAATCTTTCCTCACTCTGGTAATTAATGGGACAAAGAAAAGTTGGAAGTCTGTGTTGGTTAGTACTTGCCTTTCTTGTTAACCTTGAAGAAAGAGTTTTGAGTAGTCATTTTCCTTCTAAGCAAAGATTTATAAAATAATCTTTAATTGGGCTTCTTAAATAGTTTCTTTTGAATAAATAAGTTAATTTTTCCATTCTCTTTATACTTCTAGGTTTACTAGGTGGCAGAATCTTTCAGGTTTTGTGTATTTATAGACTAACAAATAAACATACACTCCACTCTTGAGCAAAAGTTGTAAATTTTTTTGATAGCTAAATACAGTTAGTAGCTGTAAAAAGTACTTCTTTGAGTAGTGAAAAGACATAAATGTAACAACACAGAATCCCTATGTCAAACAGCTTCTGTCAAATCAATCACTAGCTCCAACTCAGTGCTGAAAAATGGGTAATTTTCCTGAAAACACACACTCCCACATATACATTTACATATTTATTTATGCTTTTGTTAATGATAGCTAGATATCAGTGGGAAATAAATCACTGTCAGATGTGTGAAAAGCTAAATCAAGTTGCAATCAAACCTTATTATTGAGAAAATGAAAATCAGAGACAAAGTGAATGAAGTATGCAATCCTTTGGCAATGACATCTTCTTGAAAAAGTGTTGACTATACCTTTAAAACCCGTTTTTCTTTAGGAGTTGATCACATAGTATAAATACTAGAAATATTATGATACTGAGTAAATTATCTAAATCCCAAAGGGGGCCTATGGCACACCAAAAATAGTTTCTTTTGATTCAGTATGTTGATTCAGATTTTCCAGTCAGCAGAATACTGTTAAACTTTGATTTATATTTCTCAGTGTTTTCCCCCTTCCCTTCCCTTCCCTTCCCTCAATGTCCTTCTTGTAGTGAAGGGCCCAAAACTGAACACAGTACTTGAGGTGGGGTCTCACCAGTGCCGAGTACAGGGTGATGATCATTTCCCTAGTCCTGCTCACCACACTATTCCTGATACAAGCCAGGATGTTGTTGGCCTTTTTGGCCACCTGGACACACTGCTGGTTCATGTTCAGCCAGCTGTCCACCAACACCCCCAGGTCCTTTTCTGTCGGACAGCTTTCGAGCCACTCTGCCCCAAGCCTGTAGCGCTGCATGGGGTTGTTGTAAAATTATTATTTCTAGTATCATTTAATAATTAATTTCCAAATTTTTAAGAATGTTAAGGGAGTTAAAGTTTTACAAACTTGATTATTGTTTATTAGCCAGTAAGACATAATAATTCATCCAACGTGGTCTATACCACTAAATAATAGAGGGACAGATTCTTAAGCCAGGTGACTTAGATCCATAATTCAGAGGGCTAGCTCCCCGTGGCACAAACTAGCTGTCCACATTACATAGTCCTTAGGCTTGTTTCTCATCTGGTGGGGGAATCAAGGCTTAATTCTTGTAAATGTTTATTTTTAAAAAGATTTTTTCCTAAGTTAAAAGTATCTGAAACAATACAAGGGCTTTGTGATAGCTTTCAAAGTAGTGTTTTACTGCATGTAATGGAGGTCACGTGTCATATGTTTTGAAGTGTGGTATGACTCTGTGTGAGGATGCTGCCATTTCAAATTACAATGATAAGATGCAAGTTAAATGGGCTGGTAGAGAAAGGAAAGTGTGGTGCTTGTGTATATAACTTTTTTGTAGCAATCCTTTAAGTGAACTATTCTAGAACCATACCACATCATTATATTAGACAAAAGCAGTTGGTGTGACTCAAAAGATGTTCAAGGGACAGTGGAGAGAAGTTTCAGTCAAATCTTGGGGTGAGATTCATTTTAGGTGGGTACCCGCCTAGATGTGTAAGCTGCCATTCAAGGTAAGGAATATCAGATGCTCCGTGAAGTTGTTAAATAACACGTCTTGCACAATCTGAGAAGTCCTGAAGAATCTGATGTGCCTGTAGGGGGCAAGCAAATAAGGTAAAACACCTGTGGGAAATAAATGCCCTTCTCGGGGAGTGTTGGGACCTGGAGGGTTATGATAAAATGTTTTAAATGCAATATGCAACCGTTTTTAGGAAAGCAAGTTACAATCCTGCCTGCTGTTGTCTGTGATAGAAGCTTGGACACTTAGGTCACACGTAAAAACCTATATTCAGGAACTCAGAAAGTGTCAATAGACAATGAAAATAGAGAATTTTCAATGAGATGCAATTGGAGCTGAGTTTCTGCAGTGTACCTATCCACGTATAAGTTCCCAGGGTGACTCCATAGCCACTAGTGTCAGTAGATCAGATATACTGTGTGGGCTTCTTTCTTTGTTTCTCTGCTTTCTTTGTAAATGAGTACTTAGATTTGTACTGAAGAACTTCACTTTTTTTTTTTTTTTTTTTTTTTTTTTTGGTTATGTTTTTTTTTTTTTTTTTTTTTTTTTTTTTTCCGGAATCAATGATCTATGCTGCCAAGCATTAATTTTCTATGTAGTCATCTTTTAATTACTTCATTGTTCTGGAATAAGATGTTATCCTCCTCTACCTATTAATAAAACTGTCAAGGACATATCTTTTTCTTAGAACCTCCTCACTCCTAAAGGAAAAGAGTATTGCTTTGATGTAAACAAATGCCTAAACACACGGGGTAGTTTGTGGAGAATATTTTTTCCTACAGGTTGTGGCTATTCACAAAAATTTCTTTGTGTATTACGATGTCTCTACTAAGCATTCTTCCATACAATTTTCATTCTCCTTGTTACTAACACTGGAAGATTCATGATGAGACTGAGGTTCGTTAGATGGATTTTTCTCTAATGAGACAGGGAAAAAGAAATGTGGAGATGATCTGAGGGACGCTAATGCTGAAAGAGACCTTGTTTTTTGGAGGGCCTAGAAACCGGCTGTCCAGAAAGCTCACAAAGATGAACAGCCACTGATTGCAGCTGTGGGGTGTGTCCAAGGGTTGGGGAGTTGTAGGCCTGTGTAATGTGTTTTAGTCAAAGAGAAAGGTTGAAGTAGATGCTCATCATCCATGCAGCTGAGCACAATGACTTCAGAGGCTTGGGGATACAAACTAGCAGCTCGCTCAGGGACCTCCTTAAGTTGACAAGACCTTGAAATAACAGACTGTGGATGTGGCTTGGCAGATTACTTTCACCGACAGCATATGCATGAGACATGGCTATGTCTGACCAACTCATGCTTAGGTTCCGTTTTGATTTAAAGTAGAGAAATAAGGATTTTTAGGACATGGATTTTCCTGATATATTTTAGACATGCAAAAGAGGAATATTTTTGTAGAAATTCTTATTTTTCTTCACTGACTAGATAGCAACCTCAAATAGAGATGTCTGCATCATAAAAAACTACATTTGCTTAGTTGAGTCCCACCTCAGAAATGGACAGCAGTCAGTCTGCTTAGTCTGGATGCTATTACCATAAGAAAAATGCCACTGTTTCTGTAAAAATTATAGCCTAGAAGTGTGGAAGATTTCTGACCCATTTTTGTGGCTTGAGCAGTCCTCTTTTGGAGTTTCATCAATATTTCATCAATATTGTGTTCATATATAGGGGCTTTCAATAAGTCATGAAACAATCTGATACTCTTCAGGAAACACAGATTTTATCTACTTGGTTTTGTGAAGGAATGGACAAAAAAGGAGCTAAAATTGAGGGAACTTTCCTTTGCGTTGTCCAAGTAGGAGTCACTTTGTTTTACTGTTTCCTCTTAACCTCTATTTCCAGTATCTCTTTTGACCTTTCTCTTTCCTCCCAATCTTTGTGTGTTTTATCTTTATTTTAATGTGTTTAATGAGCCTCACCAGAATTTAGTGTAAACCAGCTATACCACCACTGCTTTGCCTTATAACAAGTCTATGAAAATCATGACCTAATACAACTCTTTTAGATGATATATCTGTACTGCAAAATAAGAAAGCATGGTCAATCCCTTCCCCAATGATTAAGTGGCACTGACTGATTCATGGTCTCAGTGTTTCGGGATGGACTCTCTCTTGGAGAGAGCTGCTTAGAATAATCCAAAATAGACACAAGGCGTGACCTAACAATTAAACAATGTTGAGGAGATTAGGGCAGCAGTGCTTAAACTCATTTCCTAATTCCACTTAGTCAGCAGTACAAGCATACTCAAACAGTATTTTGGAAAAAAGGGTAACACCTACAATGTTTTACTAGCCACTTTGAGAAGTTTGATGCTGTTTTAATTCTGATAAAGCATGTCAAATCTTTGTTTGTTTGGTTGGTTTTGTTTTGTTTTTTTTTTAATCATTTCAACTCCTAGAGCAAAGTTGTCTTCATCACAAAAATCTGCTTGGAGTAGTGTGGAAAAAAATGACAACTATTTGTTACTGAGTCTCAGGGGGAAATTATAACTCCACAGGTAAGACATTGCAAAGGAGTTTGTGTGTGTTCCTAATCAGTTTCCAATCAAAGTAAAACAAATTAACTTCAGAAGTCATTTATGTCATATGCAGTGCTGATATTAAGCAAATGAAAGATTTCTTTGAGCAACTGGTTCATCACTTTTTAGAAATTCAAAACTTAGGTTACATATAATCTTCAATTTAAAGAAAAGTAAATGTCACTTGTCATCTATTCTGTCACATTATGTTTCATATACACAGATTTAGTTACATTAACCTATTTACTATCTTATATTTGAAGAGTCTAAGAAGCTGAGATCTGAATGAAATTAAAAGAGCTGCTAATAGTTTGCTGAGATATATCTTTTTCCCTAAAACTACTTTTTGTGAAGAACTGCATAAAAAAATGTTAGAATTGTCAAATATGTTAAGAATATGACTGCTCTTCAAAAAATGTGTAGTTCTATTATTAACTATTTTTGATATAAAAATGGGATTTCTGTAAACAACATTTCATTTTATAGTATTGGCAATAGTATAAAAGAAACAATGAATGTATATAAAAATGTGTTTTGAAGCTTTATAAGTATATAAGAATGCAACTTTACTTTTAAAATGTTTACTTTGTCATATTGGTTGAGCAGCTTTTACTGCTGAATGGGCATAAGGCAAAATTATTAAATTAACATGTCAGGAAATGTTTTTTAGACACCTGAATGCATTTCATACTGACTACAATCAGTGTCTATGTGTTTCAGAAGATAAATAGATTACTTTTCTGGAAGTTACTTTTCCCTGTGAGTTTAATATACAATAAAACTTTGAATGAACATACCTGTTAGTTGCAGTACACTATGCTAAAGAGATTTCAAAGCATTTTCAGAAAGAAAAAAAGAAAAAAGTAGAAAAAGTTTATTTTAAAAGCAATTCTCTTCTGTTGAGAATTCCTTGAGTTTGTGTCTTCTCAAAAAAAAAAAAATTGCTCAGATTCATTGTAGATTAAATACCTGCATGTTGGCATTTTTCATCAAATAAACACACTTTGTACATTATTCATTTACCTATTTTGTAAAGGGTAGGATGGTATTCAACAATGACTGAAAATCACCTAATTGTTTCTTAGTGAATGGATACTTTCATTACCTACCCAGTTTGATATATATTGATATAAAAAACTTTTAGTCTTGAAAGACCAGCCTCCATATTGTAGATTATATCATGGCATATTCTCAGTGAAATTACCAATTTTTACTGTTTTGATAAGCAGTCTAAAAATTCCTGTGAAAGAATCAGTATAATAGAATTTTCCTCTTTTGATATATTTAATGCTACTTATCTTTTCATTACAGAACACTGCTGTGGTGTGTTATATCTATTTTTTCTCTGATACTAAAATGTTAATTGCTGATTCCTGCTTACAAGCAGTTCTAGATGTTTTTGAAAGTTTTAGACCTGCAAGTATTACAAAATTTGAATGTTTAAAAAATCTGGCTCTCCAATCTGTTATTAACACAGAAAAAAATTAACTTCAATAAAGAAGCTGTTACCCAGAAGAGATTTCTTGAATTCATTAAGGAGGTCTCATGCTTATTTTGAATATGAACAAATACAAATGGGAATAGAATTTAAGTCTAATGTCTGACTAGGACAAAATTAATGAAAAAAAAATAATTCCTTGTGTACATGAATCTGGTTACCCATGGAACCATCAGTGACTTAGGAGAAATATAGATGTCCGAATATTGCTTCAGTGCCACTCCCTATCTCTGTTCAGTGAGTAATACAAGAACAAATAAAGCATGTTGTCTCAGGTTTTTACCTACGTATCACAATATTTTGCTTACTGTCCTTCAGGATCACAAGGATCCAGACTGCTGACTGAGTCTCAGGGCCTTTCTAAATTTGGTATAATGAAGCGTCAAGAAAACCTTTATGCTATTTTGGAAATTCCCTCCAAAAACTTCACTTTATCCCTTATTTTTACTTGCATTGGTAGGTGATCCTTCTGTTCACCACCTCTGGGACTCTCATCTTTATCTATTTTATGCTAGAGTAAGTCTATTGATTCTAACTGGCTGATTTCTAATTTAAACATTAGTGAAACGAATGTCTTGGCTGCCATAAATGCCATCAACAAAGTAGCGACTGAATGAAGAAAGATTTCATTGAAATCTTTATGCACAACAGTCTATGCAGTGCATTACCATCATTGCAAGGACAACAATACCTAAAGATTCTCAACGACTGCCATGGGCAGGGATACCTTCCACTAGACTAGGTTGCTCAAAGCCTCATCCAGCCTGGCCTTGAACACCTCCAGGAATCGGGCAGCCACAACTTCTCTGGGCAACCGGTTCCAGTGCCTCACCACGCTCAGAGTGAAAAATTTCTTCTTTATATCTAATCTAAATCTACCCTTTTCCAGTTTAAAGCCATTCCCCCTCATCCTAGCCCTACATGGCCTTGTAAAAAGTCCCTCCCCAGCTCTCCTATAGGACCCCTTTAGGTACTGAAAGGTTGCTATAAGGTCTCCCCAGAGCCTTCTCTTCTCCAGGTTGAACAGCACAAACTCTTTGAGCCTGTCCTTATAGGAGAGGTGCTCCAGCCCTCAGATCATCTTTGTGGCTCTCTTCTGGAACCGCTCTAACAGGTCCATGTCTTTCCTATGTTTGGGGCTCCAGAGGTGGATTCAGTACTCCAGGTGGGGTTTCACCAGAATGGAGTAGAGGGGCAGAATCATCTCCCTTGACCTGCTAGCCACATTTCTTTTGATGCAGCCCAGGACACAGTTGGCTTTCTGGGCTGCAGTCATGCATTGCCGGCTCACGTTGAGCTTCTCATCAATCAGCACCCCAAGTCCTTCTCCTCAGGGCTACTCTTGATCCATTTTCTGCCGAGCTGTATTTATGCTTGGGATTGCCCTGACCCACATGCAGGACCTTGCCCTTGGCCTTGTTGAACTTCATGAGGTTTGCATGGGGCCACCTCTCAAGCCTGTCCAGGTCCCTCTGGATGGCATCCCTTCTCTCCAGCATGTCTGCCTCACCCCACAGCTTGGTATCATCGGCAAACTTGCTGAGGGTGCACTCGATCCCACTGTCCATGTCACCAACAAAGATGTTGAACAACATCTGTCTCAGTACCAACCCCTGAGGAACACCACTCATAATTGTTCTCCACTTGGACATGGAGCTGTTGACCACAACTCTTTGAGTGTGACCATCCAGCCAGTTACTTGTCCACTGAGTGGGCCATCTGTCAAATCCATGTCTCCCTGATTTAGAGATCAGGATATCGTGCGGGACAGTGTCAAACACTTTTCACAAGTCCAGGTAGATGATGTCTGTTGCTCTACCCTTGTCTACTACTACAGTAATCCCCTCGTAGAAGGCCACCAAATTTGTCAGGCATAACTTGCCTTTGGTGAAGCCATGTTGGCTGCTACCAATCACCTCCTCCTTTTCCATGTGCCTTAGCAGAGTTTCCAGGAGGATCTTCTCCATGATCTTGCTGGGCACAGAGGTGAGACTGACTGGCCTGTAGTTCCCTGGGTCTTACTTTTTTCCCTTTTTGAAAATCGGGAAACTTCTTTTAAATTTTCAAGGTAATATACTATGCATCTTACTGCAGATATTCTGAAAGTGCCTTTGTGAGTTAAGAGCACTAATTTCAATGACTTTCAAATAGTTTGCCCTTTTTGAAAGGGAATGAAATATTAGTAGTATAATTATGCCTAATGCTTGAAATAATTTTATTTAAATTGTGTTTTTTTACCTTGCTCTACCTTTCACATTTATCTGTAACACTTCATATAGTGTTTACTGACCTTTTATTTAAACTTTTCAATAGAATTTTGAACGTCAGTTGCATTGTTGATCACTCACTTATGCAACAGTCCCTTTAAAAGAAACTCAAGCCTATTTCACGTGAACATGAGGAGTAGATGATACTGCCTAGATCTTCAGCTTTGCTCTGCATGTGAATAATAAATAGATATATTTGGAAGTATTACCAGTCTTCCCTTAGGTCCTTCATTTGTCATCATATGTTTTCTTTTGGGGGGAATATATGAGAAAAGAGAAGTTAGCATTAGAAAATGCTAATCATCTTCTCAAATACATAGACACTGTAGTCAGCCTGTAGCAAACAATTGCATACTGCAGTCAAATCTTGAGTTACATAAAATCTCCATTCGATGTGGGGAAAAAAAATGTGTAATGAAGTAGAGCTATCAAGTAGAATAATGAAGTCTAAACTACACCAAATTGCATGGAAATAATCTGTGAATGGGAAATAAAGAGCAGAAGATGGAAAGGTCATGGGGATATCACAGTTCTCAGACAGTAGAATTACTGTGTTTGAATTGATGAAAAATTATGGTCAGAATACAGTACTGCAAATTATGGTTCAAGTAACCTCTGCTATGGGCAACAGATTACTTTGGGGGTGTGTGATTCACATATAAAAGAAAGAAATCATGCTATGGTAGTGCACAGTCGAGAAAATTAACATGCATGCTAAAGCTGATAAGAATATGAAACTGAAATTAATATTTGCTAATGTGTATGGAATATAAAGGAACTGCACTCTTTAAGACTTGCAGATCTCTCTAATGATTTTAGGGTTTTATTTTTGTTGCTGCTTCTTCCTCTCTTCATTAAGGTTACAGGGAGAAATCCCACACAATACAAAAACCACAAAAAAATACCTGTGGGAAAAAATGCTGCTGTGTTTGTGGATTCTTTTAGAATTATTTTAGTGAAAGGTATTAATTTTTAATTGTAGGAAAGTGCTGAGCCGTTTGGCTTGCATAAGTGTTCAAGGGAAATACAGCATAGGCAAGGACCGAGGGCCAGGGCATGAGCTTGAAAGCAGCTTCTGAGTACAGAGCGGGGAGGCCCAAATAAGGCTTCTTTCATCTATTTATCACCCCTGCAGACTGATCCCAGGTCATCCAGCTGCCCCGTGTCAGAGCCAGCCGTGGGCACCAGCAGCCAAATCCTTGAGGGTCGTGAATGCACTAGGTTCCTAGCTGGAGCCAAATTGGGGGCAATGGGACCTTTAAGATCATCAAGTCCAACTTCCGTATTAATTTTCCCTGTATTCGTAATTTTATGGACCTATGCCATAACTTACCTCATTTAGCTCTTTTTCAAGCTGAGACTTTTAGTTTATTCAGTATTACTTACTCAATAGGGAAATGAAGTGATAACAACTAAATTTGAAATCTTTACTGTAAGTTAGCATTGTATTTTTTTACTCTTCATTAAGTTGTGCTTATCAGCATTGAGTTTCATCTTTCCTTTTGTTACACGGGCATTCATTACATTCTTATGTATTTTATTGTGTTTTGGTTTACTTTTGACTCAAGCATTTTTTACTCTGACTGTCTTCTAAAAAAGAAAACATAAACAGTGGGTCATCCCTACCACAGCATATCTATCATTGGGTCTACTAATTTTATGTTAGTATAATTTAAATAAGTTTTTTATAGTAAACAGATTGGTTTATTGGCTTGTAGTTTTCTGATCACACTAAACACAAAAATAAAAGGCAATGCTGTCTCTTACCCTTTTGAGACTGAGGCTAATTCAAATAATAAATTAAGTGTGACAACTCAAAAATTTCTTATTTTAGTTTCTTTGCATATTGTGTGAATACTACCTCATTATGATGATTTTGACTGTTCTTTTTAACACAAACAAAAGCCTTGAGAAATACCATTAAAAAGAGAGAGTTATAAAGCATGTATCTCTTTATCTTTATACATACATGGATACTAGTAATTCTCAAGCAACTATATTGAGAGCTCTTTCTGTTGGATGGGAAATTAAAGGAATGGAAAGTGTGATTTTTAATACCAAAAAAAGGAAGAAAAATCAAATGTGATGAAAGCAGTGATACACCTCCACTTGCATAAGGAATGGGTTTTGTTTTGTTTTGTTTTTTCCTTAACATGATGGCATTTCAGAAATATGGGCATATGTAGTCAAAAGGTCTCTGAAGTGCTGGATAGAGGGAATAATATTTATTTGGCCCGAAACAATTGTTATATTTCCTGCTTTGTTCACCACAGGAAAGCCAATGTTTTACTGTTTCGAGTTATTTATTTCTGAAGTCTGTTAAAATTATTATGATTTATGTGAAAGGAAAGTTGTTGTTGTGTCAAGGGATGTCTTGAATGGAATTAGCCGTCCAGAATTCTTACCTGAGAGAGTGAATAGAGCATTTAACTACTGTCACCTTCAATAGTTTCAAATAACTTCTGTTTCTCTCTTGCTTGGGCAGAGAAAATATTTATATTAACCATCCAAGGAGAGAAGCTAAAGTCCTGTACCATAAGAACAAGCAGTAAGAGAATGTGCACTGCTCCATAAATAGTCAAAATGGCTAAAATTATCAACTTCATTTATTCATATTGGCAGTATTGATGCTTTAAATGAATGAGATCCTTTGTATATTACAAGAAATTGATTTGCTTATTTAGAAGAATGTCCTGTTTTGAGGTATAGGCTGAATCACTGCCCTCATAGAAGACTTTATAAAAATAATTTTGTAGTATGCCTGACAAAATTCATCCTCTTGATAAAGATGTTTTAATATAAATTATTGGTCAATGCACATGGAATGCTGGAGATGAGACAGGAGGAATGATGCAACCTAGAGAACTGTCATACCTGTAACTTTTTTCCTTCTTCATCCAGTACTTTTATTTCCTCTTCCCTGTGAATTTACTAGGTAAGCTTTAGAATTCACATAGCTTTTGTTTCCTCCTTAAGGGGAAGGTCACCTCTTCATAAATACAAATGCACAGATTTAGCCCAGAATGATTTGGGGATTCAGTTAGCAGATACATCAAACAAAAGCAAACACTGATCTGAATTTCTCACAAACTACTCAGCTTTAACAGTGTCCATTTTTCATGTGCTAAGCTCTTACAGAGTACGAGTTCAAAATGCATGAACCAAGAATGACACTTTTTGTCATCTCTAGATAAAATCAAGATCAGTTTTCTGAAAGCTATTTATAATACCTTTCTAGTCACAGTTTTTCTCCTTTCTAATTTTTACCTTCTCCTAGTGAAGATGGAAGTATCATTATCCCAGGAAGTGGTTCAGAATTAAGCCGTCTGACCAAAATCACAAAGAAATTTAGCAACAAAACTGATTTTTCTGTCAACTCTTCCAACTTGTAAGACAGTGACATAATTCCTAGATACTTTTTACAGTATGGATATTAATATTATTAAAAAATCACCTAGAAATTTGGTTTAATTTAATTATCATTGTAATAGAAGCAAGACCTCTTTTTAAGGGTGTTAATAAAGTAAAACAGAAAGTTAATGTCAAAATCACATCTTGTAAATTATGTGATCAACAGACTTCCAAAATATGCTGTGATAAAATATCTCGCTCTATCACATTATTAACCTAACTCTGACTTTCAGAAGACTTCATTTGGACTAAGAAGTTGCAAAAGTCTATCTCTTCTTCAAATCCCGATGTTGATCTGTTTATAACTGTCTTCCCATCTTGAATTTGGCAGTGGTTTTAACAAATATATTTTCTACTATACTTATACTTTTTCGATGTATAAGTAATAGCAGATAACATGGTTGACTGAGCTCATTTAAAATTTATTAAAATTGTTCTTCATAAAGACATAAGCTTTAACTTTTACATGCCACAGAAAATTGGCTTTACATCTCCCTGACTCATAGAATGGTTCACTTCACAGAGTTGCTTATATATGTAAAGCTTACAGTATTTTAACTGATTAAAAACATTCTGTGGATTGAAGAGTAAACATCAGAGCAGGAGATGCACTCTCTAGGCTTCTTATGCGGGCAGACAGTATGTCAGTTACCAATAATATACTTGAATGCTAGGCAGACTGTGCAGCTCTGTTAATGGCCTAGGAAATCTTATTACTGTGCTTGAACAAAGCATCAGCCCAAACTGCTGAGGTCCCTGTCTTGGTCAAACATCTAAAACTACTTCTCTATTGAACAGGAGCTATAAACAAAGCTTCAAGAAGAGAGCTCTGAAAATTTTTGAAGCAGAACTGGAAGCCAAACATGTCAAGAAGACACTCACTTTAGGGAGCCAGGAAGGAAGTCAAATGAGCAACCATGTCTTTTAAATCTCCAGAAATGAAGAACTGGTGACCCAGTGAAGACCACAAAACGGTAACTTTGGCAGCCTGCTTTCCTGGAGCCATTTTTTTATTAACTCATTTTTTTCTGATAGAGCCCTGCTGAGTCCCATGGTCTCACAAGACCAAGGAATTTGCTTGGCCAAAAATCCCTTGAACTACACACAGTATGGATGATGTTTATCAGGCCTAATAAAGTTCTGATTTTCTACTCTCCCATTTTAATTTTCCAGGAGCTGGGTAACGTACTTTAAGATTTGACCAGAAATCAAGCATTCAGGGTTCTAGCTTCCCTCTCCACTTTGAAGTAATTCTGTCCTTGCCAAGACCCAAGACCTAGACTTGGGCTCTGGTTTGATAGGTAGATTCTATCATCTGGACTTTTCCTGTCCATCCCTTCCAAAATTTCATAAGAGATAATGTTCTGTAGCTAATTTGGTGAGTTAAAAAAAAAAAGGAAAATACTAGAAGAAAGTGAATCATGCTTTCAGGTTCACTGAACCTGATTAAGGTATGTGACCTAATTTTGCTTTCTTTTTGAATATACTGTGAAACTATTAGCAATAAGAATCCTACCAGTATGTTCTGACTTAGTTCATTTTGAAAGACCTTTGATAATTGCAGTTCACTATTCATTGATCTTCACGTGACACAAACAAGGGTGGTGGGGGAGGGGGGGAGGAGAGTGAGATGTTTAAAGTGACCTTTCCAAATCCTTAACTAAATCTAATCAAAGAAGTTTAAGAAATAAACATAAAGGTATTTAATAAATTAATTAAAACTTTCCTCTTGCTTCACATGTTCTAAGTTGCTGAACAGGAAATTACATCAAAATTAGTCCCATTTTGTAGCAACAGAATTCTGAGAAAACATAAGAAAAATGACAATGACATTTGTGTCCGTAAAAATTTTTCAGTAGAGAGGATAGCTGTTTCATATATCTTTTCCAACTTTTGATTAAAAAAAAAGGAATAAGGCATTTCATTTTTGTGGAATTCAAAATACATATCTAAGCACTGCCATTGTCTTATCTGAAGTCATTAAGCCAGTTCTCGTAACGAAAAAAAAAAACAAAAAACCAAACCAAAACAAAACCAAAGAAACATTACAGAATGAAAATCAAATAACAAAACAGCTCATCCTTTTTCCCCCATAATTTTACACCCTGCAAAATCCTTGTATGTAAAAGTTTAAGGTAAGATAATGTAATGTCATCTTATACAAAGAAAATATCAGAAAAAGAAGTTTCTATTTAAAAGATAACTGCAACTGCATGTAAGAGAAAATTCCAAATTGTATGTCTCAGCAGAACATGCCAGCTAGCTACTTTTCTGCTTGATTATTACATTTGTTATTTAAAATCAAGCATATTCCCTACACAGTCTATAAACAAATAATAGAGTCAAAAAATAATTCTGTCTAGAAAATTTTATTATAACAGATGTCTGAGTTATAAATATGTTGATCAAGCTGTTTCATTAGGGAGAAACTAAGAATGGTTGTGGATTGTATCTGGTTTTGATTTGTATAAAAGAAGGAAGAGTAAAGCACAGGAAAGACCTCTCTGTGCAAAGGTGTATCTTTAAAATCTCATTAGTTCATTTGTTGTAACACTTTTTGTATAAACACGACTTCTCAAAACTGTATTTTTGAAATTGGGAATAAATGGGCAACTATTTTTTTAATCTATAATGATAGTGGTTTTTAGTTTTTCTCACTTCCAACAGATGAAACAGAAGGCTACAAGTTCGTTCAGCTGGATGTTCAGCTGGGTGCAGGTGGTTCACTCAGGAATGAGAGAAGCTGCAAGTACAGTGCTTCAGCAGAGACCCAGAGACTCAACACTAGCTTAGAGATGTGATGGAAACACAATGACATACCCTGAGGACCCAGGGAGGACTGAATAGAGTTTGTTGTGAACAAGAAGACAGTGAAAGCTGGTGGATTAAAATCAAGTCTGTCCTTGTGTACAGACTACAGGAAAAGGGAAGATTTTTTTACAAACTATTTTTTAAAATATATATCAGCTGGGTGATCTGAATTTTCTCTGTATCAAAAGTTACCTCATTCTAATTCAAACTCTGATAAGAGGCTGTAGAAATTAAATTACTTTTTGATGTTACTGGAGCACTCGTAAGGAAAAGGAGCAGGTAGATTCACCTCAAGTATTTTACTGTTCAAGTAACTGACAATCTACAGAGATTTCCTTCCCCATGTAGAATGCTACTTCTCTTCATTCCAGATTGAGTTCTAGGCAAGCAGTTAGTGTGATGCAAAACATTATTTTGTGAACACTTAACCATTTACAAATCCCTCTTAGTTCGTTTATTGAAAAATTGAAGGTATTCATGTAGGAAAGCTGGAGAAGGGAGTGAGAAGTAAGAATGTGATTTCTAGATGAAGGTGCAGAGGAAACCAGTGGTGATCCTGCCATTCATTTGTCCTTTCAACTAAAAAAGTTTAAAAGTCTACTATCTGCAAATAGGGTAAAGCAGCAGGTGACCTGCATGTATGTTCATCTTGAGGATTACATAAAAAAAAAAAATCCAAAAAAAAAAATATTCCAAAAAAATTCCAAAATCCTGCTGGACTGACCTCTCAAGGAGATGGGTGGCAAAGTTCCCAATTTAGGAACTCTCTTAAAGTTTAGGAATAAAGTAAATGCTGAGCTACACAGATTGTCACTTCTCAGTCACTTCATATGTGGAAACAGATATGTACTTGCCTGGAGAAGCCTGTTTTTGAAAACTGACATATCTGTAAAGTACAGGTACCTAAATTTCACTTTGTGTTCTTGAATACCACTTGACTCAAACATGTTGATTCCTTTTTCTTTTCCCCTGCAATATATAGATACTTCTGAAATGCTGCCTTAGCGTGCTGAAAAATTATTAGCTACTAGACAGTCTTCTTTTGCTGGTCCTCTCAGCAGTTCTTGACATTGACATTGTTCGCATAATTATATAATTATAATAAAACTGTTTATTTTACCAGAGACAAAGACATAAATCAAGGTACATGGAAGTTTTTAAACATACCTTCAGGCATATTGAGTTCCTGAAGAGTTTGGAAATTTCAAAGCGTACATAGCTGTAACTGAACTAAAAAAAACTCAGTAATTGTCCATTTTAATTGGCCTTCAGCATTCTTAGATTGAAAGCAATTATGTAGAGATATAGAACTGAAGTACAGTGTGAGCCTTGAATTATCTGTCTGTATAATTATATGCAGAAATATGCTGAATATCCTCTCACTTGCAAGTGAAGTGCTGAGGAAAAAGAGCTAATCACAAGCACATATTATAAAGTCAGTAGTTTTACTTTGGCAAAAATGGCACATTTAATATTAGGAGTTCAGGAGCAGCTTGTGTACTTGTATGGTAGCCAATGAACTAAAGGACAATGCATGGCTGAGGCAATGATCCAAACACGAAGTGACCCAAACATAAAATGACCGCATTGGTGTACCAGAGCACAAAATTACAGCTCATTCTTTAGGGGCAATGACATTTGTTACATTTTAATTTTTTTCTTATAGCATATGAAAATTGTCTAGACTGACAATGATAGAACATGGTATGCTGCAGGAGCCAACAGAATTTTTATGCCATAAGGAATAAATTTGTGTGTCTGTATATAGATATATATGTATAAAACAAACAACCCCACCCCACAAAACCCAAATAAGTAGTCTAGGTGGTTCAGTGAATTATATCATTGCAGTTCCTGAAAGATTTTGATAGAAATAATTAATGCCACTGACTCTTATCTCAACAAATAGGTCTCATTTTGCAAACCTGTTCTGATTAGCTGTTTCTACTCATTGCAAAGTCAGAGGTAGAAGTCGAGTGAAGTGTGATCATTAGGGGACAGATTGTTGACAGATTTGGGAGGATAAACACGAAGAAAGAACACTCTTGATCACTCCAGTATGGTCCAAGATTTCAGTTCATAGATTTTTCAAGTGCACTGATTTCCTTAATTGGGAAACAGTTACACAGGTGAATATAGAACCACAGAATCACAGAATGGTTGAGTGGGGAAAGAACTCAGATCTTTTGGTCCAACTTCAAGTCAGCTAGAACAGGTTGCTCAAGGTTGTATCTACTTGAGTGTTGAGTACCTTCAAGGATGGAGATTCCACAACCAACTAAAACAGTATCTTTATTTAGCCATGTTTACATACTTAAAGGAAGGAAACACCAGGGGGACTTCTAAGACAATACCTAGAAATTACCATCTTCATAGGCCTTCGGCAAGTTCCATTGAGTAGGCTACTTACAGACCCTTGGCTGTTCTATCTACTAGATCCAACAAGTAAATCCTGATAGCAACTACGCAGGGACTTAGGTTTGAGATATTAAAGATAGAAAAGTACCCTTTATGGGTTCTGGCAGGAAGTTTGCCTGTTGAAATTTTAATTATTATGAAGAGAGACTCTAAAAAGGGTCCCTAGAATGCATATGCAGACAGGAGCAAACCAGGATTGAATTTCCTTTGGTCACCTCTAACCTTTAAGACAGATTCTCTTCTAGACCTTATGTCCTTTATTCCGCTATTCTTGTTTTTCATCTAATTTTTTTTTTCTCTTGTTGTTCAGAAGAATTCAAAATTAACTCTCCATGTCAGTAGGATACATTGATGTTTCCAGTAATAATGAATTCTTAGTGAGAAAATCAAAATTTTACCAGCTATATTTCCTTTCTTTGTAGCATCTGAAACGTGAGAGTAAGCTTTACTAAGCCAGCATCTTCCTAATAAAGCATACAAACAATTTTTCATGCTCCTGTTTTCTCTTGTTCTTTTGAAACTCCTATAAGTTGTAAAACTGTTCTGGTTTGGGTTTTCCCTCTATAGTTAAAATACACTCACACACACACACACGTGTATGTGTATATATATACATATTTATAAATTATGTTCTTTCAGATGAACTTGAGTAGATGTTAGGGAAGAAAACTGTTTGCTTGATTTGAGCAACTGCACACCAGGTGAAGAGGAGACCTCTGAAAAAAAGGAGGAAGAGTGAACTTTTAAGACCAGTGAAGAATGCTCATTAGAAAAACTTTCCAGAAAGCAGAACAACTTGGAAAATCCCACACCCCACACCCCCCCGGCTTTTTGGGTGTTCGCATTAAGAAAAAGATGGAGGCAATCCACTTCAAAGCTCTGGAAAACTTTAAGTACTTTAAGGCACATTATGAAGCTTTTAGTTTTTATGACAACTTGTGTTTGTTATTGATGTGTTAAAATTGTCTTCTTACCTGTGATGGGGTGCATCATATTAAAAATTATATTGCAAACAGTTCTAAATGACACATTTAGAAGATGTTTTCTGCAACAGCAGACTGAACTTAAAGCTAATGGTCCCTTTCAACTCTATGTTCTCATGCTATGAAACTCCTTGGCACAATATGGGCCTTAATGTTAGTTACTTCCCAGACTTTTTACTGAGTGTTAATTTTCCATATTTTCAAGCATTTCTAACCATAGTTAAGTTTAGCTGTTGCACCACTGCCCACCAAATTCAAAGAGATGATATGAATGCTCAAATCTCAAGCTTCATGTATTTCTGTGACACTAGACACATTGTCTATTGCTGTGATACCTAGACGCTTGGAAAATGTCTAGACGTTCAAGAGATTGATTGATCCCATTCTGAAGTCAGTTTGCAAAATATGTGGGATAACTGTCTCTGAGGCAATCCATTGCAAAGGATGTAGTGTACATGATCAGCTCAGACTAGACAGCAAGATATTGGATAGCTAAAGAAATTAGATGGATCTTACATTGACTGTTGAGTTATGCAGACTATCTCAGAGTAAACCTGTCTCTTCACAGTCTTTTTGATTAAACATTGGCTGCGATGTGGACAGATTTTTCGTTGTTTGTTTGTTACTGAGATCTGTGTATGAAAAAAGGTAATATACGTAAACCTTTCATACTTTTTAGTGAACAGTATAGTACACTTTCGTTTTCATGGTTTTTATATTCTTTCATTAGCCATTTAAACTGAAGTCTCATGAATTTGTAAACTTAATGTCAGGTCATTAATAAAAAGAGCAAAAGTATATGACTATGTATGATTTAGTCATAAACAAGTTCTCCACTATATTTTGCTAAACTGACTGATCTGTACATGCTTCCAAGTACAGAATTATTTTTGCAGATTAAATTAGATTAAAGCTCGTCTAATTCAAGTAATGCTTCCAAATACACATGGGTATTGATATCTTCTCTCACCAGCATTATGAATTGACTTCCTTACATAGTAATGAACTCGTCAATTTGCAAGCTCTGTAATCAAAA
This sequence comes from Anarhynchus alexandrinus, assembly GCA_008711295.1. Classification (NCBI taxonomy): domain Eukaryota; kingdom Metazoa; phylum Chordata; class Aves; order Charadriiformes; family Charadriidae; genus Anarhynchus; species Anarhynchus alexandrinus. The sequence goes on from VUYV01000135.1 coordinate 427,835, forward strand.
GCCTAATTACATGGAAAACTTTGTATATACTTGAAAAAAAAATGAATGTTCTGAGTTTTGGAAAGAGAAAAAAACCTTTATTGTAGCCCCATTTTCATATTATATCCACAGCAGAATAAATTGTTTGGAAGTCCTTCTGCAAGCATACCTAAATAAATATTGTTTACTGCTGTACTGCCTGTGAGCTCTTCTACCGATTTCAGTGTCATCTTCTGCAAAATTATGTGATGATTTAAGATCAAGACAGACTTTTCTTGGATAAAAAGTATAATTAATGCACTGGAATTCATTAGAATAAGGTATTTATTACCTGTATTACTCAGGAAGAAATTAAGCTCTGCATAGTTTAGGAAAGATGTTTGGGGGTTTGGGGTGTTTTGTTGGTTTTGTTTGTTTTTTTTTTTTCTTCTTTAGTTTATTTTACAATAATGTTAGATCCTAAATAAATATCATGATGGTACCATATGAAGAGACAGCTCTTGCTCTCAAAAGTTGTTAAACAATTTATCATCCTAAGAAACCTTTCCTTACATTTAGCTGCCAAGGGAAAAGTGTGTTTTAGGCAAGCTATTTCATGACACATGGTGCCTGGTTAATTGCTATCTAAAAGCTCATTACTTCACAGCTTTCTTCATTTTAACATTTACATCCTCCATTTCTCCACCTGTTTGGGCAGTATTTAATATATATTGTAATGCTCTGCCTGTACCAAAGAATGGCTGTATTGTTAATGAAATGGGAGTGGACTGTACATGGGCAAAATTAATGAAATAAAAAGAACAAGCTGAACCATGCTATACTATCAGCTCTTATTAGCGGTGTCAACTCCATTGCATCCTGCATTGAAAACCTTTCCAACATAAAACATTCTGACAAGAACATTAATTTAAGAAACACAAAGGTATGGCTTCACATACAGTGCTATTAATCAGTAATTAAAATATAATGCAGTAACAAAGTGGGAATGCTTAATTCTGTGTACTATCTGATTGGGCAGGTCTAAATGTCTAGTCCAGTCACCACTGACATTATTGGCAAGTGAAAATCCCCCTCCCCATGAAGGGAGGAAGACATAGATGTGCAAGTACAATTTTTAACTCAGCTTTCCAGGGTGCTTTATGATCTTCTTAGGATGGGTGTTCTTTTGGTTTTGCTTCGTTTACCTTTTTTTCTTTTTCATGGAATCACGGAATCATGGAATTTTCAGAGTTGGAAGGGACCTCTAGAGATCATCTAGTCCAAATCTCCAGAGAAGGGGACTCCACAACCTCCCTGGGCAGCCTGTTCCAGTGCTCTCTCACCTTAACCGTAAAGAAGTTTTTCCGTGTGTTAGAACGGAACTTCCTATGTTCCAACTTGTGCCTATTGCCCCTCGTCCTGTCATTGGGAACCACTGAAAAGAGCCAGGCTCCATCCTCCTTCAACCCACCCTTTAGATACTTGTAAGCAATAATAAGGTCTCCCCTCAGCCTTCTCTTCTCCAGGCTAAAGCGTCCCAGCTCTCTCAGCCTTTCCTCATAAGGGAGATGCTCCAATCCCTCAGTCATCTTAGTTGCCCTACGCTGGACTCTCTCCAGAAGTTCCCTGTCCCTCTTGAACTGGGGAGCCCAAAACTGGACACAGTATTCCAGTTGTGGCCTCACAGGTGCAGAGTAGAGGGGGAGAATGACCTCCCTCGACCTACTGGCCACACTCTTCCCTATGTAACCCAGGATTCCATTGGCGTTTTTGGCAACAAGGGCACATTGCTGGCTCATGGATAATTTACTATCTACCAGGACCCCCAGATCATTCTCCTCAGAACTACTTCCCAGCAGGTCCACCCCTAGCCTATACTGGTGCTTAGCATTCTTCCTCCCCAGGTGCAGGACCTTGCACTTGCTTTTGTTGAACCTCATTAGGTTCTTCTCTGCCCAGCTCTCCAGCCTGTCCAGGTCATGCTGGATGGCAGCGCAGCCCTTTCTTTCAGTTTCTTTTTTTTTTTTTTTCCCCCTTGGGAACATTTACCAAAGAGTAAAACAGATGTAAGGTTTTCTGAAGGCGTTTTAAAGGTTAACTTTAAAAAGACTTTACATGTACACATTCAAAACAGGTTACATCCTATTTTATAGAGGTGTTAAGTGTCATTTCGTATATTTTTACAGGTAAGCTGCAAATGTTTATCAGATGTGTGTGAGTTTTATCAGGACTGCATTCAACACACACACCATAACTTTAGTTGTATAAGCTTGCTCTGTACACACACAGTGAGGTGAAATACAGGTTTTACTTAAACTCTAGTGATGTTAAATACATAACTTTGACTTTCTTTTTCCTCACTGTAACTGTTTTATTATGGTACTTCTATAACTGTCAGAATATAAAATATAAGCAACCGTAATGATAAAAAAGAACAAAATTAAAGTCAGCTAGCTTCAGCTATCTCAAAATATATTCCAAATATCTGAAATGAGATAGTGCCTTCATATCCCTTCAATTCCCCCAACTTCTGCTTTGTATTTTCACTGTTTATCATGTCTTAGCTCTAGTATTTTTCAAAACACTACCCCTTGTCCTGTCAATACAAGCTCTCCGTCTTTCTTATAAGCCCTCATTAAATATTGGAAGGTAGCAATCACTTCTCCCCAGAGTCTTCTCTTCTCCAGGCTGAACAACCCCAACTCTCTCAGCCTGTCTTCATAGGATAGGTACTCCAGCTCTCTGATCATCTTCGTGACCCTCCTCTGGACCTGTTCCAACAGGTCCATATCCTTCTTGTGCTGAGGACTCCAAAGCTAGATCATAGAATCATAGAATCATAGNGCACTATTCTGGGTGGGGTCTCACAAGAACAGAGTAGAGGGAGAGAATCACCTCCCTCGACGTGCTGGACATGCTGCTCTTGATGCAACCCAGGCTATGGTTCGCCTTCTGGGCTGAAGCACCCATTGCTGGCTCATGTTGAGCTTCTCATCCGCCAGCACCCCCAAATCCTTCTCCTCAGAGCTGCTCTCAATCAATTCTCCACCCAGCCTGTATTTGTGCTTGGGAAAAACTTAGCAAGTGGTTGAAGCGTCCTTATTGAGCCCAGTACTGTTCAATATCTTTATTAATGACACAGCTAGTAGGATTGAGTGCACCCTCAGCAAGTTTGTGGATGACACCAAGCTGAGTGCAGTTGATATGCTTGAGGGAAGTGATGCATCCAGAGTGGCTTTGACAGCCTTGAGGAGTGGGCACAAATGAACCTCATGAAGTTCAACAAAGCTAAGTGCAAGACCATGTACCTGGGTTGGGGCAATCCCCAGTATCAAAACAAACTGGGGGATGAATGGATTGAGAGCAGCCACACAGAAAAGCACCTGGGGATACTGAGAATGCTGTGGGAAATGGTGTCAAGGGCTTTACTAAAGTCCAGGTAAACAACACCTGCAGCCTTTCCCTCATGGACTAAGCAGGTCACCTTGTCATAGAAGGAGATCAGGTTAGTCAAGCAGGATCTGCCATCAATGATGGCTAATAAGTTGAGCATGGCATTTAAGTTGAGCCACTGATGAAGCTTACTTACTGGCTGGAGTGGCTGGTATTTATTTGTGCTACACTCCAGGTGCTCTCCTGTTGACCTGAGAACCTTTTCCAGGCTCTGGTCATCTTTACTGGCATTAGCATCATACTGGTAGGAGTGGGATGGATTGAGGCTCTCGTCCCCTGGCAGCTTTAGTTTAAAGCTGTCTTCATGAGCTTGACAATCCTTTGGCTGAAGATACCCTTCCCCTTCTCTGTCAAGTGGACCTCATCAGGCCCCAGCAGACCAGGTTTCTCAAAGTGAATCCCATGGTCTAAGTAGCCAAACCCCTGGCTTTGTCACTAGTCCTGTAAACATTTGTTGATTTGCCAGATTTAACCGTCCCTATCAACCCTCTTCCCTTCGACTGGGAGGACCGATGGAAAAACTGCCAAAGCCCCAGAGTCCCTGACCGCTGCTTCCAGGGCATCTGTAATCTTTCTTGATAGACCTCAGGCTGTTCCTGACAGCATCACTGGTGCTCACGTGAAACAACAGCAGTGGATAATAGAGGACTGCACAAGGCTTGGTAGTCTCTCTGTGACATCCCTGATACAAGCCCCTGGTAAGCAGCACACATCTCTAGAGAGTGCATCAGGTTGGCAAATGGGTGCCTCTGTACCTCTCAGAAGAGTCACCTACTACTATCACCCGTTGCTTTTCTTAGTTTCACTGGTTGTTATACAGGGAGCAGCTTGGGTTGCCTTACTCAGCTCCAGTACCTCTCCTGATGCAACAGGTCTTTCCTCTTCATCCTGCAGAGCTGTGAAGTGGTTTGCAGTGGCATCTCAGGCTTCAAGGGAATTCTCTTCCTCCTGCTGGTTATGTATACCCTTTCAGTGCGCCTTGTACCTAAGGTTGATAGTTCTCAGTCTTTGTAAAGCAAAACAGGGGTGAGGACTTGTGGCAAGACATTACCAATACAGGATATTTTCTGACAGGAATATGTTGATCACAGTGGCAGCTTCTTTCTCCTTAGTCTTAGCTTAAACCAGGGCGTCTGCTCTCTTACCACAGACGACTTCTTGCTTCCCAACTGATGTCTTGAATTTGCATAACAGCCTTCTCCAGCCTTATTGACACAAAGGCCTATTGTTTCATACACAATGGCCACGTAGTTTTGACAGACCCTTACCATGTGTATCGTTCACCAAGCTGAAGTTACAATAGGTCAGGCAGTAGTCACTTGACCACTACAGCTGTGGTACAGAGTAAAACTAGATGAGACTGATACAAGCCCTGAAAAGTCTGGAGACCCAGCACTATGTAGTCAATATAGTGCCTGATGGTCTTTACTAGTAATGGCAAAGTCTTAGTGCCATGGTCAAATTTAGCAACAATGCTGCCAGAGAGTGGACTAATGAAACTATGAAGTCTCATGCCTAAAACTTTCCTAAACTTATACTTCTGTCATATTCACCATTGTGAGAATACAGGAGAGAGAAGCATGAAATTGTCTCATTTTGATACAAAGAGTTTATGGATTTGTCATCTAAAATGAGCTAGATAAATTTGTAGGAATGGGCTAATCAGAACTAAGAACCTACAGTAAAACTTTAGGCAAATGACAGGTTTATAGTAAGCTACCTTTCTATGTAGAGGTCTTTGTAGCCCTTTATTTTAATGGAGCAGTGAAAAGCAGAGAAATAAGGCATATCACAGTGTTTAGTGAAAATATGAGTGGTAACGTGTAATCACTCCCAGAAGTAAATTAAATTAAATGTCAATTGCCATTGTAAACCTATTGTTTTCTGTCCTGTAGTCAAAATTTGTTTGTACTTTGAGTTATGTTTAGGGCTTTGTTAAAGAAGGATGTGTTAGTCATTTTGATTTAATCTTTGTCAAGGCCTAAGCTACATATTTGGCTTGCCTGAAGAAGCTGTCAGGAGATATAATTTACGAGAAGACCTAGAGGGCAAACACTGCAACAAAACAGTCTTGTACAGTATATATTGCCCTCTTTTTGCTTAAAACCAAAATGCTTTTATAAAAACAGAATAAGTTGTTACTTTCCAAAATCAGGATTTTTTAAAATTAAATATGTATTAGAACATCTGTTCTGATTTTTATGCTTACATTTTACAGTTTTTAATCCTCTGTAAAGTACTAGCTAGTGCAAGAAGAAACAGATTTTTATTTTCAATATCATGGTAAAGACATTTTAAAATATTTTTTTTACTAACAGATTCTGTTATGTCAGCAAATATAGATCTCTTTTAACAATGCAATTCATCACTGATCACCCTTCTGATGACCAGAAATGGTTACTATAATACATGTCATACAGGAATATTTGATTTAAAATAGAAGAAAGAAAGGTGTGATTTTCATTAATTCCAAAATCATTAGAAGTTAATACCTTTTCCTTTCAGAAATTTCAAGCTGATTTGGTTTTGGTTTACTTGTTATATAGGGTGCTATACACACTAACTATAAAAATATTTTTAATAAACTAAGTAGAAGGAAACTTTCCACTATAATTTTAAAAGGAAAATTATTTTTGGTTTTATATCAATTTGGAATTAAAAAATGCATTAAACCTTTACAATACGTGAGATTAAAATTATAATAGAAATTAGAGCCATGTTTGCTGTTTTATTAAAAAGAAAAGGGGGCATATTTCACTACAGGTATCTCCCGATTCTCAAAGTCAGACCAAAAGTTTATTTAAGTTAATAGACTCCATTCACAATATTTATTGAATCTTGGATTACATCAATATAAAACAGAGGAGATGATAGAACAGAGTAAAAATACAATTTTGTAGTGTGCGTGAAAGCTTAACGTGTGAGATTTTCATTAAAGCTTTTTTTTTTTTTTCTCAGATTAATGCTGCTATAGTTCTTCCCTCAAAACAAAGAACAGTCCAAATAAAACTCAGTCCCTGGAGAGTTAAAAAGTACCCAGTGCTGTTATAGTCTACTGAGCAAGCAGTCTGCTTCTGATGGAGTTGAACCCAATAGGATTTATGCTACAGGCTTGAAACCAGAAAATACTAGGAAAAAAACATAGCCCTGAAGAAGAAAAACGAGATCAACACAAGTGGATTGGGAACACTCTTGTACAGATCAGTTCCCCCAAGGGCTTTCTAGTGGTGGACTAGTGAAGACATGCTTCTGTCAAAAACAGTCCTTGAATACATTACTGATTTGCATCTTAAAGATGATTAATTTATTATTAGGGTTTTCAAATGGGGTAGGACTACTGTAAATTATTAAGAAGGATTGCTACAAGATCTGGCATATTTTTATTTCAAAGGGAATGAGCAGCTTTCTTCATCTGGATAGTTTCTTCTTAGGAAACTGATATCACATTTCAATTTCTTTTCTGGAGAAACAGATGGATGTATTGCGGTAAAATATGTTGCCATTATTTTCTGGAACATGTGTGTTGTAATGGAGGGGGTGTGTAAGTGCTCTTCCTGAGCTCCTGGATCTTAAGTTAAGAAGACAGGTTTTAATTAGCAGCTTTATTGCCACAACAGATATACCTACACTGTCAAATTATTCGGTTCTCCTGTTTACTCCTGGGTCTTGATTCCTAAGCATCTTCACTGCATAAATGTGCAAAGTAGAAGCTGAATCCAGTGGAATTCTGGGGCCCAGAGGTTTCTCCTTCCCACCCTGCTTAAGCATTAGGAGGGTCTCTAAGCTCATCTAATAACCAAGGCCAGATCCTGTGCCCTTGGCTTTTGCAGATGGAGGTCTCCTCCTATTAACTGGTATCCCAGCTTGAAATGTACCAGCAAATTACGCACACACAGAAAACAGAGGGTAAAGTCACACAGGAAATATTTGGAAACACAGCTTCATAAGAAGATGTTTTGGTCGAAGTGAGCGGAGTATGAGCCAGCAGTGTACTCAGGTGGCCAGGAAGGCCAATACCATCCTGGCTTGTATCAGAAATAGTGTGCCCAGCAGGACTAGGGAAGTGATCGTCCCCCTGTATTTGGCGCTGGCAACACTGCGCCTTGAATACTGTGTTCAGTTTTGGGCCCCTCACTACAAGAAAGACATTGAGATACTGGAGTGTGTTCAGCAAAGGGCAACAAAGGTGATGAGTCGTCTAGAGAACAAGTCTTATGAGCAGTGGCAGAAGGAACTGGAGTTGTTTAGCCTGGAGAAAAGGAGTCTCAGGGAAGACCTTATTACTCCCTGCAACTACCTGGAAGGAGGTTGTAGCAAGGTGGGTGTCAGTCTCATTTCACAAGTAATAGGCGATAGTATAAGAGGAAATGGCCTCAAGTTGTACCAGGGGAGGTTTAGATATTAGGAAAAATTTCTTCACTGAAAGGGTTGTCAAGCATTGGAAGAAGCTGCCCAGGGTAGTGGTTGAGTCACCATCCCTGGAGGTACTTAAAAGATGTGTAGATGTAGTGCTTTGGGATATGATTTAGTGGTGAACTTGGCAGTGCTAGGTTAACGGTTGGACTTGATAATCTTAAAGGTCTCTTCCAACCAAAACAATTCTATGATTCCAAGCTAGAACAGACTGCAGTGTTCAGTCCCAAGGCTCAGTCAGACGAGTGTGCTGACAAGCAGCTTGTTTACAGGTGGACATCTCCTTTTATTACACTCTTCCCTCCATTTCTTCATTCTTGTTCTTCCCATACCTACACTGTTTTTTCCTCCTCCCTGGTTTCTCCCTTTCCATTTCTCATGTCATGTCCAACTATTTCTCATGGTCTCTTCTGTCATCTAAACATCAGGTCAGTGCCTCATCATCTTTCTGCATATCCTAGCAAAATCTGAGTTCACTTGCTAGCTTGTTTTTGAAATGAACCAATTACTTTCCCCAAAACAAAATTCAGATGTTCTTCCGAGACCGGACCCCTCTCAATAAGTAGTATAAACAAGACTGTAGCAAGCTTTCTTCCTTTTGTCTTATATGGCTCTTTAATGCTATTTTATTAGGTTTTGCATTTTCAAGTATTTCCATGTATTCTGATACCACAACCCACAGTGTGAACTACATACTCTCCATTTCATGGCATAAAAATATGATTGGTGGACTTCAAAATTGGCCTCGTTATTTCAGACATTTTGAACTGAGGAAAAAACAAACATGAAATAAGAATTTCGTAGTGCTACAAGGGCACTAAATGAGATCCGAAAGTAAGTAAGTGCTATGTGCCATGTAATTGGAGTGCAGTCTGCTCTTCCAGAAATACAAGGACTGAGAACTGTGGACATAAGACACTTTGCTTTAGGTGGTCTGGAGGTTACAGATCTCTCCCTGGAGGAAAAATGTAGTCACTGGTGAGACACTGATCAGGCAAGGAAGTCTCATTGAGAATTTGTGTTGAGGTTGACTGTAGATAAAGATATAGATTTCCCTATTATTACTAGTCTGGGACACTTTCTCAAATCAGAGGCTTTACATAAATTTAATAGCAACATAACTACAAGTGGCATTGACTTGATTTGTCGAATACAAAACTACTTAATGACTAATTTTTTTTGTGTAAAATGCTGCTTGGATCAGTTCCTTTACTGCAACAAAATATAGTAACTATCAAACATCAGACTTCAAACAAGGCTGTAATAAATATCTCAGGAGAAGCAACCTGGTAAGCTTAACCTCATATCAAAAAACATGGTAAAAATTATAATAAAGAATACAATTATTTAATGATAATGTCTAAATACAACATGTTAAAAAAAATAAAAACAAACAAAAACAAAGACAAATATAAAAACAAAAAACCACCAAAACCAAAAACAGCCAAGCCCCAAAAACCTTTTAAAAGTCTTATCAAAATGAGAGAAGTAACATTTGTTTTAAAAACCAGACATACTAAACTAAACTTTATGCATCTTGTGAGTAAGTTTGAGTAAGTTTATTTCCAGAAATACTTAAATAAACAAAGCCATCATTTATAAGAGGGAAGGCATAAGTAAATTATCGAACAACATCAGTATAGTCATAAAATCAAAGAATAATGGAATAGTTTGGGTTGGAAAGGACTTTTAAAGATCATCCAGTTCCAACTCCACTCTGCCACAGGTAGGGAAAACCTTCACTAGACCAGGTTGCTCAAAGCCCCATCCTATCTGAACTTGAACACTTCCAATGATGGGGCATCCACAGCTTCTCAGAGCAACCTTTTCCAGTGTCTCACAACCCTCATCGAAAAAAAAATTCTTCTTTATAGCCAATCTAAATCTACCCTCTTTCAGTTTAAAACCATTGCCCCTTGTCCTGTCAATACAGGCCCTGGTAAAAAGTCCCTCTCCATCTTTCTTCGAAGCCCCCTTTAAGTATTGAAAAGAGGCAATAAGGTCTCCACAGAGCTTTCTCTTCTCAAGGCTAGACAACCAAAACTCTCTCAGCCTTTCTTCAGAGGAAATATTTTCCAGCCTTCTGATCATTTTTGTGGCCCCCCTCTGGATCTGCTCTAACAGGTCCATGTCTTTCTTGTGCTGAGGCTCACAGAGTTGGATGCAGTAGTCCAGGTGGGGTCTCACCAGAGCAGAGTAGATGGGCAGAATCACCTCCCTGGACCTGTTTGCCTTGCTTTTTTTGATGTAACACAGGATACGATTGGCTTCCTAGGCTGCAAGTGCACTTTGCTGGCTCACGTCAAACTTCTGTCCATCACTACCCCTAAGTCCTTCTCCTCAGGGCTGCTCTCAGTCAATTCATCATGCAGTCTGTATTGATATTAGGGATTGCTGTGACCAGGGTACAGGACCTTGCATGTGCCATGTTGATCTTCATGAGGTTCACTTGGACCCACTCCTCAAGCCTGTCAAGGTCCCTCTGGATAGGCATCCCTTCATTATTCAAAGGGTTAATTATTAATTAATAAATTCAAAGTGAAAATTAATGCTGTGGCAAGGAGGTGGAAAAATCACACATTCTGCATAAACAGATGATGAAATAAAAATAAAAAAATTACTGTTGATAAATCCAAAACAATTAACATTTAAAAAATAACTAGCTATATATGTAATTATAGCCTTTAATGGAAGCATCCAAAAATCATATAATAGATCTTGTAATTGTAGACAGTGCTTGACAACAGTATCTCAGCACTCGGGTATGGTCAACATGTGGAATATGTTGTAATATGCACCACATCTGAATGTGTGAAGTGCGATACTCCACTGTCAAAGGACGTAAGAAAAGGCCGGAAAAGTTCTAGGATGGTCAAAGATACTAAATGATCAGAAATTAAGTTAAAATCAATGACCAGTAGTTTCTGCTGTTCTCATTTCTGCCTTTCACAAGAATGTCCCACAAGAGCTGCAGCCTGGTATTCTATCTGGGGGCATTGTATACTTTCCACGTTCTCCTCCCTCTGAGGCTTCTATTTTTCCTCTTTGTCCTCTCATTCCACTGGCAGTAGTGTTCTCCTCTTCCACACCTGGGCTTCTATATTTTCTTTCTCGTTTACAGCTCCTCTGCCAGTCACTTGAGAATAATGTCATGACATACATAGTGCAAGATTGTTATTCTTTTTTTCTGTTTTCAGTCATGTTTCAAATAATTTACCAGTATATAATTACTGAATAAGGGGCATATATGCTCTGTCATATTACAGGAAAACAACAGTAACAACAAAACCACACACAAAATTCCCTAGCATGAAATAACTAGCAGATGTCAGTAGAAGAAAATAAAAAAGCGAGCAAGCAATCAATCAAGCAATTATCGCCCTACTTAATCACAGAATTTACCAAGAAGCAGACTTTAAGATTGTAATTCGGGAAGATTGACTTCTTGTCTCTTGAGTAGTTTGTCTTTAGTCATATATAGAATGACTTTCCTCTTGGGTCCATTCTTATTACAACATTAATGAATTAATGAACATTAATGAACATTTCTGTTAATGAACAATCAAACTATGATGCTTTTGGGGTCATTTGTCCATCTGGATTATCCATCCACATGGATCACTCAGCACAACTTTGCTGATAGATACATAGCAGGTAAAGATTTGGTTTAGACTACTTTCCTCCCTAAAGAGAGAGGGTATGGATGTAAAGAGTAGGAACTGGGATCTGAGTCATAATTTTTTTCCATGATTGGCTACAGGGTCTTGTGAAAATATGCTTTTCTTTGTACAACTGAGCCCAGTTTAGGCATTAGATGGGTCCAGTCATTTTTATCTGTCTTCAGCAATTTGCAGATTTATGGTTCTAGATTGAAAACTTACACAAATACATTGAGCCAAAAATTTAAATTGAATTCCCTTCAGAATATCTGTATATATATAAAATATGCTTTTCTGTAAGCAAGTTCAAAATGAACCATGATTTTTTACACTGTGGTTCATCATTAATTAAGAATGTGAAATATTTTTACTTAAGAAGGGATTGAGTAGTATTTCTCCTAGATATCTTACAACTGAGGAAAAAAATTTGAATTCTGTACATTTCAGCAGGTAAGAAAGAAGTGAGATCCCATTAATCAAATAGACTTACATTAAGCTCTTTACATCTGCTTCTTATCAATCACATCTCTGTCATAGGTAGTGCTGCAAAATTCAATAACTTTTTCTTTGTCATTGAAGACTGCTTGAAGCAATCAAGAGACATTTCCAAAGCCACCGATACACATTCTGCATATCACAACAGGGCAAAACATACAATCCCAGACATATCCTTTTTCTGTAAAATGGCTCAGCTGGAATTTGTTTAATTGGCTGAACTTTGTAACAGGAAGAAAATGAAAAAAAAAAAAAAGAAACAAACGAAAAACCAAAAACCAACCCTCACGCTCTCTCCAAGAAAATTGAGAGATTATGAGAAATACAGGCTTTTTTTTTTTATTTTATTTTATTTTGTTTTTCTGAAAAATATGTATTTTACAGCTGTTGATAAAGCAGAAGCCTGTAACACCAGTGCATTAATTGGCATGCCTTGAACCTAAATATAAGTAAATATACTAAAACAGTGTAACTACAACAGGATATAAATATTTTGTAACACTGTGATGATATAGCTAGACACAATGTATAAGCTTTTTAGGTAAGTATGTGAGCAATATAACCACCAAAGAGCAAAGACTTGTGTAGTTGTAATTTGGTAGCATGGAAAAGTATGAGAGGAATAACAGGATTTGCAAGATGAATAACAAAGAACAAGATAAGAACATGGGACTTCAAATGGGCAGGGTATCCCGCTGAACACACCGGTGTTGGTAGCTGGCAAAATCAATAAAAAACAGTATTGGAAGCGGACAAGCCCCTCCCCTCTTTTGATAATGAGTGCGTAAAAACATCAGGCATGAAGAAGAAAGATGGAGAACAAAACAATCCGATTTCTCATTGACAATTTTTCGAAGACTTGTTATTAGTCCAAATTTAATTATAACAGAAAAAGAAATAAAGCAAAGCAAAGAATATTGAAACAGAAAAAGTCTCAGCAGTAACAGTACAGTTAAACTTGGTATAAACATACTTCCTAGTATCTATCCAATTTCTGCTGTTATGTCCATGCTTCCATCGCACCTTGGAATCCTAATAAGTATCGAATATTGGAATGGTGAGTCATCAGTGTCCTGAGTCCTTTGTCATGGTGGAATATCAGGTGGGTAGTGATGATTTCTTCCTCCTCTCTGTAAGATGCACTTGGCATTTTTATATGTTTGCTATCATGTTTTACGCTTTGCTTTTTCTTCATTGGTGTGAAACTCCCATTATGTCTGATTTATTATATTTGACTGGTTTACATATCTTAGATGTCTGTACTTTGTTTTCCCTGTTAACCCAAACCCGAATTTTGTTCAGTTCCCCAGTCTGCAGTTCACTGACCTTTGGTGAGTTGCCTTTATAGCTTTGGGAGTTTCAGTGCCAGTTTCTGTTCCCTCTGTTTTTATCCCATGCATGCCCTACACATGCACACTGCATCTTCCATCTCCACTTGCCAAGGCTTTTGTTATTGTAACAGGTCTATATGCTTATATACTACTACATCAGTATATTAGAGTTACAAATGGCTCATTATACACAGAGTAACTACTCCTTTCTACTGTGAAAATTATGGTGATATTATGCAAATATAAACAAAATTAATCAAGTGTAGACACCTGGTCATTAGAAAAAACGCTGTTACAGATAAACCAAGTGAAAAAAACTCCCCAGCACATCATGTTCAGAAAAAGCCTGACAAGCCTTAGTTCTTAGCCCTGCAACCTCAGCACAAAGCCTGTGGCCTGCAACCAGCAGAAATATTACTGTATTTGCAGGACTAGCAAGGAAAATGTGAAGCAGAAGTGGCTCCTACTATGGAAATATTGCAGTTCATCTGCACCACAGCTGTACAACCTTCCGTGAAATTCTCCCAAGCCTTATTTCCCTCCGGCACTAAGCAATGAGGACACCCATCCCAGCATCACAAAACACCAGAGCAGGCAGGAGGTGTGCAGGAGAGCAGGGAGCATACAGTGCCTATACCATAGCCCTTGAATCTCTCCAAAGTTACAGAGGTGGGCATGTGGTAATTTTGACTCAGTGGGAAAGGCAATGTGCAGGAGAAAGTCACAAGTTCCCAGCACCCCATTCAAACTCTGATTTTGTTGTGAAATGAGTGATGAGAAATCATTGTATAACTGTATTTCAACCCTTCTTTTCACCAAGAGGTTGAACGAAGTAGATTCTTTGTGTTGAAAAATGAGTTAAATACATGTTTTAATAGTTTACAGAGTATTTGTGCATGGGCACAAAAGCCCAAAGTGGGAATTTTGCTGGCTATTCACAAGCTAACAGACAATGTCAACCCAGTCTAAGAATGAAATGTGGTAAGTAGGAGAAAGTTACAACAGTCTTTACAGGATAGCAGATTTTTTTTTTTCTCTTCTCTCTCTTTTCTAACATATAACTAAACTTTCTTGTATTGTCAGTTTTGTATTATTAATAAATAACCTATATAATTCTTGTTTTGTACAGTGTTGTTCTTTTAACCCTCCACCATGTTATAATGCACTTACATGCATATGGGCACATGTGCACATCATGGGCACATCAGCTAGAAAGCATTATAAGCACAACGGGTGTACAGTTTGTTTAACCAAGGAAGCCATGAAGTCTGGCAAGAAGGAAGACCATATGGAAAGGAAACAGGAGATTTGTTTCCAAAATTCATTGTTTTAATGTTTCTCACTCAGAAAATTATAATGTTGGTGGTTTTGCTTTGGTTTAGTTTTCGTTGGGTTTTTCGTTTGTTTGTTTGTTTGTTTGTTTTCCCAAAAGTCTTTCTCTTGTACCTTTTGTCATTACCTTCATTATTAAAGGCTTTGGATATCCAGACATTTTTCATATATTTTGGTTTGTTTATTTTTTTTAAAAAAGACAGTAAAATCCAACTCAAAGTTCTGTAAGATGCAGGCATCCTGTGACATATGCCTTTTACTACTGTTCTTTTTCTTTAATTATGTCGATGTTATTTGAGTACCACAGAGACAGTAAATAAAAGGATAAAAAAGAATAGTTTTGTCTGCAGTGTCTCTGCCTGTCATATCAGCAAGTTTCCATATGATTGCAAATATTAGAGCCTTACATCAGCAATACACAAATCTCAGGGCTTTCTAAGTGATTAGTTTCCAGTCCCATCTATCCTATAAATGTGAAGGCTGAGAAAACCCGTCAGAAATTTCTTAGTTCAACCTGATAGAATAAAACAGAACACTGTATCACATTAAAATTTGATTTTTACGTCCCCCATATCAAAGCAATAATCCCTTGCTAAAGAATTATGGTAATGGTTCTATAGAACATCAGGCAGAAGGTTAATTAGTTCTAGTGCTAACAGTTTACTGACAAGAAAGACCTTTATGTCTGCCACTCTGTTCTGAGCACTTGACTGTATTCGGAGCAGGTTATCTTTCAAGGAGATCAACGATGACAATTTCAACTCTGGATCGAGTTCTCTCAAGAGTTTTGTAGTATATCATAAGTGATAGATATGCTCTACAAGATCATTATTATTCAAGAGTATTATTATTCAAATGTCACCAGAGCCCCCAACAACCTCCTGTTTCTGAACCTCCTGGTTGTGGGATGATAAATGAGGAATGGAGGGAAAGCTTCTACTAAAAAAGGTATTACTTGATTTGATCCCAATTTGATGATAAGCATAAACAGCTTGACATAGAAAAACTTAAAAAAAAAATCCCATGTAATATGTAAAATTTATAATTGCTTAGAATTTAAATATGTTTTTAAAGTTAATGGTGTTCCTGTTCTACCAAAAAATATTTTAGAATTCTTATATGTAGTCTATGTTTACTTTTTTTTTTTTTTTTTTTTAAGGTGCTCAAAGNAGCAGCATGCGTCTTCTATATCAAAAGTTTTGGTTTTGTTAAAACATACAGTGATTGAACAAATTGAGAGGAAATAATTTCATTGGAGCATGACCAATAAACATAATACAATCTTTAATATTTGGAATACTCTTTGAAGGGTAACAGAAGGCTGTCATCTCCAGTATTTGAACTTGGTTATTAATTTCATGGGGATTAATTAACACAACTCATAATTGATACCATGATCCACCAAATTGACTAGATGTGGAACAATCTGCAGCCTACACTTTGAGAAAAAATGATCTATGCATTCAAAGTCACTGATCATAACCACATAGAATCTGAAAACTGGAAGGAAGAAAATACTTTGCATCTCCATTCTTTCCTTATACAAAGAAGATTTAAGTGTTTGATTATTTGCTACATAGGAACAACATCGTCTTGCTGGAAGCACTCAGATATTTTTAGGTATGCATGAATGAAGTTGTGCAAATGAGCTCTTTTCCCCTAAAATTCATGGCTGAGTGGAAACTCTCAATCATTTCTGCCACTTCCAAAGCAGAAGATTGTCTGTCACCTTCAGAAATAAATACAGAAGTTACAACACTGGTGTATGTAATGCTTCTACATTGTTCTCACAGGGCAGCAGCATTGACTAGATTTCATAAAACTACTTTAGGCAGCTATATCCCCTTTCATGTTAAAAGAGTAGTAATCCACAAGGACCCAAAACCTAGATATTTTCAAAAAAGGTTGTAATATAGAGTTATTTTTGATTGAGAAGTGTTAGGAGTCTGTTTTCTGTTGTTCCACATAACAGTAACTGTATGGAGATACCAGAAAGGGCTTATTTCTTTTTTTTTTATCCTCATGTATGTATTTCAAGTGTATTAATCAAAAGCTTATCAACATGCAAGGCCATTTTTCAGCAGTTTGTGGAACAGAATACATAAACACTATTAAAGGGAAAACAAACCATTCCAAGGAATATTGCTCTGTTTCAAGGTCTCCTACTAAGCTTTATATAAATCCTTATGTCTCAGTTGAAGTGAATGACATTTTACACCAACCAATAAATTGTCCTTTTATTATATTCTCAAACAAAATGAGAAAATTTCTCTTTCAAATTGTTTTTTTTGACTGCCATGTAGGTCTTTACTGAACAACGAGGGTTTGGAAAACTCCATCCAAGAAAATTACTTTTCTCTGTGTATTTCAACAACATAAATGTTTTTTCTTATGTGCACTTGTTTTCTTGCTTTGGTCCCCTACAATGCTAATGCTAATGCTAATATTCTTATTAAAGTCTTATACATGGGGGGCCTTGCCTATTGCAATTCATATGTTGCTAAACGTACACTGCAAAAATGGTTAATTTTCTATTTCATGAGTGATCCTAATATGCACAGAAAATAGTCAGAGATACCAGAAACATATCTTTAGTGACCTTCAGGCAACCTAAAGCATTTCTCTGCCATTTGAGGAATGTTATGTCAGAGATGTTCTCTCATTGTTTCCGGAGAGTATAAGGTAGAGTTATGGGTTGTATTACAAAATTGTACTGACCTGAAAGATCGGTCATACTTCAGGAACACTGGGAACAATGTCACTGCTATTACTTCAGGGAAAACCACAGGATCAAGGGTAAAAAAATATGTAAATAAGTAGGGAAATTGATCTTTTTTCATTTGACAAAGAGAAAAAGAGGCTGAAACTATTACAGAAACCAAAGTATGCCTAAAAAAATAATGAGGATTTCAGATATAAAATATCAATATGTGAACATTACTATATGTCTTATGGTTTAACCCAGCCGGCAACTAGGCCCTACAAAACCGCTCACTCATTCCCCCACAGAGGTATGGGGGTGCAGAATAGGAAGAGTAAAAGTGAGAAAACCCGCGGTTGAGATAAAGACCAGACAGTACCCAAGCAATGGCAGCCCCCATTAACCTCCACCCCCCCATTTTTTATTGCTGAGCATGATGTTATATGGCATGGGATATTCCTTTGGTCCTGTGGGGTCAGCTGTCCTGGCTGTGTCCCCTCCCAAACTTTTGCCCACCCCAGCCTACTCACTGGCAGGACAGTGTAAAAAGCAGAAAAGGTCTTGACACTGTAAGCACTGCTCAAGAATAACTAAAACACCAGTGCTTTATCAACACTGTTTTCAGCACAAATCCAAAACATAGCCCCATACAAGCAACTATGAAGAAAATTAACTCTATTCCTGCCAAACTCAGTGCAATAAGAAATGAAGATGAAAATGGAACCGTACATGCAGGTTTTTCTTCCTTATTAGGAATCTAAAAGAGCAACATCAGAACAAGAAATCATGAAGATTAGTCAGTAGATTTTAAATCTGAGGTAGAGGGATAGGATCTAGTCTTCCATGTGCTGTTGGTGATAGGTGAAAGAGTTTCTAAAAGAACACACCTGAATGTCTCATACAGTCAGAATGGCCTGAAATGGACTAAAATTAATGGACAGGATTTCCCTCTGGAGTCTGTTTCAACTGCAGAAAATTTCTTTCTTTGGATATTCA
Source organism: Anarhynchus alexandrinus (assembly GCA_008711295.1). Lineage (NCBI taxonomy): Eukaryota > Metazoa > Chordata > Aves > Charadriiformes > Charadriidae > Anarhynchus > Anarhynchus alexandrinus. The sequence continues at coordinate 446,173 of VUYV01000135.1, forward strand.
TTAGGCACTCAAACATGTTAATCCAAGTTATGTATCTATTTTAAGGAAACAATTTATAATAGCATTTCCATAATAAAAAGAACTCTGTCATTAGTTTATTCACAACAGAATCTCATACATATTTTTGCAGACATAGATACAGAACCAGGTTCTAAAGAACACGGAGACTGATTTTACCTTCTTTTACAATATGACAACTGCATTACTCCCTTTTTACAAACCAGAGGTAGAATTCTCCACATTATTGTGTGAGTACAATTCCTCTGTATTACTAGTACCAAAACTCTGCTTTCTGTGGCAGAGGGCCTCCAGATGTCTCTCACATGTAGTACATGTCTACAGAGATATGTCTTCTTACTAGTCAGTCACTGACAGATGTTTGTCTCTTTCGATTAACAAACATGTTAGGCGAAATTAGCCATCCAAAAATTAGTTGCCTCTTCCAAGTTGATAACTGTGTTTTCACTATAATCAATGGAGAGAGATTGGTACCTCCAAGGTTCAAGTCATTCTTTCTCTATTAGAAAACTCTTTTAAGGTGGGACAAATTGGTCTCAGCAAGTGTCTGTCTTTTTCTATTGATATAAAAGCAACCAAACTGCTAGCTCAAATTCTGGGTGTGATTCAGCTACCTAAATATAGGTGTCTAGTACCATGGCAATAAACTCTTGGGTAACTTTCCTAGCCTCTAGCTGATGCCCCAGAAGAACACAGACGTCTCCTGCGTTCCTGTCTCTTTAAATTGTAAACAGCTAGAAAGACAGATTAATTAATTTTTAACATTGTACTGGACATGCTTTGAACTAAAATTTCAAAACTAAATCATCTGTATTTAGATAGGAGTATTGGCTACAGCACATCTTGGTCCTGCGAAATAAAGCTCTGTGTCTGAACTGAGATGTAGAAAAGCAGGCTCTAATCTTTCAGTGTCCAGGGCATACTCACGCTGCTCAAGTAATTAATTATGGAATGAAAGTTCAAGTTGTAATAAAATTTGAAGTGGCATGAATTAGTTCAACAAAATTGAAACTGGGGGACCCTGCTGATATTAGTGAAGTGCAGACAGTTGGTTTTAATATTTGTGTCATTCAGCAGAGAGATTTTCATTACCTGCAATTCCACAGTATTAATCCATTTGAAAGAGGCAGACTACTGGAAATTCATGACAGGAAATTCATGTAGGGGAATTTAAAAAAAGACGCAATTCCAGTCTTGCTAGTCCAGTGTCACTGAACTTAGTAATGCTTATTGACTTCAATAAGGACAAAACCAATTTGTACACAAATGCAAAATGCACCAAATAGAAGAAATATAATTATGAAGTGCAGGATTGATCTGACTGCTAGAGGTAGCATATGTTTGACAAAATACAGGAGCCTGCAATGCAAATACCATGACATAAGACATCTCTGAGCTACCTTTATGGAGAGAAATTCATCTTACAAGTGCACAAGTCAGTACATCAGGTTAGTCCTGTTCAAAAAGTATCTGCTTCCTTTCACTGGCTAGAAAGAAACTAATAGTACCAAAATAAGATGTAAACAACCAGATTAGCCATTTAAAATTAGGGGAGATGAAACCTATCACAACAATTTGATATCATATATTCTTTCCTACTATTATATGCATACGTATATTACTATCTCATACAATCATGTAACATACCATAAATCCATGACATATTACATATTTATAATAATAAATATTATTTAATATTTCAATGTATTGTTATGTATAAAACATTATATGATATATTGTAAACAATGCTTTTCATAACGATTACTATTTTGGGAAGTGTTCTTTTGTCAAGAAAATGTTGAATTTTTTTCTGTTATTCCTTTTCTTGTTTAGCACTGACTTGCAGTTGTTTACATAAGGACATGGAGACAGGCTTCTACTAAAGAAAACAAAAAACTTTGGTATAAAACATTTTTTTAAAAGATGAAATAACCTAAAAGAAAATGATATTTGGGAAGTGGTTTGAAAACCTAAATATAGATGCGTTGTACCCTATTAGATACTTTACTTCATCTTATCTGTCCTCCAGCTGCCATTCTAGAAATGACTGTATCTCTTGTATGTATGGTGTCATATCTATCAGCCCCAAGGAGACTTGTTGGGTATCAAAGACTTTTAACATGGCTATGAATGCATCTGCTCAGATATTTAATTTCAATGTTGATTTCAACTGTGTTTCACGTTTTCTTACAATTTTCCTATCATAGAATATTAGACATGAAAGTTTGGTGTCATGTTTGCAGAATATGGATTAAAAATACTTCAGACTAACAAGATGTATTGGGGCAAAATTATATTTTCTGTCTGTATGCTTCTGTAAAGCATAGATTTGGCTACTCAGCTGCTTCCTAAGCTGTGGAGAACTGTATTTGATCTAATGTGGTTGTAACAAACTCATGTATCAGATTTTCATCTGAGTCAAAATTATTGATAAGATTTTCTAAAGCCCCATGGCTAACTTTTCACCAGTGGAAACTAATGGGGGTTTTCTCACAGTGTCGATTACAGTGGCAATCAGTGAAGGACATAAATTCAAGTCAGGTCCAGGGTCAAGAAAGCAGAAATGTATTTGAGAGTCTCATTTTATCACTGCTTTTCTTAGGAACCAGATATGAAATTATTCAGGATATGACTTTGTTTCAAAATGATTAAACGCTAGTGTAAATGAAAAAGCTAGTGGTGCTCACGACCTATGCTTGAAGTATTGCTTAAGCCTCCCTCTGCTATGTCAGGTACTTTGTATTATGAAATATTTTAGCTTTGAAACAGGATTTTGGGCTGTTGGACGTGATCTGCTGGGACAGATAACCGTTTTTTGGTTTTTTTTAAATTCACTCGCACATCTGCATTTGAAAAGGAGTTTATTTTCAAGTCTCAGAAGTCCTTTCACAAGGCTGTTCCAGAACTTCTTTAATGGGAAGGAACCTTCCGATAATCTCTAAATTGGGTTATTTGGTTTGGTTTTGGTCCCCTTT
>VUYV01000135.1:449183-460836 GCA_008711295.1 Anarhynchus alexandrinus
TTTCTATTTGCACCAAAGCTGTCCTTCAGTTCAAACAGTATTTTTATACAGTTATAGACAGCAATCACATTCTCTCTTAACATTTGTTTTTCTGTACTAAACAAGCCAAATTATTTTATTTTCTGTTTGCAAAGCTCCATTTCATGCTATTAATCTTTCTTTGTAATATCTAAGTTTGAGTTCATCCTTCTTGAACCATGGATGACTAAAGCTATATACTGTATTCTATAGAAAGGTTCTGTAAGACTTTGAACAGAGAAAACAATTCCAGCTATCTGTTTAAACTACTTTGTTAGGTAAAAAAAATAGATTCTGTATGATTTCCTCATTCCCGAATTGACCTCTTTGTCACACTGTGATGAAATTACTACAGCTAGACAAGTTTCCTTCCCAGTAATTAAATAATAATAAGGTCCTAGGTTGCATCAGGCATTTTTTGTTATTAGTCCCTTGGTCAACAATATTACTACCTGCATTGTTTCATTTAATTCTATTTCTATCACCCGTGTTTACAAAGTTCTTTATGTGTGGTAACTCAATCTTCTGTATTGAGAAGTATTGACAATGAGTTTCAAGTCTGTCTCAGAAGCAAATTTCATTAGCACATATACAATTTTTATGCCAATCTAATTCAGGGAAATACCTGTTCATGTTATTTCACTTCAGACTTATATTTCTCCTTTCAGTATTACCTGTTTCTATCTTCCTCTGAGATAGACATCAATCGCTCTGCAATCTGTGCATGAATTCTTACCTTTTCCAATCCCACATGACACTACAGCAAATATTTCACTGTCTTGGAGGAAGAAGTGATCTACCACATTTCCTGCAGCTAGAAATAAGTTTTCTTATCACAGAAACATATAATGTTAGTCTGGTATGATCTACTTCTGGAAAACTCAATAATAATTTTAGAATTAGAATTTCTTGGACATCTGCCTTAGATTTTTTTTTTTTTTTCTTAAATCCTAATGCTGCATGTTTGCACTTTGCTAAAATTAGCAGAAAATTTTCCTATTTTTACTTAACGTTTCTGATACTCTTGAATCATGTGACACTAGTCAGTCTTATAGCTGGGTTAAAAATTTTCTTCTGGACTTGTAAACGATGAACATATAAGGCACAATGCTACCCCATCATGGTTATACTCCTTTTGGATCCAATCCAGCTCACATGCAACTCCTTTGAGCTTTTGCACTGTGCTTACCTCCCATTTGTTGCTGACTTTCATGCCATTAGATAACTAGTTACTTTGAACCCATTTCACAGAAATGTTCATAATCTCTCAGTTAGAGTTCCCTAGGCACAGAAATGGCTCAAGAGCAAAGGTGGATATACCTACCCCTTCTTTTCTCAATGGGCTCCCTGAAAGAAGGTCAAAGGCTTTAAAAAAAAACACAAACAAACAACAAAAATCACCAAACAACAAAAAATAATGACAAAAACAACCCAAAGCCTGCAACAAAACAAGATGTCTCAGCACTAAACAAAAGAGGATAAGAGATCAATTTGTAGGTCTAAAGCGAAGTAGTTCATGTCAGTATTGCTTAGTACTATTCTTCTCTACAGGAGACTTACCTTGGAGAGAGGTAGATGCAGTGGTCTAAAACAGAAGCAAGAATTGTGCTAATATTTAAGTAATGGAAAAATAGGTCCTAGTGCTTGAGGTTGCTTCCTGAACCTCTTTCATTTAGCATTATAAAGTGCAATAAATAAAAAATAGGGGGAAAAAAGAGCTTTTATTCAAGTTTTTTACTTCTCACTGTTTCCTTTCAGGCATATCCTTGCTTTCAGGTGTGATTTCAGCCAACTCAGTGACTAGCAACAAATTCTGCATAGCCTCCTTTTGTTCAGAGGAGGTTACTTCATGCACCTCTGAAGCCTGTCTGTGCTTCTGTTCCCTGTTCTTCTGAAATAGAAGTCCTTAATCTCCACTTCTGCCTGACAAAAGCCACAATCTTTTGAAATTTTATTCCCTCTTCCATACCACGCATACTACTTGCTCTTCCAGAAAAAGTACATCCCTTTTTCCAGAGAGGAGAATATTAACATGTTTACAAAGGTATCATCTGTCACACTCCTTGATGTTAATCTCAGATGTTGGAAAATGCCATGGGGATTATACCAAACAAATGGAATGAACTAGTTAAATACAGTCAAATATATTAACAGTAATTATTTCCCATGTGAAATAACACCTCTTGCACAGACATTTACAAATGTTGTATAAAAATCAATAAATTATTGGGATCTTTACATAAGTAAAAGATACTTAGGGAATTAAATCACTCAAACAGGATGATAGGTCACTACATGGATGGCAACAGAAGTCTATATTGCAGGTGTCCTTGCAACAGCATCTTCAGCTTTGTCAGGTGAAACTTCCTAAACACTTGTTCTGCCGAATTTTTGTATACAGCTGTCCCATGGTTCTCAGTGACCACTTCAACACATGCATGATCTGTTGCTATTGGTTACATTAAAACCTGTACGAAATACCTCCTAATTATCCTCACTATGTAAAAAAGAATGTCCTACATGATAATTTCTGCACCCACAGGAAGAGTTTCTATTGACTATTTAGAAATATCTATGTACAATTCTGTCAATTTTGCTGCAGGAAGAAATTGGGGAAGTCTCTGGGATGGCCAGATTGTTCATCCAGGGTCAACACATTTAAGCATAGAAATGGTGTCTATCAGTCTATACACAGCAGAAGCTGCCTTAAAGAATCTTTAGGGCTGTATGGGTTTTACACCCGATGAACTCTTGTTAGTTAGCCAAATACTTTGCTGTGAAGGCAGTTAGGAGTTCTAGCTAGTGAAGCTAGAAACAAGGTGATTGTCCATCGTCTCATCTAGGAAGATGACTAGATAGCTAGAAAGCTCTCAAGTAGACTGAGAATTAATGAAGAAGTACATGAATGTGCACAAAGACATAGCCCTGGTATGTAGACTCTAATAACTATAGCACAAACTATAATTTCAACCTTATATTTATTCTGTAAATACAATAGTTCTTCACATATAGAAAATGACAACTTCATCAGTACTCATCAGTTATTTTCCTGACTTTTACATGACGGCAGTATTTCAGTCAAGTTGAATATCAGTCAAGGCTGCATTAATGCTGGGGAAATATATTAATACACAACTGCATAATATCCTAAGATCTATCAAAAAACTGGAATATTATTTAAAACAAGTGTCTTCGTTATCTTCTATAGTTAATATCCCATGAAACTTTTACGAGGTGTGAATCAATTATAAATGTAACTTCTTTAGAAAATTATATGAATATTTGAAATTCTTGAATTTTGTACTAAAACTTGACAAATTCACACCAAAAAAAAGCTGGAAGAAATTACTTGTTTCATTTACTTAAAGCATAGCATAATGTGGTGGGCTCAAAATGCCCACTGCATGGAAAATATTTTTCTATATATTGTAGGAATTTGTGCAGATTTAATTTCCAGTTGTTATAGACTTCACAGCTGAGAAAGTAGGTTGTCTTGCAAAAAGCATGTGAAGGAAATCTTATCCTCACTATACAAAATGCCTTTTTCTGGCCTACCTGTCGTCTTTAAAGATACATGAAAAAACTTGTTGATGTTAAGGGCAGGAGGTTCAGCCTACAACAAACACTTTTTCACTTTAACAGTACAATAAATGACCCATTTCATAAACACAAAGGCTACCAATTTTAGTTTTTCCCAAAATCTCTCCTGGGAAATGAGGGTAACTAGAACATAACATTATATCTACATGGCTGACCAAAAGACTTGTTGGTTAAGACTTTGGAGTTGAGATTAGATGGCTAAGAATGCTGTTTTAATTACAGGAAGGGGGTTCAGAAAACTCAGAGGAAGGATAGGTTTTGGGCAAGGCTGTGTTTCAGTGAACAGAATAAAAAATGTTAAGCTTGCAGAAAATGACCAGAAAATAGAGTCCCTTTTTAGCACACTGCTCCAGAGCCTTGGACTGAAATGAATTTCCTGATTTTTACTGTTTGCAAGATAATAATAAATAAATAAATCACAAATATGAAAGCAATATATGTGTTGATTATGCCTATTTAGAAAGATTAATCACACTTTCAGTTGGTGGTCCATGAAGTAGATAACAACCTACTGCTTCAATGTGTTGCTCTTTTAGTCCATTTAGCAACATACAGAAATGTTTTAACAATTAACAAGTACTCATAAAGGACAAACTTTCTTGACTTTATTTATTAAATATTTTCTAATGAATATTTTCTAATTTTATCATCACCTACTTCCTTGCTTTATGGGAAACCCCCAGAGCATAGCATGTGCTGGTGGCTCCCTGGGCCTGTGTCACTGGGAGTGTCAGGGGCTCCCCATGGGGGTCCATCAGGGCAGGGCCTGGCAGTCAGGGCTCATGCCACCACCCCAGCCAAAAGCAGGGCAGCCAGGGGAAACCAGGGGCAGCCCCAGTCCAGGACATTGGGCACCTCCTGGGAATGGGAACAGACCAAGAAAGGCTGGAGGTGGGCCCAGCTCAGTGGAACCCATGGCCAGGCATGGCAGGGCTGTGGGGAGCTGGAGACCAGCCCTGCTGTTTCATGGCTGGGGCAGGGGTTGACAGCCCCAGGGGGCTGAAATGGGGTCCCAAGCCATGGGCAGAGTGGGGAGGTGGCTCCAGGGGGGCTGGACAGGGACAATAGGACCCTGCCAGAAAGAAGATTCACGTAATCGCTGTTAGCATCTATATGTGTATATGTTTATGTGTATTTTTGACTATGAATACCCCTTTTCAGTACTAATAACTTTGGAATCTATTGGCTGGCATTGGTTCTAGTTGGCAAAGAACGGTGGTTTTATAGATCATCAGATGTTTTTCATGCTGTAAGAAGTAAAGCAAGCAGGTGCAGGTAACATCCTTCCAATGAATTTAAGGAAGTAAAAGATACATTAAGAGTGCTCAACATTAGAGAATATCTTTATGAAAGAAACATGACCGTTTTGACCAAGCATCAGTTAGAACTACAGTCATCTGAAGAACCCAGAGTTTCAGCTGCCTGTCCATGTCAGTATGTACCTGGACAATTTCCTATGGGAGTAAGAACTGAACTATGAACCTGCTAAGGTTTTTGTCCGACCCATCAAGTACATGCATGGGTTTCAGCTACATGAGGGGTGTACAGCACCAAAGGGAAACCCAACAGCCAGGAAGGGGCATGATGGTAACTCCTACAGCCTAGAAGGAAAAGATGGGATTGGGGGGCTGTGCACTTCTAAGTCGGCCCATGTAACTGCAAGAGCACGTACATTATTAAAACATCTTGAGATTATAGAAGGGTCATCACAAAATTAAAGTAATGTATTCATGTTTTGCAAGTGTCTAGCACTGTGGTTTATCTGTCCTATTGCTGCTGTTGTTTCTGAATGATAGTTCCATTATTGTGGCTTAGTTACACGTTATTATCAAGTCAATAATCCTCTTTGATTCTGATTTGTTTTCTATTAGGTGAACTGAGAAGTATTTCCCTGTGACTCTTTGTCCTGTTTCCAGTCCTGCATCTGCCTTTTACCTTTTCCCAGTTCTGTCTTCCTATCCAAGACCTCAGTTTACAATACAGACTCCCTACATCTTCAGGATGATCTGAGTCTTTTTTTCCAGTGTTGATTCTGAGTCTCTGAGAATTTGCCATAAGCTATATGGATCTTCTAATAAGAAGAACAATTCAAACTGAATTATCTAACTATAAGAAAAGATCATACAAAAATTGTAACTCAGTTAACAAGTCAATCAAAAGATATAAATACATAGAAAGACAAGCTTCATTTGAGTGAATGAAGATATAATGAAAAAAAAGCTTCTGCTAAAAGGATCAGAGCTCTATTTAAGGTAAAATTAGATTAAAAAAAATTAGCTTATAAAGGCAGAAAAACCTATTATAATTATCAGGTCTCTCTTTCTGCATAAATTGCCCGTAGAACTACACCCTATTAATTTCTATTTATGCACAGTACATCTTTAGGGAAACATGGTCAGAATTTAAAATTCTTACTTTGGAAGAGTCTAAAATGAGCCTTGCTGGTCTTTTTATTACTGGTGAATTGTCTTTTTACTTAAAATAAAAGCAAAAGCCCTCTGTTACATTTAGAGTTGTGTGACTTTATTTAAAAACAGTTAAAGCAAGAACAAACTGTAGAAAGGTAACTGTGTAAATTCACCCTTCAGCCATCAGTTCTTATCATTAATTTGTCAATTATTTCTTTGTACACTTTATTTTCAAATGTATGTTCCTTGTGAAGGTAATAGACAGTGTTAAAGTCAGTGCCTTCATTGTATCTTTGACAATTCGACAGAGGTCTTGTAATATTTTACTGTAAAGTACACATCTTAGTCTTTCAGTGATTGTCACAAGTCTTTACAGTTATTCAGATACCTGCTGAATTTTGGATATCAGACACATGATCTTAAATATCTCACCAGTTCCAAATGTAAATAAATGTAACCTGTTCTGCTGTGTTTCTTTTGTTCATACATGTGTGATTCCTAGCCTTTTGCTCAGTCTGACATTGCATCATACTTCACTAAACTTAAGACCATTTGCCAGACCCCATAACGACCACCTCCAGGACCCCGTGTTCTTCTTAGAGTCACTACCCCATGGATTATATTCCATAAGTATGATGCACAGTTACATTTGCTCATATAAGAATATGTATGCTTGTGATGTTTTAAACTGAGCTTTAGAGTACTGTTTATCAATAATCTCAATTATTTTTTCATCTTCTTATATTTCTGGCTTCTGCAAAATTTATTAACAAAGCATTATCATTCATGGGACTGCAGAAAGGAGGAGGGGTTGTCTTATCGCTAGAGCAGGCAAGGCCAATGTTTCTTTGAACATCTGAATAAACTAACATTTTTGTGTTAAAGAAAAAAATGGCAAATTTTAATAAACTGTGTTTTTCTCTCAGAAGGACAAAGTTCTTCAGAAAAAGTTAGTTTCAGAAAACAAGTGGTCTTGCCTGTATTTCTTTTCTGTTTTGCACTGACAGGCTATGGTTCTTTTTTTGGTGCCACAAGAAAGGAACAAACTCTCTCAAGAAAGATAAGTATTTCATTATCTTCCTAGAAAAGGTAATAGCCAGTTATAAAATCTTACATTCCTTCTGATGCTGGGAACCCTGAGTTGATACAGCATTAGATGGACCTCTAGTGCAGCCGTAGAATGCTGCACAGGTCCCTTCCAAGATGACATTTGTGGATATTGTGGTCTTCAGAGATTTTATAAGATTTTCTGAAAAGAACTGTAGTAGAAAAGAATGTTTATATGAGATGTTGCTTCAATTCAAGATAAAGGCGAAGATAGGCCAGTGGCATTGTTGTTGTTGCCAAGTGGGTGCAGTCTCCAGAGTCTTTCATTACTGTAAGCTAGCTGGGTTAATTTCTGTGAAGGATTATGTGCAGCACAGTACAGTCCAAAAGGTCAAGTGATATGTGCAATGCAGCACAGCACAGCACATGCCTGCTTAGGTCAGTTGTTACATGGATGATTAAACTCTGCAAAGTACAACAGTCTTCCAGTCAGGATCACTGCATCTTCCCAAGTTCATCTGAATGAAAGGTAAAGGTTTCAAAAGAGGATACTGGCAAGAGGCTTCCAGTCCTACTGTTGAGAAAAAAAAGTTGAGTTACTTAGGCTTCAGCAGCTAAAGTGGAAGATTTTCACCTGCTAGCCAGCTACCTTTTTTTTTCCATCTGTTAAATAAAATGAGAACTCAAACACATGTAAACTTGTCAAGATGAAATTATTGATCACACAGAAATAAGTATATGCTACTAGAAAATAATTTAGGTGATACCTTCCAGAATAGGTATAGAAATGAATTCAATCCCTTCCTCCATAGGAAAGCTTCTGCATCACAGTAGGCAAGTCACTTAACCCTCTCATTTCACAAATGGTAATTTATAACACATCCCTTACTGGGATAAATTATGCAGAAATGCTTGTCCTTCCAGGACGTGATTACAGTTGTTGGAAGCTGCAGGGGTGGGGTGGGGCAGGGGAGGGGGAGAAGAAGAAAAAAAAAGGTACTGCAAAATATGATGCTAAAATACTTGATGATCTTAAAATGTGATCCAGAGCACATCAGGCTGAACATTTGTATTTTATGAATATTTATTCCCTATGGCATTCCTTTCTTCATATCTGATAGCCACCTGTGAGATTAGGATATTAGAGACTTCATCTTATATAGTGCAGTGAAAATGAATTAATTAATGTCTGAGAAGTACTCAAATTTCATACTGATAATTACTATGAAAAATACCACAGAAGAAAGCAGTAATAGGAAAAAGTTTTCAAGGTGTTATATGACACTCTGTTGTGTGATAGAAATGTTAGTAATGATGGTGAATGTATGTTAGCATATACAAGAAAACACTAGGTTTTGCCTCTTTGAAGAACATATGCTTGTTCTAAGTGTTTCCAGATGTAATTGGCAAGTATCATAAAACGCCTTTCGCTGAGATATTTCTGTTTATCATGGGTAAACACTGCTTCTTTATGTTTAACTTCTGCAACAAACACGGTAGAATATATGTCAATATCAGATACTGTGGCCTGTATTCTGCTGTAGCAGAAGTTAACTCTTATTGTCTGTTTAAGAGGAAAATATTGGAATAAAATCTTTATGCATTTTTACGATATTGCAAAACTATAGCTATCATAAAACCAGCCAGGAACATAGTACACGGTACCAACAAGCTAGGTCTCATTTTCCCCCTTTATTTTCAACTATCCCATCATCCAGACCTTTCTGCACGGCAAGGGTCTGACATCCAGACAGCTAAGACGACTTGACAGTATTTTACTATCTGTTATCTAGTACCTGCTCTTAATTGATCAGGTGCTGAATATATTGAACTGCTACAGGAAGGAATACCTTTACTGCCTGTTTCTAACCATCTTAGAACGGCAGCACTGTGAAGGTCTACATAATTTTACAAAGGAGCTAGGAAGTTACAATTTTTTACGGTGGCGGTTTCTAATGTGAAATTTACTGTTGTAATTCATTTTTACAATTTGATCCCTGTTCTGTCATTGTCAGGTTAAACACATCTGATTTCAGCTGTAGCAAGGTGCTGCAAATTTCTTGAACCATGAATGTTCTTGGTAAAGGTTGAAAAGAATGATTTGGATTTAGTGCTATGGTTTGTACTTGGTACTACATGTGAATGGGAGATGGTGATATAGGGGGGAACTGATTTGAGAAAAAAGTTGCAATATACAGCATTGGAAAACCAAGGCTATTTAATATAATTTTATTAGGATTGATAGATAAATAACTTAGTACCTTTATGTTAATATGACACACTGCAAAAGACAAAAGACATCCTGATGGTAAAATGTTCAGATTCTGACCCTTTTTCTATATTTTCTTTGGCATCCAAATGATTCCCTTTGGTTCCAGCTTTGTTATTACAGTGATTGTGTAAAGACTTATTGTACATGGCAATCTGTCCCAAAGTATTGTTACAGCTAAAAAGCTATATTTATCTACAAATACAACTTTCATTAACACTTGTAGGTATTTGCCATGATACAATACAGTTATTCATAGACTATTACAATATATTTAAGTACTTCTTTGACCTTATGATCTGTGACAATATGAATTACTGGTATTTAATGTGATATAACTTTGAAGGAAAGGTGATGCTAGATCCATTTATAGCTTAGGCCCTAGTTTATGTGGAAAAAGATAGAAAAGAAACCCCAACTTTTCTCTTGACTAGCTAGCTTTGCTTTAACCTCTGACCATTACCACTTTATGGCAGTAATTAAATAGTTCATATGGAATTTGACTATTGCTTACAAGAGCAATATTTTTCCTGGGTTGTTGGGAGAAATGTACCTCATATACATGTTCAAGCTCTCTTTTTCTTTACTAGGCAAGTTGGAAGTCAGACTCAATTTAAAATCTTTATTGACTTGGTATTACTAAGACTGTTTATGTATACTATAATGGAACATGTTTCATTGGCCAAGAGGTCAGTTTTGATGTTTCAATGCAGCATTGTTAGTTTGGACAGATTTTTCTACAGTTTTGTACTATATTTGTGATGTTGAATCAAAAGATGTTATTTAGTGCTACAGCAATAAAACCTTTTGAAAGTGCTGAATGAAAACAATCTAATCAAAACAGAAATGCCCTTGGTTGTTATATTCTCATTATTATCCCCTTAATGTGGGATACTAGTGTCTTCCTAACAGGGGAAATAAAATGTCCTTTCTTCCTCAGATTATTAGATTCTAAAAATACTCAGGTAATACATCTAAATTCCAATAATTTTCTTAAGGTATTATGTGTTTCTAAACATTATTCATTGTATACATGGAACTCAACTGATCAATAATGTTGTTCATTACAATCCATTAAAACTGAAATCACAGAATGTAAACTTCGAATTTTATCTGACTTGCCCATTTGTTTTACAGTACATAATTCTGTTAATTGAAAGAGGAATAAATCAAAATTTAGCTAATAACTTTAAATTCTAATAATTAACCATTAGCAAATCTTATAAATAAGATTTTATTCTGCTTCCCTATTCCTGGGAAAAGGGACATTTTGAAAAAAGGAGACAAAATTTCTTTTTTTTTTCTTTTTAACAATTTGAGAGGATTTAAGTAAGATTATATTTTTTTTCTGCTCCTGGGAAGAAGAAAACATTGCAGCCAGTGGATTCAAAGAAGTTTGGAGATGTCTTTAAAATTGGAATTGAAATAGTTCAACTACTTGAAATCATTTTCTGGATTTTTAATTTCAACTAGTTGGACTATTCAGATCTATAATTACTGGTGTAGCCATATGGACATTCAAGATCTGACAATTAAGGGGGAAAAAGTTGGCTCCTGATACAGCCATTATTATATCCTTGTGTTCTCTTGCTGTCACACAGTTGCATCACTTCTTTACTTTCATTTTCTTGCTTTCAATTTCGTATCAAGTAAGAGAAGTCTTAGACCCTGTATGTCACCATTCATATGGAAACAGGCTTGTTCATATATCAATCTATAACATCTTTCTTAAGCACATTATTGTTCATGATGGGCAGGGAAAGAATTCTAGGTTTAGAAATTTACTGGCAAACTTTAAACCTAAAAGCTTGCATATAAAAATGCACAACCATATTTGTGTCTCCATACCAAACACAAATATAAATCAATTTTATCAATTTATATTATATTTTTATTTGCATTTTTTCTCTAATATATAACATTTTGATCCCATGAACAATTGGATGTTTAATAGTAACTATAGAATTTTACTTTATCAATTAATTCTTCAGGTGCTGTCAGATTACTAAAGAGTATAAAAATCAAGGTTATTTTCCATAGTTAAGGTACTCAAACTTATACTGTGCTTTTATTTTTCATAGTACACAGAGTTACAAGACAGCAAATTTTCTCCATAAAACAGATTATTGCAAACTGGGATTAGATGCATGGGTTATTCATGTGGTTTAACTCCAGGTGCCAACTAAGCAGCCCACAGCCACTCACCTGCTCCCCCCAAAGCACGATAGGGGGAGAGAATCAGAAAAGTAAAAGTGAAAGAATTAGCCAGTTAAGATAAAAACAGTTTAATAATTAAAAAAAAAAAAAAAAA
>VUYV01000135.1:460842-485620 GCA_008711295.1 Anarhynchus alexandrinus
AAAAAAAAAAAAAAAAAGAAAACAAAAATAGCAAAGAGAGAGAAATAAAACCCAAGAAAGACAAGTGATGCAAATGCAAACAGTTACTCACCACCAACCAATCAATGCCCACCCAGTCCCCAAACAGCACCGCCCCACCAACCTCTCCCCTACTTTTATTGCTGAATATGATGTCATATGGTATGGAATATCCCTTTGGTCACTTGGGGTCAGCTGTCCCAGCTGTGTTACTTCCCAAATTTTTGTGCACCCCCAGGCTATTTGCTGGCAGAGCAGTGTGAAAAGTAGAAAAGGCCTTAAGTCTGTGTAAGCACTGCTCAGCAACAACGAAAACATCCCTTTATTGTCAATGCTGTTTTCAGCATAAATCCAAATCATAGCCCCATACTAGCTACTATGAAGAAATTAACTCTATCCCAGCCAAAACCAGCACAGTTACATGTCTGCTTTGATGTAGGAGTGTCAGTACAGCTTTGTATGCATATTTATTTCCACATGTTAGGATATCATTTTCATCTGTTTGTTACAGATTTTATTCTGATGTTGCTAAAATCCAGTCTCTTTCAGTGACTTTCAGAGAATGTGATTTGAAGTCTGGACTGATTGTTAAAATGCTTAGATGATTTTTAACTTCAACTATTCTTTTTAACCTTACTTACCATCTTTCTTCATGGTGGCTTTGTCTCAGCCAAGTTTTTTGTCTTCTCTTTGCTGCCAATGTTCGTGTTGTAGCAACTATTTTCTTTCTTCCTGATTTTAACCAAAATATGTTGTTACTGTTCTTATCAATCTCTTTAGGACTTTAATCAAAGACCTTTTTAAAAAAAAAATGTCCTAAAGCATTGCATTATTCTGTCTCACAACGTCTATTTGAATGCCTTATTAATATTAACTTTGTAACTTATTGCTGACATAAAACATTAATTAGACAGATATTTTAAATTTCAGGGAACTCTAGCAGAACTTCACTGTCCTTTGACCTATATATCACTTGGTCTGTCTACCTATTCATATGTCTATAAGCAATAATATTTGCTTTACTGATAATACTTAACTCTAGCCTTATCATTAAAGAGTCCACGTAAAGAAGTGAACTTGAAAGTACACACAAGATTTAAAAAATAAAGCTAGGATAATGAATGTGAAATTAGGTTGCCATGTAACAAACACAAGTTTACATAAAGAATGAACATATAATTATATTCCTATTGATATGCTAATATGTTAGAGAGTCTTCAGATGCTTAATTGGAAATTATCAAGGCAGCTGCAATTCAAGTAGTTTTAACTGCATATTTACAACTGTAATATCTTTTATTCATTCATCTGGTAATTTTAGATTACCCATTTTCAGTAATCTATGCTCCTTTAAAGATTGTTTTGTCTCTTCTTGAGTCTTTGCAATGCTGTTTATTTGGACCAAATAACACTGAAAACAGGAGAATTTTTGGCAGATTAGACTATGAGACAGAGCTGTTTGTTGGCAATTTTTTTTTCTCCAGTATATGCCTTTTGACACTAACTTGTGATTTTAGTATTTTCAAGACAATTCAAGGAGTCATGAGGGGGCAAAATCAGAGTTCCAAGTGACAAGTCTATCATAAATGCTCAGGGTACTGTGCTCTGAAGCCTGACTATGTGAGAAACAACGAGTTCCTAGTCCTTACTCCTTTGAAAAAGGAAGTTTGTAATAGAGTTCTTTAGAAGTGGCAGCAATTAGGAGTAGGAAAAGAAAAAGGAATAAAATAGTTGATTTGCATTTGTGATTATGGCATATAAATGGCATATAATCCCTTATTCCTCTGAGCCATGAACTAAAATGAATGTACCTATGCAAGATTTATTAAAGTTTTCCAACTTTGGAAAAATTACATTTTTAAAGTACATGATCTTTAGCACATGAGGATTGGAAGACCATTCAGATCATGTCTGAACTTTTAGTAATACTGTCAGATCATTTTGCCCGTTTCATTTTGCCTGTTTCATTTGATGGACACCACTCAGCAGATACCAGGGGATTTATCTGAACACATACAGACACTTTTAGGTCACTTGAACTTTTAGACATCTATCCTGGAATTAAATTAACCAAATTAACCAAATTAAAAATTAACAAAATTAAATTAACCATATAGTTTTATTTGTGTCCTTTTATTGTAAGGAAGTTGAGATACAGCTATCCACACTGTAAACAACAAAGCTCCAAAAGGTGAAGCTTTTGTCTTAGGTATATAACAATTTAGAATGAGACAACATGCTGGTAGAAAATTTTCAATTAATGAGCCAGGAAATTGTTTATTCATTTGACTGTTTCTTTGTTTCAAGCATAGAAAACATCTGATTAATAATTTCACATATTTTATCTCAGAAAATAGTAATCCAATAGCAGACATTTCACATCTGGAAAAAGCAAGCACTAACCTTGTTATTGACTATAGTCACTTAAAGGCAGCAAATATTTTACTATTCTGGCATATATCTACAGTGAGTTTGAATGTAATTTTGTGTTTTGTTTTGTTTTGTTTTCTCAGTAAAATGCTCTTTGGGAATGACATTACAGATTTTTTAGGATCTCTGGGGCTTGATCTGACTCTTATTGTCATTTTTGCTTGGTCTCAGTGGATTTTATTGCCACAATTCTGTAAGACAAAGGCTAGTTTGTGTTCCAGCAGATATATCCCCAAGGTTATTTACTGCTAGTAGAGGTATAAAAATCCAACTTATTCTATTGGAGATCTAAAACACATAAATTTCCTCTGTGAGTCAATGTTAACACATCTATATGTTCTAGATCACAAAGTTTATTTCTGGTCACAGAAAAATGTTTTATTTTTCTTACTACTTAGTCTGCATGATGTTTAACCTTTGGGAAGTAATTTGTTACTCTATTGGGTTTGTGTGGCAAGGTTCTGGTAGCAGGGGGCTACAGGGGTGGCTTCTGTAAGAAGATGCCAGAAGCTGCCCCGGTGTCCGATAAAGCCAGTGTTAGCTGGCTCCAATACGGACCACCCACTTGCCCAAGTGGAGCCAATCAGCAACGGTGGTAGCACCTCTGTGATAACATATTTAAGAAAGGGTAAAAACTGCTGTGCAACAGCAGCTGGAAGAGAGCAGTGAGAAACAGCCCTATGAACACCAAGGTCAGTGAAGAAGGAGGAGGTACTCTAGGTGCCAGAGCAGAGAATCCCCTGCAGCCTTTGGTGAAGACCATGGTAAAGCAGGCTATCCCCTGCAGTCCATGGATGTCAACGGTGGAGCAGATAACCACCTGAAACCCACAGAGGACCCCACATCAGAGCATGTGGATGCACCTGAAGGAGGCTGTGACCCCATGGAGCATCCATCCTGGAGCAGGCTCCTGGCAGGACTTGTGACCCCATAGAGAAAAAGCAACACTGGAGCAGGTTTGCTGGCAGGACTTGTGACTCCACGGGGGGACCTAACCTGGAGCAGTCTGTTCCCGAAGGACTGCACCCTGTGGAAAGGTCCTATGCTGGAGCAGTTCATGAAGAACTGCAGCCCACATGAAGGACCCACATTGGAGAAGTTCATGGAGGACTGTCTCCTGTGGAGTGACCCCACGCTGGAGCAGGGCTGGGGGAGAGAGCGAGGAGGAAGGAGCGGCAGAGACAATATGTGATGAACTGATCACAACTCCCATTCCCCATCCCCCTGCGCTGCTGGTGGGGAAGGAGTTAGAGAAATCAGGAGTAAAGTTGAGGCCAGGAAGAAGGGAGGTATGGGGGAAAGCTGTTTTTAGATTTGTTCTTATTTCTCATTATCCTACTCTGATTTGATTGGCAATAAATTAAATTAATTTCCCCAAGCTGAGTCTGTTTTGCCTGTGATGGTAACTGATAGTGATCTCCCTGTTCTTATCTCAACACACAAGCCTTTCACCATATTCACACCCTGTCCTGTTGAGATGGGGGAATGATAGAGCAGCTTAGTGGGCACATGACATCCAACCAAGGTCAACACACCACAGATAATTATTTGCAATTTTTACTAGACAATAAAGCATTGCTGATATTAAACTGTGGCTTCACAACTACTGCAAGCTATGTTTCTGGCTGAGTGAAGTCTGACAAAATGCAGAAATCAGGCATGATGTATTTATGTTAAGTTGACTGCCTGCTCAAAAGACTGTGGTGATATTTGAATCAATCAGTGCTCCATTGTTTTTAGTCTTGCATGAGCTGAAACAAAACATATAGATATGTTTGAGTTAGCAATACGTATTGAACATATATATGTGCATGTATATGTATATATAAATTAAAAACTAATTATAACAAAACATATTTGAACTTGACTTATATATAACAAAAGCAAGGTACACTTAATGCTCTTACCTGCTCTAAGAGGTTGCGTCCTGAGAATGTGAATGAAGACACTCAAGACAAAATTAAAGTCATTTATAGCAGTTATGAGCAAATGTCCTTGAACAGAAAATTATATGGTTTAGGAGCAATTAGTTAACTAAATTATTTCTGGTATTTCTTGAGGGGTGTGTGTGGAGGGGGATTTAATTAAAACAAACAAACAAACAAAACTGAACCAGTGAATACATTTTAGATGAAAGTCAAGTGATCCACTATTCCTAACTGATTCTTCAATATAGTTGTGCAGTTCAGAGTCCCTCTGTATTCACAAATACAGGTAGTTAAAAAAATTGGACTGTGAACCTGGAAATATCACAGAGATAAAATAATGGAAACATGAAAAAATGTAACAGACAATTTATAAAAAGCAGACTTACACTGTCAGCTTTCTACTACTTTCCTTTCTAAGTCTTCCTTCGTCTTCATGAAATTGCACACTATTTACCCAGAGAATATTAAAAAAAGTACAAGTATATTTATTTTTCAATATGCCTGTTTTCTTTATAATTTAAAGATTGCATTTACCTTACAACACCGTATGTTTCATTTTAGAATATGGCCCATGATGTAAACAACATAAAAAAACCCACCAAAATTATCTTGATTGAAACTCAAGTCAGTCTACAGTTTAGGATACAAAGGAGGCTGACCAAACTCCAGCTCACTGGAGTGTTGCCTATTACTGATTTTGAATATCTTAAATTATTTAGATAATGTTGTTTCCTTCCTTGCAGAGAGGCTTACCTGTCCTAATTACCTCTCAGACTACAAGGATGTTTCCCTGAGAAAATTGTGATATATATCAGTTCTGCTTCTTTGTCAAATGCTTTTGTACTCTTGTTTGTTAATGCTTTATTAATGTTGAGGAAGGTGTCCTTTTCTAAAACATAAAAGCTATTTCCCCCAAAGCGAAAAAATATTCCTTCTTTATAATGAAACACACTATCAGAATAGAATTGCAAACGGAAGTGTATGTATAACATATTTGTTCTTTCTGTCTCTAAACCACTGCCCACAATGCAACAGAAACAATGAAATGCAAGCAAACATAATCAGTGTCTTCGGTTTTAATAATAATCTAATGAATGGAGTAGCCAGAAATATCTCGGGGCATAATAATATTTGTAATAATTTTGAAAATAAAAAAAAGTTCATTTAAGAGACTTGAATTCAGTAAGAAGAGAAGAAGGGTGTTGTGACCCTGATGAGGAGGCAAGTGGTAACCTATAAAAGAGAAAATTATCTCAGCATAGGAAAGAATGAACATCAGTTTGACTGCTGAGAAATTATCTCATTTATGCCACTTCATGAAATACACAGGAAGTTGTTGCAAGGATAAATATGTTATTTTAAATTAACTGGGTTTTTATAGCCTGATGCATACTAATGCCCTAATTAATCATTTTGATGACTCTCAGAATGAAATTAATTACAACTAACATTAGAGGTCTATACTGTGGATGTTGTTCAGCTCTGAACTTTCAATACATGTTTCATCCAACCAGAAATAGAGATCTACTTTATGATAGGATGAGGTTTACTTGAAAATGTGTACATGTCCATAGATGACTATCTAGAGAGAGTTGGATGACTAGCTCAGTTATAGGCATCTAAACTTATTTTTAAAATCCCAGTTGCACAGACTGTTTACCAGAACTCTGTCCTATATGGTTTGGATCTGTTTGCAGTAAGCTGTCTTTCAAAAAAAAAAAAAAAAGTCCTTGTCTGGACAGATGAAAATACATACTCCATTTACCACAGATCTGTCACCAAATGCTGTAATATCTTTGCTTCTTTGTAGTATTTTTCTCTTGTCCTTTAACATATTCAGCTAATCTGCTAGTTGTGCTACCTCTACATAGAAACTGGCCAAAATAAAATTTTACTGGTGTCATCTCTATCATCTGTGATACAGTAAAGCAACTGCCACAGGTGAAGAAAAATATTTTAGAAGTAAATTAATTGAATGTTAATGGTCTTACAAAAGGAAAACTTTTAAAAACTCAGTAGATGTAAACAACCTCGGATTCTGGTTATGGTTCTTTTTCTTCTTTTCATGACCAGACCTTTTAAGGGTAATACTTTCATGTTGTCTTTTATATGTTATCAACTTTCACAGGCCACTAAAATTATGAAAAAAAAAAATTATATATATATATACACACAGATAGGGTGCAGTATGATATTAATTCAAATACAACTTTTTTCTATCAAAAATTTGTTCTTGTCTTGTGATCTTGTTCAAAATTGCAATTCCGTAACGACTAAAAAAAAGAGATATCTGTATGTTTATCTCAACCAATAATATGCCTGAGATACTATAATAAGTAACTGTAATCCAGATTTGTTTTATTTGAGCTTCTAAAACTAAATAGCTATGTATTTCTGTACTCACAGAGACCTAGGACCAGTTTCTCAAATTCGTGCAATGCATTTGCACTGTAATTAATAATTAATTTAATAATAATTAATTTAATTAATAGCAATAATTTCTTAATTCATATCTCTGAATTAGGAGAAAAGGTATATAGGATTCCTGTGCAGATAAACAGCTGACAATTGGCTTTGCTTTTAAAGAAAGTAAAGAATTTATACTATCCCTTGAGTGAAAACATTAAAATATTTTTCCTCTGTCTTTACATCACAGAAGAATCCTAAAGGACATCTTTATTACTGCTTTTTCCCCCACTGAGCTGTTATTATTCTTTGACTTGTAGAGTTGGAGAAGAAAGACTGGAAGATAGATCCCAATATTTATGTTTACATTAAAGGAAGGTGTTCACCACCAAGCCCAGAATACACAGAGCATGGTATTATAGAGTAGATACTATACAGAAAGTACTTCAGCTCCTTCCATGATTGCATGCTTAGATTTCATTCCAGAGGAATCACTGGAGGCAAGTGGTGGCAAGCCTGAAGGTCACTTCCTGACATGTCTGAGTGCAGCCATGATGGGTTCTTTCAGGACTGGGATTAAAAAGACCACCATTCAGCCCACCTGCTCCATAGTATAATGCAGTTGTTATTGATATTTTCCTCCAGGACAAGTAGGACAGAAATTATGTTTTTCTCTTGTTAAGTATCTTGTTAGAGATACTATTTTATTTCACTGATAATGAAACAATTAGATATTTGACCCCTTGTTCACCACTGCAATAACTTAGAATTAAGCCTATAATACTTTTGATACCAGTGAAGGTACTCCAGAATGTGGCATGCCATAACAGCAAAAATGTCCCTGAAGCACGAGACAGAGATTGATTATTGGAAGTTTTAAAACGGAGACTGATTGTTTAAATGTTTCAGCAAGCAATTATTGACTTTTTTATCAGATCTGTAATTGTAATTAATTATATCTTGGAAGCTGTAGGATCTGATTTATCAGTAGTGGGATGGATTAAACAAAAAATTGATTTCATTTAGTTGTTCTACTTCACTACTCTGCTCAAAGGCTGTTACTTTTTCTTTCTTTTTTTCTTGTCAGCTGAGGACTCTACTCCCATCCCATGTTGTTGTTGCAATGGTTAATCTGCTTAATGTTTTAACACTTTCAATTTCATCATAGTTTCAATAATTTCCATTATTTTCCAAGTGCCTCCTTGAAGTAATAATGATTCATATTGCAGTTTAAAATAAAGTAGTCAACAATCAAAACCCTATTTCCACTTATGCTCCAAATAATATCATATGATTGTATTTATTCAGTTAGGTTTTAATTTGTATACAGGCTGTTCATACAGTTAGGGTCATGTTCTTAAGATACCTAAAACAAGCATCTACAAAATCCAGAATTTGGCCACGTAAGTAAAGAAATAAATAGGAGTGCTGGAAGTCTGAAATCCTGAACTGTGCTCCTACTGACACTGGGAAGGTCCAGGTCATCTACTATCAGTTCCTCCAAAATCAAAATGAGTGGAACTTATCTTAGAGATAAGTTCACTCCTATATTTAGGTGCCTAAATGTAGAAATGGATTTTAGCTCAGACATCTAAATACAGAGTGACCTATTCAGTTGCCTAAATACAAGTATCTAGTGCTTTGTTAGATGATGTATGGTATTCTATCTGAGCTCAGGCTACATCTTCAGCTGGACTAAGGTGTCCTGTACAGCATCTGTAATATATTTGCCAGCTGTAGCTGAAGCTGTTTCAGCTAACCTAGAGTATGTAAGAGGTGAACAGCCTTATGTTTGGGCACCCAATTCAGTGCTTGAAGTGTAAATTCCCACAACAGTCAAGATAAATCTTGTGCTAAATTTATTTGTGTAAATCTAGTATCTTGTTCCATTTCAGAAAACCTAAGGTATTTCACCTCACCTTCAGCTGCCTCTGTTCTAGACCTTGTATCATATTACCAGTACTGTGCGGATATCTTGGATATCTTAGAAAGTATCAAAGCGCACAGGATATAAATGCACAGGCAGTTGAACTGAATCCCTGGTCAACACAGTAGATGGACCCTAGAAAATGCTTCAGGTGACCAAATACAGAGTTTTACTTCAATGAATACTTTTCCAGTACTTCATTATCTACGTTGACTGTTATGACTTCTCACACACCTAGCAGTGTTTGAGGTACCCTGACACCAGCTTCTTTCTTTTCTTAGAATAGAATAGACTACTTCAGTTGCAAGGGATCTAAACCGATCATCTAGTCTAATTGCCAGACCAATTTAGGGCTGACCAAGTTAAGGACATTGTCAAAATGCCTCTTAAACACTGACAGACTTGGGGCATCGACCACCTCTCTAGGAAGTCTGTTCCAGTGTTTGACTGCCCTCTTGGTAAAGAAATGCTTCCTGATGTCCGGTTTAACCCTCCCCTGGTAGAGCTTTGAACCATTCCCACATGTCCTATCATTAGATCCTAAGGAGAAGAGATCAGCACCTCACTATCCACTTCCCCTCCTTTGGAAGCCGTAGGGAGCAATGAGGTCACCCCTCAGCCTCCTTTTCTCCAAACTAAACAAGCATAAATCCTTAGCTGTTCCTCATAGGACATTACTTCCAGCCGTTTCATCAGCTTTGTTGCCCTTCTCTGGATGCATTCAAGGACCTTAACATTCTTCTTAAATTATGAGGCCCAGAACTGCACAGTATGCAAGGTGAGGCCGCACCAATGCTGAACACAGTAGAATAATCACCACTTTTGACCAGCTGGTTATGCTGTGCTTGATGCACCCCATGATGGTGTTTACCCTCTTGGCTGCCAGGGCACACTGCTGACTCACATTGAGCCTGCTGTTGACCAGCACACCCAGATCCCTGTCTTCAGGGCTGCTGTCCAGCCACTCCTCTCCCAATTTATACTAGTGCCCAACATTACTCCATCCCAGGTGCAGAATCCAGCATTTTGATTTGTTAAATATCATGCCATTAATCATAACCCAATGCTCCAATCTATCTAGGTTCCTCTGCATGGCCTCTTGTCACTCAAGACAATCAACAGCACCTTCCAGTTTGGTATGATCAGCACCTTTGCTAATTGTGCATTCAACTCCTGCAACCAGATCATTGATAAATATACTGAACAGAACTGGCTCTAGAATTGAACCCTAAGGAACACTGCTCGTGACCAGTTTACAGCCAGATTTAGCCCCATTCACTACAATCCTTTGAGCTCTGCACTTCAGCCAGTTCTTCAGCCAGTGCACCATGAACCCACTCATTCCTCAGTTGGGCAACTTGTCCAGAAGGATGCTGTGAGGGACAGTATCGAAAGCATTACTAAAATCCAGAAAAACTACATCCATCACCTTCCCCTCATCCACTAGGTGGGTGACCTTATCATAGAAGGATATCAAATTAGTTAAACAGGACTTTCCCTTTGTGAGCCCATGTTGACTGTGCCTGATTATTGCATTATTCTTTAAATGCGTTTCACCAGTACTCAATATAATCTTCTCCATAATTTTTCCAGGAACCGAGGTTAGACTAACAGACCTGTAGTTTCCTGGGTCTTCCTTCATGCCCCTTTTGTAGATTGGAATAACATTGGCTAGCTTCCTGTCAGCAAGGACCTCCCCAGACTCCCAAGATTTGCTAGATGTTCGAGAGGTCCTGACATAGCATCCACTAGCTCCTTCATTACTTTGGGATGAATCCCATCAGGCCCCATGGACTTGTGAACATTCGGCTGATACAGCTGGTCCCTTACAATTTCAGCGTCCACAAATGGAAAGCCACTGCTCCCACACTCATGGTCCTCTGATTCAGGGGACTGGCCAGCCCAAGGTCTTTCAATATTATTAAAGACTGAGGCAGAAAATGCATTGAATGCCTCCACTTTTTCTTGATCCCTATTAATTGGGTGACCATCTTCAACAAGTATCAGTCCAATGTTTTCTTTAGACCTCCTCTTGCTATTAACGTACTTTAAAAAGCCCTTCTTGTCATCTGATGCAACACTGTCCAGTTTCAACTTTAACTGAGCTTTGGCCTTCTGTGTCTTCTCCCTGCATATACGACCATCATTCTGTAACCTTTCTGCGAAGCCTGACCTTGCTTCCAGAGATCATACAGTTTCTTTTTCTTCTTGAGCTCCATGAGGAGTTCCCTGTTCAGCCAAGCTGGTCTTCTGTCCCGCTTGCCTGACTTGCGACACAGTGGAATTGTCTGTTCCTGTGCTTCTAAAAGGTGGTTCTTAAAGACTGACCAGCACTCATGGACTCCTAAGCCCTAAAAAGCAGATTCCCAGGGTACTCTGCTAAATAACTTCCTGAATAACTTAAAGTTTGCTCTCGTGAAGTCCAGGGTAGCACCTCTGCTGTCCTTTTTTCTCATTACACTGAAAATTTTAAGTTCAACAATTTCATGATCACTGTGGCCAAGACAGCCACCTACCATCACATCCCCCGTGTGTCCTTCTCTATTCACAAATAACAAGTCTAGGAGGAACTCTTTCCTGGTTGGCTCACTGAATACTTTGGACAAGAAGTTATCTCCTACAAACTTCAAGAATTTCCATATATTTCCAAATAAGCAGAATTACTGCTTATTTCAGCAGTATTATATTCCCTGTTGATGTTTGTGAAGGTGAAATCTCCTATAAGGACAACTATTAACGATCCAGAGATTTCTCCTAATTACCTGTAGAATAATTCATCAGTGCTATCATTCTGGCTGAGCAATCAGTAGTAGCCACCCACTACAACATCTCCTTTGTTTTCCATCCACCTCATCCTCACCCAGAGGCTTTCAGCCACATCATCACTAACTGTAAGTGGTGTACAATCAAACCTCTCCTTTACGTGTACTGTGACACATCCACCTCACCTGCCCTGCGTGTTCCTCCTGAACAGCCTGTAGCCCTCCATCCCAGCACTCTAGTCACGGGACTCATTCCACCAAGTCTTGCTAATACCAATGGCATCGTAGCTGTGGGAGGTGACCAATGTTTCCAGCTCATCCTGTTTGTTTCTCGTACTGTGTGCGTTGGCATACAGGCATTTCAGACAAGCTCCTGAGCCCTTTGTGCTCCCAGGAGCAGTGTAAATGTTCTCAGTAGCATTGCCACCCTCAGGAGATGCCATGCCAACCCTTGGCTTGCCAGCTGCAGTCCTGTTGGTATCCCTTTCCCCCATCAATTATAGTTTAAAGCCCTCTTGATCTTCCTGAGGGAACCTATAACTTTTCTTGTCATTCTATTCTTCCAAGGAGCACTAAACATTTTGCAGAAATAAAACTAGCCAAGTAAAATTTAGCTATCTCCATCTACTCTTGAAACATTAGCAATATTTTAGGAATCTCCTTAACCATATCAATCTGAAGAAAAGTCCAATGTTCAGCCTGCTGTAGGAGATAGATAGATTTTTAAAAGCTGTATTCAGACTGTTTATTTGAGCTCAAAGTTCAGATAAAACGTAGTTGATTACTGAATTATTATTTTAGTGCAGATCAAATTCAATTGTTCAGTTTCAGTTAGCTTTGCTACCAAGTAAGTTTGCATTAATATTATAGTTTGCAATTCGTATGGGGGTTTTAAGAAGTTGCTAGCAGATGCAGTAAAAACACATCATATTCTTTGTCTGCACCAAAGGTCACCTCATATAAAAACTTTTAAATTTCTTCTTTTGAACTCCTTTAACAGACTTTGAAACAAATATGTTTACAGTAAGTTTGAAACAGGTTCGAGGCTTTTCAGTGGTACAATGGAGGCAGGACAATTTGGTGTCATAACCCTATGAATCACAGAGTTTTCTAGTGTTACGGTGTATTGTGTCCATTTTGTGATTGAATTTGTACAGGGAATAGTTCTTCACTTGTATGATCTTTCCATCTAACTATGCTGTCACTACACAAACCACTTTTCTCTCCTAAAATCCAGAATTACATGAAAAAAATGACTACCAGCTTTTATGTTATCACAAATGAGTGAGAGCGTCTGTTTGTGGCAGATTCTGATCTTAGTTGCATATTGTAAACGAAAGGGAGCTCTGCTGTCTTCACTAGAATTGTTCTTGATTGATGCTGCTTCACAGATTCTATTTATGTAGTATATGATTTCGTCAACTGCTTTAGATTATATTTTCTTTTCATCAACATAAAATTTTGAAAAGCAACATTTGAACTTAACCTGCATACTAGAAAACACACACACACATGAGAAATAACTGCGTATTTTTAAAATTGTTCAGGACATTTTAATATTCAGGGCATTGTATTATGCACTATAATTCCATGCATGCACTGCATTTAAGAACTGTAATATTTCTCCTGAAGTGAGTTTCTGGTCTTCCTTGACTCTTTATATTACTTAAATCACATCACAAATGTCACTTACAGTACATTTTTGAAAGAAAGGTATTTTCCCAAAATAAAGTAATTTTCTAAGAGCTAAATCAAAATAGCGTGTATTGTTTTCATTATATTTTATTCTACAAAAACATGCAAAGACAAATGATGAAGGAAATAGGCCTTAGAAAAGCTACTGAAAACTCAGGTGACTCCTAATAATATTCCTGATTTGATCCCTGCCTTCATAAAGGTCTGAAGCAAAATACTACATCTGATTATTTCCAGGTTTTGAGATGTTCAAATTTAGAACAAAGTTTTGGATATGAACTAGTATTAACCATAAAAACCTCACTATCTAAAATTATACTAAAAACTATTTTAAAATAACTGTTAATTTTGCTGTTTTAAAATAATCATTCATTCTATGACTAATAGAAAACTATCCCATTACTAGTAATAGAGCAAGGTTTTTTTTGTTTTGTTTTGTTTTTCTTTTTTTCCCCCCATTAATTCTATCCAGAATGCTTTTTCTGGCATTCTAACAAATCATTTGATTACTGAAAACAAATTTAAATTAATTATATGATTCTATTTTCAAATTTGTCCCTTTAGGAAAAATCATTTACTAGCAATAAACCAAAAAAATTTTGACCTCAATAATTGACTGTGGGATTCAAAAACACTGGGGACTTGTTGTGTAATATTAAATTTTACACAGTTGCTAAGCTCAAAACTAAATTATCACTCTCCTATGTCTAATTTTATTAATATATGCAAATCTGAGAGCATATTTATAAGTCAGCATTCATTAGTTTAATTTCTCCGAAAAGCTCTACAGTTTCAAGTGAACACATCAACTCCGGAAACTCTACGTGTTCACAGTGAGTGAAATTCCTGGTGGCAGCAGCTACTCCAGCAAATAAATCCACAGATTCTTCCTTCACAGGGTCATAGAACTACTCAACAGGAAATAGACTGTGAAGTATATTTTGCTGCTCCTTCAAGAAGTTACTATTCAGTCTTAACCGACAGACACTTAACTCTTTCTAGTGACTACATCATCTGTTCCAGTCAACTGGATGTCCCTTAGCATTCATATATTCCAAAATCCTTTCAGAAAACAAGGATTATGCCTGATTGTTACTACATAATAATAAATATAGTTAACTTACATATGAGTTTTTAATAATAGGTGAGAGAAAGCAAATAAAATCCATACAATTAAATAATGAGCTTGACCTGAAATAACAATTTGATGTCTTAACTTCAGAGCAAAAAACAGCTCCTCAGTTAACAATTTTCAACAGTACTGTAGAACTCCTGTTTCCTACAAAACCATTAATCATTGAATTGTATCATTACCTTTGATCTTTTGCTTTATTTCTATTGACATACGAGGGAACACATATATATTGATTTTTGACAGTATGCAAGGAAACAGACATCAGATAACAACAATCCTTAAAATGAGGGATGAAAGACCATTTAAATTACAGTTGAAGAACTCTGCAGTAAAAAAAAAAAAAAAAGATTCAATGGTATTGTAGGATTTCCAGGAGTATGAACTACCTATGCATTTATTTGAAAAAGATGTTGAAGATATGAAGTCAGTGGAGCACAAAAAAGTCTTGTAAAATCTTCCACTATTAAAAAACCTGACCAAAATACCTTTGTCAATTTAGGTAAGCAAATTATAAAATAGGAATGTGTATGTGTGAAGGCAATACATTGAAGTAATTTGGTACAGATCTCTAAGATATGAAATTTTAATGAACTTACCTATGATATGACATTTTCCTGGCTTAATTCTGGCTAAAGAGAGCAGAACGAAAATACAACTCTTGTTTGATGACAAGTCCTTCCTAGATAAAAGGAAAGTGAAAAGCAAAATAGATAATTTACTTACCATTTCCCTCACTCTCAAACAAATCTGTAAATTTGACCTGTGGAACTTTGATCTCACTTTCATCTGGAGTTATGCTAAGACTGCATAGTTTAGAATTTTGTTTATGCAAAGTTTAGAACTTTTGCTAATGGAATTACTACAGTCATTTATATAACACCAAGATTCACACTAGGGTGAAAGTTTCTACTGCTCCTTCATATGTTCAAATGTCACAAGAAGGTATTCCACTTAGTTGCAAACATCATAACAAACAAGCAGGAAGGCAGATTTTGGTTATTTATTTATTTATTTATTGTGGGAGTTGGCTACACAATGATCTTAGTAAAAAATGTAAGCAATGAACTGGTATCACACAGACTATGGTTGTACAACTGCCAAAGTCCTAGACGGTGCGTGAATAGTTGGAAAATCAATATTCATTCTTTTTACCTTGCTAGGATAAATAACAAACAATTGTGATGCAGTAATGCATAACTATTATTATTATGAGTTGGATTTGCTTGAGAATACTAAAAAGCAACCAAAAAGAAAAAAAAAAAAGAAAGGAGAGAAGAATTTGATTTAGGGAATTTGATCTAGTTACCTGAAAAGGAAGGGGGGTGAGCTGCAAAATCAATTTTTGCAGCTGGATATTTTATTTTCATATTTTATGCTTTGATTAGCTTGCTTCACTGTAACTTTTGCTAACGGAAGTTAAAGGCAGTTTAAATGAAACTTTGCTGCTCTTCACAGAGGAGAAAACTCTAGTTTCACTGCTGCTGAAAAAAGTTAGATTTTGACATATTTTTTTAAAAAATACATTAAAAATATTTTTTTTCTACAGACCTCTGAGAGTTCCAGAACAAAAACAACATGAGAAGGGAGGTTGAATTTCCCTATGTTGAGAACCATTATCACATACATTGCCATCAATGTCTTGCTCTAAATCTCATGCTTTATTTTACAGTTAGGCAAATTTGAATGCAAATAACTCCTTATTGCATCCTTGATTTTATTAGTTTCATTAAAAATTGATAAATCTCATATATGTAACCTTATTTTGAATCGTTAATATATATTTTGAAAGTTAATATAAAACTAAAAATAAATAAGCAAACCTTTTAACTTTATTTCTTTTTTCCTTTAATATTTAACATCCTGGATGTTTTCTATTGAAAATTATCAAATTTAAGCCTTCTGGAGAAAGACAACAAAAAACCACAGCAACATATTAACTCATTTCCCGACTTCTTGAAATAGTCTTTACTTGCTTGTTCTTTATTCAGTCTTTAGTATCTAGCTGTAATAAAAGCTTTATTGATGTTTGTATACTGTTTTGAAGGGTTGTCATTGGTCTGTGCAATTCCTTTGCTTGAGATATCATTGAGACTAAGAATTTAACTGCATTTTTAAGTGTTAATGTTCTTCCAAACCTACTCTGATTTAGAGAGAACAGACATATATACCCCTTGCAAAAACTAGATATCAGATTAACGTGGAGTACTTCAGAACAGAAATAGTGACTCTATTTCATCCTTCTTATTTTTAAGTGTAATGTGTCAGTAAATTTCCTATAAGAATCCCAAAATATGCTATACATAGAGTAAAAGCCTGACCTCCAGTGAATTCAATTGGAATTTTACTGTTGATCTTAGTTTGGTCCCAGTTTCACCAAGATTTTTCAGTATACTAAACTGACAAATCTGAAAATATAAGGATAAAAAACACTCCTTAGGATGAACTCATCACTGGGACCGATACACTATTCACTGTGTTGATTACGGAGCCAAAACTGCAAGATGATAACTCTCTGGACTTCTTGCAAGTTCTTATGTGTAAATGAGCTGATTTACAATGAGACAGAAACTACATGTGTGCTAATTTTTGTTTGTTACCTTTTTTCCTTTCTTCACAGTTTCTCAGAGAAAAGATGAAAGAAACACCGAAGAAAAAGTTAAGTATAGTAAGATGAACATTGGCAAAATCTTTTTTATTACATTTTATGATGTAGGTTATGAGACAATCATCCTGACCAAGATACTTACTGACGGGGGGGGGGGGGGGGGGGGGGGNGAAGGGTCACATTTAACATGTTACTGTGAGAAAAGAGGAACGTGAACTATGACTGTCCTAAAAGGGCAATTAGGTGGGACTGCACATAGAGCCACAACAAATACATATTTGATAATCTCATCCCACAGGCTGTAAAGCTAAGAATATGTGAGTAAATACAAGGGCATTACCATGTGATTTGTCAATGTTCCTCTGAGAGAATGTTTTGGTAATGTCACATAGAAGATAAAGTCCAAAATAAATTAAGATTGCAACAGAAAATACCCATAAAGCAAAACAAAAAGATACATAAAATCATCCTGTATTCCTCTACCTTGTTAACTTCTAATTGAGTGCCTTATAAAAGACTTCATATGCTTCCAGTGGAAAGATGGATACACTGTACTTTCTTTATATGGTCTGATTCATGTACATGAAGCAGTCCAGATTGAAATAATTCTAGTCTGCTCTAGCTAGAGTGTCTCAGGTATTTAATTTCAATCTAGCATTTATACTTCAGTCCCCAGAATGGACACACTTTAATTTATGAGGATAGAATTAATCCCGTCACAAAAAAAAAGTAAATCTTAAGGCCTCTACGTTTCAGAAATCCCAGCAATGTTTTTAAAAGTCCATGTGCTGCATTAGATATCGTGGGAAGGACATGTAAACCTGTTTAGTTACATGTAAAATTTAATAAAAACATTAGAGTCTTATGGAGACTTTGGAGAAGGACTTGAATTTAAAAACTGCAAATAAAATATGACTCTAAGTCATAATTCAAATCTGTATGCAGTCCCATGCTGTATACACCGATAATCTCTTGGTGTCACCTTGTAAGAATATTTTATCCCTTACAGAAACGTCAAAACACATTTCAGACTTATCTCAAGACTACAATGCACTTGTTGAATGAAAGAACTTCCATCTGAAAATAGTTCAAGCAGAGGAAAATGTAGCTTACTTTAGTCTACCTACCAGCATAATTTTATTTCTTGATAACAGTGAAGATAAAATGCCAGATGTGGTGCTGAGGCATAAAAACCACTGCATATGTTTTCCATTGCACGGAAATCATATACTGTGCCTTTTAGCAAAGGGCTATAAATACTGTACAATCTGGGATGTTGGAGAAGGCTGACTAAGCCAATTACAATGGAAAGAAAAAAACAGTCAGCTAAGATTTAATTAGGCAATGTTATGTAAATGCCCATCTTCAGAATACAGAAAATGGACAGGTCAGCTGATAATTATAAAACTTAGAAACGGAACTGTTAACAATTGGAGATTTGTCCAGAAACCCCAAAACTATTTAAGTACATGTTAAACTATGGTATCAATTAGAAGATTCATCTCCTAGCACTTTAGTTGATGAGCTTCATATAAGATTGGATAACAGATACTGCAGCTGCAAGTAGAGGGTTTTTGTGCAATGATTCACTTTTAAAATTACATCAAATTCCCATCAACCACAGTACTGTACAAGTACATTGATTAGGAGAAAAGTGTACTTCCAGTACACTTCCATAAAATCTAGCCTCTTCTAATGTTTTGAATATTGTAAAAGCATGCCCAGGATGTAAAATCTAACTCCTAATATGTTCTGAATACTGTAAAATCATACCCGTTGTTCTTCTGTATTTCTTATGAAATAAAAATGAAAGGGAAAAAGAGGGCACTATTTCTTCCTTTTGCCCTAAAGATGTAACTTACAGACACATGCAACCTGAATGCAATTAAACACTTTTTAAAATTATATGCCATAATTATAATTGAAGTAAAAATATTATTTTGCATAACAATAATTTTATCCTTTTTCATGCTATGCTTTTATATTCATTTTTTAACAAATTTTGTAGAATTGATACAAGGAATTCTTAGGCTTCTTTTTTTCAACATACAGACAAATTCATGGCTGATGTAAACTGATGTCATTACTTTAATTTAGTGAAGATATATCTATCTGAATCATTTTACACCAGCAAAAATTATGACCTAAATGTGTATCTCATGATTCAAGAAAAAGAAATCAGTGAAGTGGAAATAATAAATGAGCTATTGTAAAAGTTTTTTGATAATGACATTGGATGCCATGATTTCATGTATAACTGATATCACATTGCAGCTCCCTGAAGGTCATTCTCTTAAACAATCTAGGTTTTATTTCTTGGCATTTCTTTTCCTTGGTTTTTTTTGTTTTGTTTTTTTTTTTCCCCCAGAGTAAATTGTGTGGGTAAGTAATTTAAGTCACTGTGGACTTTCTGAATAGCAAGATCCATAGAAATGCCTTTTTTTAATTTGTATCTTCATTTTAGTTCCCTCCTAAAAGTCGTGACTATAAATAAGGAATATTAGCTAAGTATTAGGACTTATTGTGTCCTAACTTACATCTAAATATGAAGCATCTGGGAATCAGAATGCCCATGCTTCCTATGGAAAGACATAGCTGGTTTTACAGGCCTTCACAGGGATTTTGTTCACACTACATCACTACAGAGTTTTCATATCTAGCAACCTGAAAACATGAGACTGAATGGAGTAACTGGCCCCTTCTATAAGAAAAATAGACCTTTTCTTGACAATGATTGATTCACTGCAGTTATGTCTACATTAGCAGCTAGTGTAGACTGATAAAAGTGAATTGGTAGAACAGAAGAGCTGCTGGTGAGGATGTGATATACACATTA
The DNA here is from genome assembly GCA_008711295.1 of Anarhynchus alexandrinus. Classification (NCBI taxonomy): domain Eukaryota; kingdom Metazoa; phylum Chordata; class Aves; order Charadriiformes; family Charadriidae; genus Anarhynchus; species Anarhynchus alexandrinus. Next base: position 480,584 of record VUYV01000135.1, read on the forward strand.
TTGGTGTTTCAGAATGTGGGAGGTATTACTTTGAACTAGTTCCAGGGAGTTCCAAAAGATTGACTATTAGCAGCTGGGACACAACAGATGCTCTCCTGGCTTGCACTTTTCGGTGTAGTTTCACCCAAAAAGAATCCAGTTAGTGAGTCCTGAGATTCTACAGTGGATTCACCATTACTGTTTCCGTGCAAATCAGCAGTGCATTTCTGAAGCAAATCAACTAATTATCGCTACTTACTGAGCTTTGGTTTGCATCACAGAATGTCTTATCCATATCAGCAGCCAACAGACATTGAGATCATGGGTCCAGACTAGTGACAGAATGAAGAAAACCCCACCCTTTAAATGTACATAATATGGATGTTGGGTCCTCCCTCAGCAACAGCTACTTTACAAATCTGCATCTATTGACTTACGCTACTTGCTATATCAACATAGTCAAAGTGAACCAAAGCAGGATAAGTCAATTCAATGGAAACATTAACTTTAAAAATATAACCTTGATAAGGACTAAATGCTGTTGCAGTCTCATCCTATGCTCCTGGATGAAAATTCTGAGCCAGATCAGACAGAGTTTAATCCTAAATCCCTAGTAAAAAATCTTGAATCTTTGAATTCTAATAATTCCAAAAGGACTTCTGTTCCCAAGAAGTTAGGTGCAACAACACTATTCAGAGTTACTAGAAGCAATTAACTTTCAGAAGTCTTAATGTGTTTACCACACATTCTATCACCACACTGTTTATCACACAGTCTATCATCAGTCCAGTAGTATGACTGGAGATTTTCTTTAGAAATTTATCATATCACTTGTTATTTTTGGCATCACATCTTAATACCAGTGTGTAGGTTTTGCAAAAAAAAACAGTATTAACCATTGCCCTGCATTTTAATGTTAAATTGTTTGGGGGTTGATACAACTGGGACGTGAAATTACTGAGGTCAAATGCATATCGCTTTTATCTATCAAAGTTATGAGGATAGTATCTAACTACATTCTTTAGCTGGACATTTCTTCCAGTAAATTTTCGAATTATCTTTTTTTTAAACAATTATCTCTCTGTCATCAACATAAATTAATCAATTTAGTACCAATGACAATTTTCATCCATTAACACCATGTCAAAACTAACATTTTTCCACCATGCTGCAATATTTTAAGATATTCTTGCCTTAATTTCCAGGGCATTGCTATTGTTGTAAAGTAATTTCGTATTTCAAAGGATATGCAAGTTTAGATACGAGCTTGAGTTCAGTTTAGGCTACAAGATGGCTATATTACTGCCAAGGGTTTTGCACGTGGCACACTTGAATGATCATTACTGTGACATTTGTAATAGCTACTAGCTTCTGTCATTGTCATTTTCCAAGACTTCACTAGAAGTGAATCCTTAAAAGTACTTTCCCAGACAACGCATTTGTTATATACTGTCCAGTATTTTCCTCTGACAATATTCTATATAAATTTTTAGAAGATATTAATTTCATTTCAGTAAAGTCTAAAAATTCAGGTTCAGAATATAAACTATGTATCTGCATTTCACTCAGTACAAAGATAGAATACTGATTTAAAGATCCTACCTTGTGATTTAACTGAGTTAGATGTCAAAGACTTTGTTTCTCTTCCTTGCCCCAGGAAATCTACATAGGGAACAAAAAAATTGTGTTCACAGAATCACAGAATCATTAAGGCTGGAAGCGACCTCCTGAGACTATCTAGTCCAACTGCCCCTGCTTAAGCAGGGGCAGCTAGAGCAGGTTGCCTAGGACCATATCAGGTTGGGTTTAAGTTTCTCCAAGGACAGAGACCCCACAACCTCTCTGGATAACTTGTTCCAGTGCTCAGTCACTCTCACAATTTAAAAAAAAAAAAAAAAAAANGTTTTCTTTTATTCAGATTGAATTTTGTGAGTTTTTTTCTAATTTGTCTTGTCAGTGTGCACTACTGAGAATACTCTTGTTCACTCTTCTCTATTCCCTCCCATCAGGTATTTAAACATATTGATAAGCTCTTCACTTAGCCTTATCTTGTGCAAGCTTAACAATACCGGGTTCCTCAACCCTTTCTCATATGAAAGATGCTCCAGCCCCTTAATCATCTTGGTAGCCCCATGACCCTGTGATGGACTTCCTCCTGTAAGTCCATACCTTTCTTGTACTGGGGAGCCCAGACTTAGACAGAGCACTTCAGGTGGGGATCATCAGTGCCAGTTAGAGTGGAAGGCTCATCTCCCTCAACTCACTGGTGATGTTCTTCTTAATGCAGGTCCAGAAGCCATTGTTTTTTTTTCTGCAAGCACACATTGCTGGCTCACGTTCAACATGTCGTTGACCAGGACTACCAGGTCCTTTTATGTCAAGCTGGTTTCTGTCCAGTCTGCCCCAGCCTGTTTTGGTACATAGGGTTATTCCTCCCCAGGTATAAGACTTAGCATTTCCCCTTGAGGAACTTCATGAGGTTCCTGTTGCCCTCTTCTCCAGCCTATCAAGGTTCTTCAGAAGCATCTAGTCTGTCAGCCAATCCTCCCAGTTTTGTATCATGTGAGTACTTGCTGTGGGGGTGCTCTGTCCTATCATCCTGGCAATTAATGAAAATGTTGAACAATATTGGCTCCATTATTTGTCCCTCAGACACACTACTAGTGACTTGCTACCAACTAGACTTTGTGTCACTGATCAAAACCCTCTGGGCCCAGCCATTCAGCCACTGTTCAAGCCAATTTACTGTTCACTTATCTAATCTGTACTTTTTAATCTTGTGCATGATGGTGTTATGGAAGACAGTGTCAAAAGCTTTCCTTACATCAAGGTAAACAACATCCACTGCTATACCCTCATCTACCAAGATAGTCACCTTACAGTAGAAGACTAACAGTTTAGTAAAGCATGACTTCCCCTTCATAAATCCATGTTGACTACTCCCAGTTACCTTCCTGTTATTCATGTGTTTGGCAATGCTTTCCAGGAGGATTTTCATGAACTGGCTAACTGCCCTGTAGTTTCCTGGATATTCCTTCTTACCCCTCTCAATGACAGGAGTGATATCTACTCCCTTCCAGTCTTCAGCAACCTCTTCATGCCATGCCATGATCTTTCAAAGATAAATGAGAGTAGCCTCACTGAGACATCAGCCAGATCCCTCAACACTCATGGGTGCAACCCATCAGGACCCCTGGACTTATGTACAATCAGTTTATTCAAGTGCTTCATAATCTAGTCTTCCTTCTCTGAAGGCAAGTCTTCCTTGTTCAGACTTCCTCGCCTAGTATCAGAGACCTGGAATTCCTGCAGACTAGTCTTTCAAGTAAAGACTGAGACAAAGAAGGCATTGAGTACTTCTGCCTTTTCCATGCCATTTGTCACCAGGTCCCCTGACCCATTTTTGCTAATCTTCCTTTTGCTGTTTATCTACTTGTAGAATCCTTTCTTGTTACCCTTCTCATTCCTTGCCAGATTCAGCTCCAGGTTGGCTTTGGCTTTCCTAAACTGAAGGGTCAGTCTGGCAAAATTTATTATTTATTTATGAAAAGAAACCTCTTCATAAATTTATCAAACTCTCACTAGTTAAACTTTTTATCTTTGATAGGGTTACTGTAGAATAACATTAATGGCTGGGAACTCTTCTTGAATTACATCCATACATGTGTCTGAGGGTAGATTAAATCTTTTTTTCTTGAACTGGCACTTTCTATAAGCATTGCTGCTATAGCTTTCACCCACTGATGTATCTGTGGATAGTAATCACAAGTGTCCTCCTTTATTTTTCTGAGATAAATAGGCTGAGTGTTTTAGTCTTTTCCAATAAGATGGGATATCTATTCCTACATATTACATTAAGGTATTCTATCCGTTTTCCAATACCAATTACTTTTTCATTGAAAGGAGTGGTTAGGACATATGTGATTTTTCACATAAAATGTCACTAATTGCTTTTTCAATAATATTCATGCTTCTCTGTCTCAAATAAAAATACTCTGAATTATATTTTCTATAACAATACTGAGAGAAGGGCACCCCCACAAACCCATTGGTTAATATTCCACATCCAGAACTTTTGTGTTGGAACAAATAATAAAGATATCTAATGCAATCTTTTGTAACACTGTGACTCATAATTGCTAGAATTACTTGTTGTCCTCTTTTATTTAAATTCTTCTTCAAACATGAGGAGTTTTTTGTATAAATAGATCTTAAATTTGGCTACATTTTCTATTTACTTGTTAGTTTTCAGTTAATTTTTCTTTTATCATTTGTTCTAAAATTTTGTATTATACTGAGATCAAATTAAGCTAGAAAATCTGTGGTTGTCTTTTCTTTTTATATAATGTGTATTTAAGCATGTGTTCTGCTTGCTATTCTTTAGTCAGACACTGTGTGCAGATAGCATAAATTAGACCTAGTTGACAACAATGTTAGCATAACTTCAATTAGACCTATAAGATAAGTGAATAGCTTAGTAATAAGGATAGGGGAGTACCCTGAAAATAAACAGCCTGCTAAACATTGATTGAGAAAGATGCAAATGTGTCAATCACTCCTAAAACTGTGAACATGTCCAGAATCTTCCAGAGGAGCATACCATAAGCACCAGTGAAAGCTAGTTACAGCACTAACTCTGAAAAGGACTTTCAAGAAACAAGGATCCTCTGCCCAGTTCTGTAACTGATGGTTCCCAGGGTCACTCAGGGAGAGAATTCCAGGGAGCCCAAGTCTTGGTCCAGGACTACGTGCAACATGGATGGAGCCTCTGCAATGACCCATCCACCTTCTGGACCGCATTGTCTCTTCTGTTGAACAAGGAGGTCATGTAATTCATAAAATTGCAGAAATCTGTAACTAAAATGCTTTCGTACCCAAGCCCATTTAGTTTCTGCACTGTAATTTGGTCTTAACTATGACACCATGCCACTGCCAAATTCATGTTTTGCTAAATCTCCTTGTCACCTGACTTCTTTCATTAACACTGTTGTTTTGGGATTTTTTTTTTGTTTGATTTGTTTTTTTGATTGTTTGTTGTTTTTTTTTTTTTTTTTTTTT
>VUYV01000135.1:496107-616572 GCA_008711295.1 Anarhynchus alexandrinus
GTTTTTTTTTTTTGGTGATATATTGCATGTTAACAGTGAGATTTATTAATGGCTGAGGTCATAACAAATCATGCCTAATGGTTCAGTCAGTCAGTATTCTCTACAGAAACAATTTTGTAATTCAAAGGTAGCTAGCTAGATATAAAGAGTTAAGGTGTACTATGAATAAATCCAGGGTCAAAAAAAACATTGATCTTATCACATCTCTCACATTGCTTCCTGGAACAAAGCAACTGTAAGTCATCATTATTTGGATCAACATTATAAGTAAATAGCTCAGCTTTTAAAGTTCTTCATGTGAAAATGTACTTTTTGTTAATGGCTATAAGTATTACATTTCTTTTAGGTACCTAATTTTATTATTGGCATTATATATGATACTTCCTTTGTATTAATCTCATGCATGGTATCAAAATCAGATACTAAGTACATTAGTGCAGGTTTATTTGCAGTATTTCAATATCCCATGGGTTTCATTTTTCACTTGTATATACATTTTAATTAAGTGGTACAGGAAAATAGAATCTCTGCATTACCTAAATGACAGCTCGTCCTTTCAAGGGTTTTAAATAACTGTACATTGTTAAAAATAGAACTAAAAAAATTAAGATTACAGTTTACTCGTGTTTATAAAATTCTTTATAATGACAATATTTTCCCAGTTCTTTTATTTTGGATTTTTGTTGTTGTTGTTGTCGTTGTTGTTTTGTTGGTTTTTTTTCAGGGTTTTTGCATTGTTTTGTTATTTAGACAGTTATTTAGACTGTTAGAACAGTGTCTGTAAGAGATTTTGCTTAGGCCAGCTCTCCCAGTCAATATTTTTCATGAGTTTAGAATTGGCCTAGAGTAAGAAATATTCCCAATACACATTTGTGTAAAACCATCCTGGTTTGAAGAAAGTGTTTAACAGAATTAATGCAGGATGTCCTGTAATAATTGGTCTCAGTGCCATTTAATTTGTCTATCTAAATATAGCCTAGCAGCCCTTCTGTAGCAGAAAGGGAAAAGGCATGTTTCAAGCAGGGCATTCTTCAAACAACAAGTTTTCAGAAGACTATCTGTATTAAAATAAGACTTGTAAAACACAGCAAACGGGTAAGGAGAGTAGAAACACTTTCTACCTTTTGAAGACATCAGCTGCAGAAGGGTGAAGGATTGATAACTGCTTAGGTATGGGTTAATGTGAAATGGCCCACAGTCAAAAATACTGCTTTAAAATCAAATATCTCGTTTCATAATGTCTATTTTGCAGCAGAGTGTAACAGAGGTTTGTTTATAAAAGACAATCTAGGACAACTTTCATGCCCTGAAGATAGTACCAAGAAATTATTTCAAACATAAAACTAATATTATCCAACTGACAGGTACAATTGCAGTACAGAATGAAGGACACTATTAAGTCCACTTGGATTTAGGTAACTGGCATTTTACTAAGCAAACACCTTATTTTTTGCCACAGGAAAGGTTTTTTTTTACAATCTTTTTCCAGTCTTATGAAGGACAATGCCTTGAAGGACAAGTAGTATAAATGCTTGAAGGACAAGTAGTGTAAAAATAAATAGAGGAGATTTTACTCACTGAAACCTATACTTATAAATAATGTAGTATTTGTATAGATGCAGCAGGAATGAGAAAAGTAGGTTGTTTTCCAAAGCTGAGATGTCTCTTTGAGTTTACTACTGCAATCATTGAGTATACAACTTAATGGTATAGTAACAATGTGTTTGCTTCAAGATCACTCGCATCTGGATGTCTGAAATGGTAGGACTAAATTGCAAACTATATTTCAAAAAGTTGTAAAATTACTTACTGACTATACAAAGAACTTTTTTTCTTATTTTGGGAAGGTTGTTTTGCCTTACTTAGTACTAAACACTTTGAAGAAATAAATAAATAATGTAAAAGTACCTAAGCTCTTCACAATACTGAATTGACAAAGTTGTAGGGATAATAGAGAGGACTGATGTTCCCTGCTACATTTCACCTAGCATTCCAAGATCATGAGAAAGGAAAACTATTACCTGGAGAGAGCAAATAATCTGTTTTTAACTTTAAAGATTTGTGAAATCACTGTTATTTCTGCTATCTACAATTCCAGTTACTGGAATGGTTATGGAAGACTCAAATGACAAAGGATCAGTCTTCCTTTTTTGACTGGACACTTATATCCCCATGTCCCAACTGGCAGAACAATAATATTGTATTGCACATTGCACAAGGCATTGCAAGAAATTCTGGGGTAGGAAAGTCTTGTCTTCAGTCCTAATATTAAAGCTGTTTACTTGCACAAAATAAATATAAATGTTCAGTGCAAGAGAAGCAACGCAAGTCAGTGTGTAAGTCTTGTGTGATGTCTGGGTCAAACACTTCTAGATAGGAAATTTGATTTTTCAGTCTCCTGTTTGAAGGACATATTTTTTCAACTGTTTTAAATGTACACATGGTGGATAAAGAAATGGAGCAAACTGAAGCTTAATGACTAAATTATTTTTAGTCTTGTCCATGCAATTTGCAGTAAATGCAAAAGGATTTTCTAGGCAAGGTGAGGAAATAGAAGCAGTAAGGGTTACAAATGTTTCTACTGGATTAGTTTATAGCTTGTTAAGGAATAGTTAAACTGATTCATATCTCATTACTCAAAGGAAGGAACTAACCTGATATATTTTATATCCTTTCCATATTGGACTTCCTCTGGGGACTGGAAGCCCAGTGTGAAAAAATATTATGGTATGGGATTAAGCCAACTTAAATATCTACAGTACAAATGTCTATGAATAAAAAATATCTAGAAACACATGCTATACATACTTATTTTTGCCATTTTCCTCTAAAAAATATCCATAAGTAATTATTTGTCCCATTTTGCTATAGTATCTGTTTTGAAGCACATTGTATTTAAATAGGATATTTTTGTATGGAAAATTAATCCACTTATTTTACATACCTTTTCTGATTTTACATGATGTGTTCTTTCTTTGTACTGTATAAAACTTTACTTAAGTGTGCCCTTTACAGAAATCATGAAGAAAGGAAAAATAAAAACCAAAACAGAAAACCAAAACCAAACCAAACACACACACACACACACAAAGGGGAAAAAAAAAAAAAAAAAACCCAAAAAAAACAGAAAAAAACCCAACCCAACCCAATCCAAACCAACTTTAGATATTTGGCAATGTATCTGGAATCATATTCAATTGTTACAAGTATCCTCTCTGAATTTGAAAATCAGTACCTTTGTGCCTAATTATTAAAGAAGAATACTTTAGAAACAGAGTTCGTTATGTTTTAGGATGAAAAAATGACTGGTGTTACAACATACAAAGTTTCATTCTATTTTACCAAAGTTGCATAACTTTCATCAACTTAACAAAAGGATTATATTTGATATATAAATCACCCAAGAGGGAGTTCAATCTTCCACAAAGAAATGGTTACTTAGTTAAACTCTGGACTATCGTTCACAGGAAAAGACTAACCAGATTTCAGGGAAAACTGCTAAGAACATCGACAGTGAACTATTCAGTGCTGTACGGAATTAAAAAAAAAAAAAAAGAGATACTATGAAATTTGCTGGCTCTGGATTGTTCTTCTTAAAGATCTTCTGACCCCAGGCTTAAGATCATGAGCTATCACGAATCAGTTCATTTAAATTAATGTCATCTAAAATACTGACTCTGATAACTAAGAAATCAACACCAAACATGTCTATAGAGCAACAAACCATAAAACAATGAACAATGTAAAAACAATGTGAGTAAATATACATTGATAAATAGTTAAGTTTTCTGTTAACTAGAATGTGGAAAGAGAAAAAAAATATTAACAATTTAGGATGCTTGGCTTCATATGAAAGGATTCACAAAGGGCTTGCATTCCATTGTACCAAGTGATCAACTTCTACAATTATGGGAAATATTGAAGCAAGGCTTTTAGGTGAACTTAAGAAGAAATTTTGGTGATTGTGTCTAACATGTTTGCTGTGTGATTTTCAATAATAATATTCCTTTTATCCCCTCAGTGTAAAGGAGCCTCTTAATCCAAACCTCTACTCATATGGTGTTTAGCATAATTTCAACCATAGTAACAATTGCAGCCATTAAGGGATATGAGAATCCTTCATAAGAAGCTGAGACGAAATAACTATCTTTATTATTCTGACCTCTTTTGAAGACCACGTAATTTCTCCAGATGATACCTTACAATTTGTGGAAGGTCAGCTAAAACCTCTAAAAAAATCTGTAATTCACTGCATTCCTTGAAAAAATTTCTAAGATTTACCTATTTCCACAGTTAAATAACTACATCTTTCCTCTAAGCAGTCTTTCTCCATTTAATAGTAGTTAAGCGTTTGGATCCAAGACTACAAAAATAAATGCCTCGCTTAAGTTACACAGTTGGCTATGGTGGTACTCTTCAGCAATCACAGGATATTTAATAAAGTAGCCAGCTGCTCTTTAAGAGCATATAGAAGAGCTTTCACAACATTTGAGTTCCTCCCCTAGGAATTATATGTTATCCAGAAAGCACAAAGAGAAATCTATTAGCTGACCATTACTTTAAAAGACAGAATATTGCATTATCTGCTACATTTAATCATAACATAAAAGAAATAAAAACATTCTTATAAAAAGCAATTATCATTGAAACAAAGTGCATTAGGTCAATACATGAATATACTACAGAATTAAAAGAAAATATTAAAGAATACATTAAGGAAATTATATCCATCACACCGAACAATTACTTGCCAGTTCAATTTTAAAAGTATTAAAACTTATATCCCTCAAGATTCATACTTTTGCTATACTTCATGCACCCAGACTTCTTCTAAATTCTGTTCACAGTCCATAAAAAAAAACAGAATCTTTGAGAATTTCAACACATATGACCTTCCCTCCATTTGCCTTTGTCATGGTCTGGGCTGGACTGGCCACTGAGATGAATGACAGGTACTCTCCCCCACCTCTCTCTCCCAGGAGAGGAGGGAGAGAAAGAAAGAGACTTGTGAGTTAGGAGAAACTAAACTACTTTAATGACAACATAAATAATTAAAATAAAATAATGAAATATATATAAATGTATACAAAACTGTATCAAGCTCCCAGAATAATGATCGCATCACCAGCTGGCACTGGGAAAATCCCAGACTGGACTCAGTGATGGACAGTAACTGGATTCTGGATCTGGATTCAGGAATGCACAGATCAGGATCAAAGGCAGACAAACAGACAGTCCTCCTCAGACATCGGCCATTGAAGAAAGAGTGAAGACCCTTTGATCCCTCAGCTTTTATACTGAGCATGAGGCTGATGGGATGGAATACCCTGTTGGTCAGTTTGGGGTCACCTGTCTTGTCCACCCCTCTCCTCAGGGGTGACCCCTCTATGTTTTTCCGCTTCCAACCCTCCAACGGGGCAAATAACAAAGTTGGTTGGCCTTGGGTGTTATAGCAATAAGTATAAACAAGAGCCTCTCTGCATACCATTCCTTGGCATAGTTTACAACTAATCAGGTCTTATCATTCTGAGAACGAACAGTGTCTCCACAATATGTTATTAATTTCAGAGAGTTCAGTTACTTAGAAGAGGCTTAGTTGCAAAGTAAAATTACTAAACAGAAAACTCGTTCGGTTTTACCTTAAACCAGGACAACCTTTCCCATGTTTGAAAAAATATCTCTATTTATTTGTTTTAAATTTTTTTCTTTTTTTTTTGACAAAGAGAGAAATTAATGGCAAGTCCTAAGAAATCACAGCAAATAATGCATGTAATACAATTTAGAAAGGAAAAAAAGAAGTCCTCAAAACCTCAAACTAACAGATTTTAATTAGCAATGCCAGTCCTAATTCCTAATTCTTCTACTTCATTGACTAATTTGTTATAAAGTTTTGGATTTATTTGGTGGTGTTGAAGAAGCACTCCATGAATAGGTTTAAATGGTGTATTTAGTATTAGTATGTTCTCATACAGGTGCTTACAAAAGATTTAAAAATGTTTCTCATAAGGCAGTCACAAACCACCATAAAATTCAGTATGTATCTTTCAGTAGATGTTTAATGAGAGACATGCCATCCTGTCTGTGTGAGAATCCTGCAGTTCTGCAGCATGAACTAAAAATGATCATAATGCTCCATACTTAATTAAACAAGCTGCAGGATCTTTCACTGCTGTATGAATGTTTCAAACAATTTTGGCACAAATGGTACTTTTGCTGACAATGACTGTACTGCTTTCTTTAGAAGCTTGTTCTAAAGTATGACCAGCTTTATCCAATAATTCTCTAAAGCACTATTTCTTGTGATAAAATAGATACTTAATTTGAAGTGGATATTACTGGGAATCAATAATACCATTTTCTAAAGGTTGTAACCAAAATAAATATCAGGAACTTTGGAAACAATATGGAAAGTCTAGCTATTTCATTTCTAAAGGAACACTTTAATTATTCATTGACTGAATAACATTTCTTGATTTCTTAAATGTACGGTTTCAAAGGACAATTATTTCATATAAGGAACCACTTCCACTAGTACTTTATCTGCTTTCTTTTCATTACTCAGGACTTAACAACAGCAGCAGGGAAAAAAATATTTACCCTTTGACTGTCAATAACGTACTTAGTCTGGTGCCTTGATTTGAAGGTCTGCTAAATATTTTATACAAACTTATTTAACAGTAATTTTTGAAACTACCACATTACTTATTTATTCCACAGGTGTATTCTTGCTGTAGGGTCTAGGATGAAGGAAACCATCTAACTGTATTTTAGTATTTATGTTGGTAGAATTCCCATTTAGGGATATGAACATCATCTTTTAATTAGACTCATCCAAACCCATGGTTCTTGAAAAACAGAACTGACAATCTGAATTATATTTAGAATCATAGAATAGTTATGGCTGGAAAAGACCTTTAAGATCATCAAGTCCAACCGTTATCTAACTCTACCAGGCCCACTTCTAAACCATGTCCCTGAGCACCATATCTAGATGGCTTTTAAATACATTCAAGGATGGCAATTTCACCACTTCCCTGGGCAGCCTGTTCCAGTATTTGATAACCTTTCCAGTGTAGATTTTTTTCCTAATGTCTAACCTAAACCTCTCCTGGCACAACTTGATGCCATTTCCTCTTGTCCTATCAGTTTTTACTTGTGAGAAGAAACCAACGCCCACCTCTGTTCAACCTCCTGTCAGGTAGTTGTAGAGAGCAATAAGGTCTTCCCTCAGCCTCCTTTTCTCCAAACTAAACAACCCGAAGTCCCTCAGCTGCTCCTCATAAGACTTATTCTTAAGACTCTTCACCAACTTCATTGCCCTTCTCTGGACATGCTCCAGCAGCTCAATATCCTTCTTGTACTGTGGCACCCAAGATTGAACACAGTACTTAAGGTGCGGCCTCACCAGTGCTGAATACAGTGGGACAATCACTTCTCTAGCTCGGCTGGCTACAGTATTCCTGATGCAACCCAGGATGCCATTGGCCTTCTTGGCCACCTGGGCACACTGCTGGCTCATGTTCAGCCAGCTGTCAGTCAACACTCCCAGGTCTTTTTCTGCTGGGCAACTTTTCAGCCGCTCTTTCCCAAGCCTATAGCATTGCATGGGGTTGTTGTGACCCAAGTGCAGGACACTGCACTCAGCCTTGTTGAATCTTATACCATTGGCCTCGGCCCATCAATCTACCCTGTCCAGACCCCTCTGTAGAACTTTTCTATCCTCTAGCAGATCAACACTCCCACCCAACTTGGTGTCATGTGCAACGTTACTGAGGGTGCTCTCAATCTCCTCATGGAGATCATTAATAAAGATATTAAACAGGAATGACCCCAACACTGAGCCCTGTGGAACACCGTTTGTGACTGGCCACCAACTGGATTTAACTCCATTCACCACCACTCTCTGGGCCCAGCCATCCAGCCAGTGTTTAATCCATCAGAGTGTACACCTGTCCAAGCCTTGGGTAGCCAGTTTTTTCATGAGAATGTTGTGAGGAACAGTATCAAAGGTTTTACTGAAGTCGAGGTAAATAACATCCACAGCCTTTCCCTCAACTACCAAGCAAGTCACCTTGTCGTAGAAGGAGATCAGGTTCGTTAAGCAGGACCTGCCCTTCACGAACCCGTGTTAACTGGGTCTGATAGTCTGGTCATCCTGTATCTGCTCCATAAGCTTTCCCTGCACCAAGGTCAGACTGACAGGTCTGTAGTTCCCTGGATCGTCCTTCCAGCCCTTCTTGTAGATGGGCGTCACATCTGCTAATCTCCAGTCCATTGGGATCTCCCCGGTTAGCCAGGATTGCTGATAAATTATGAAGAGTGGTCTGGTGAGCACATCTGCCGAGTCCTTCAGCACTCTTGGGTGTAACCCATCTGGCCCCATAGACTTGTGTATGTCTAGGTGGTGCAGCAGGTCACTGACCCTTTCCTCTTGGATTATGGAGGTCTCATTCTGTTCCCTATCCCTGTCTTCCAGCTCAAGGGGCTGGGTACCCTTAGAATGTCTATAGAAAGTGCAAAGCACTACTACTATATGGACACTGTTGCTAAAAAAAAAGCACTGTAATGAATTATCATCAAAGCTGATTAAGGCCATACAGATTACATATAAATATATTTGAACAGATCTCAATAAAGTTTTCCGATCTTCACTCTTTGACACCTATGGATCAGAGAAAAGTCAGAGCCTGAAAAGTGTGACCATAACTTTCATTAGCTGACAGAAGGTAAAACCACAGACATTAATAGTATTGATCCAGACTTAACACCAATTTAAGTGGCAGCAGGATTTATGATTCAAAAATTGAGTGTATGTGTGTCTTATTAAATACAAATTTGTGTAGGAAATTTAGTGATTTTTTTAGTCAATGATTTTTTTTAATCAGTGTCTTCAAAACATAAAGATGACACTTTCCCTAGGCTGGAAAAATCTAATGAAGTTCTGAAAAATAAATATTATATCAACTGATGACAGCTTTAAAGAAGAGAAAACAGAATTAAAAACCTTGGACTAATATAATACGACAAGGCATAAGATTGCAACCAGAGTTCCTGCAGGACATTAAAAAGAGAAAGAAATCAAGCAAGACAGTCTAATAAATATAATATGTTTCCTCTTCTCTGTCTTTCTTCTCTGCGCACAGGTTTTATCTCTTGTTTTGAATATTTAAAGACGAAAGCAGTGAAAGTATCCCAGTTGCCCACATTCATAGTTATGTATTCTAAACATTGTAATTCAAAACATAGAACTCTTGAAGGCATAGTATGAAACACTGCTGCTTATACAATTTTAAGATGACAAAATAAAATAAAGGCAGTTAGTAACAAGGAATCAGTCAATAACGATCATAGTTGGACTTCTGGGCAGAAAGTAAGGGTTTTTTTAAAATAATAAATATGAGAGTGTAACTGCATTATGCTTACTTGCAAATTGCACTTAGAATTCTTACCAAAATTTGATGAAAATTTTAGTAAAAATGATTGGAAAGTACTTAACTCTCCCTCTTTATATATTTTGTCTCTTTTGTTCTTACTGCTTGATAAATTATCTCTTTGTTTTTCTTGGTTTTGCTTTCAACTTATTCCTAGGCAGAATTATTTTTCTAAGTTTAGCCACTTTGTTTTTCAAATGCTTTTCTTCAAAACTTATGCTGAGCTACAAATAAGAAAACACATCTTGATATGCTACTGTTTAATCACCTCAGTTTTAATATTTAAGGTTCAGATTCTGAAAAATATATAGGTTAATATATTAACAGATGATTCAGTTACTTTGCTAAAAAACCCGTAACTTATTTTTATACAGTTTTTAATACTGCATTTTAATCTAGAATGTCTGTTAAAATTACTTATTTCTTAACAGGAAAGGACAAAATAACAAGAATCACGGTGCACACGGCATTAAGATGCCCTTTCATATTTCATGTATCTTGTTGATTTTGTGCCTTTAACACTGAGACTTCTAAAGCAATAGTTCTTTCTTAAGGTCTTATTCTAGGATCCTAACCATCCAAGATCCTGAGAACCCCTGCTGTGCATATATAACACAAAGACAGAGCAAGCCTTTATTGAAAAATGACTACACTGAGGTCATTCTTTCACACACTGAAGTATTAGAAAATTCCAAAAATTTGAACACACACACACACACACACACACACACACACAAATTGTAATTGCTTTCCCTGTCGTATATGCAGGGAAATTTAATCACATAACCACCTATTCTTATACCCCTCCCCAACAGAAGATATGCTTCTATTCATATGCAGGCTGGATTATGATAGTTTAATGAGAAGCTATCATATTTTCTTTTCGCTCCTCTATAGTTGGTCCCAGACATTATTATTTAATCTACACTATTCAAAGTCTTGTTTAAAGACAGGACTATTAATTTTCCTATCGATCTTTGTGGCACTCAGTTTAGCATCTGAGTGCTTCATAAACGTTAATACATCTCCTTTCACAAGTCTGAGATAAAGCTATACCATTATCCCCACTCTGTAGTCTCTAGGCTTCAGTTCCCATCTACATTCCTCAAATATATAGGTACATCAGACATATGGGAACATGACTTCTATTGATGTCAGCTGAAATTAGATATTTGGATATTCAAGGTGAAAAATTGTTTAGCATTGTCATTAGAATTGCTACTGAGTTTTGAGAAAACTTGCTTGAATAAAAAAATAAATTATAAATATCCACATCACATGTTGTGTAACATAAACAAAACAAAATAATGACAGTTTTTAAAAAAGCTTATTCCTATCCAAGTTTACCACAGGACTGTCCTTCGGCTGAATTTTACATTATCCCTGGAGCTTGCCTGCTTTGCTACTTTACAGCAAGAAACAATACCTCCTCTCAGTTTTTTATATACTACATGTGTTTGTGTGTGTGTGTGTGTTTACAGCTTAAATATATATACAAACACACACCTAGATATCTGAAATGGAAAGATACCTAATATCAGCATATACACTAAAGTAAATAGATTATATCTTTGAAGAGACTGGCTTGCTTAATGAGTGTGCATATTCACTAAGCAATATCTTTAAATGTTGCTTATATAAAGTATTCTTTATTTCTCTGATTATCCTTACAGATATCTTCCATCTGGCCAAAGGGAATGGTTGATTAAGCTATCCACATAAATCTCTGTGAGACCCCTGTACAGGACTAGTAGATAGACAAAATGTATTGAAAATCCAGACTTCCCGAGTCACAGTTGAAACTACACAAAGAATTCCAGAATATCTCAAATGGTGCCACATGTTTGTGTGGGCACTTGAATCAAGGCCTATTTCTCCAATAACTACAATGTGAAGATATATAGACATCTTCCTTTCATATTGACACAGTCACTTCTGCGTCTACATGTAAATCTCTACACCATACGTATCTGCAGTCCAGAACTGCACTGTACTCTTAGATGTTTTCTGACAGCATGATTAATGAATATATGAGACTGTCAGTCTGAACACCATTCCTTGATAAACTTCATTGGTAACAACTCTGTACCTTTCTTCTGTCATATCTCACTGGTTAGACCAGTTACTTAGACATTGAGAAGGGACTTATGGAGATCACCTAGTTCAATCAGAAGCAGAAAACAAGGTTAATTCACGCAAGTTCTTCAGGGCTGTGTCCAATCACATTTTAAATATCTCCAAGGATGGAGAACTCACGGCCTTTCTGGACAACGTCTTCCAAGGTTTGATGACCCTCACAGTAAAACATAAAATAAAAACATGTTGCAATATAATTTCCTGTGTTTCAGTTTGTGCCTAGTGCATTTTATCTAGCACAGGTTGGCACTGTGATAGACGTAAGGCTCTGGCAGAAGGGTTGGACTAGATGATCTCCAGAGGTCCCTTCCAAACCTGACCATTCTGTGATTCTGTGATTTATCATTTTTTTCTGTAGCTTGAGAAGAATTATATAAATTTGGTACTGCTTAATCACTTAAGTCATCTACTATTGCTGTCACTATACAGTCTATTACCTTATACAATGTCAATATTTCTATCTACAAAATAACACATTTTTTATTTCCTCAATAACTATGCAAGCACTGAAACAAATTGCTTTGTACAAGTTATATCCTTATGCAACTCAAGTATGTACATTTTTACAAAAAGTAAACATGAAAGGGTCACAAACAATGCCAACTCTACATTTGCCTTTGAATTTTAATGCATGTTTGTAGTAATTTTCTGTTCTAACTCTGATCCGCTATCCTCATTTACACAAACACATCATTTCTTCTAACTGCATTGAAAAACCTTTTTTTTCTAGACTAGTGAGTACTCAAGGTCATATATTTTAAACAGTCCAAAACGACAACATAAATAATTTTATCCCAAACCAAACACAGCATAAATGGAAAATGCTGTATGCATACAGCTTTTGTGTAGGTGTCTGCTACAGAAGCATGATGAACCGACACACCTAACCAGGAGTCAGCAGCTAATGTGACAGTTGTTTCATATTTACAAACAGCTGTGCTTCTGTTTCTGTTGATTGTTTCCTGATTAGAATCTGCCTGTACTTTCTGACTTTAACTGATCCCTGATTCAGGTGAATCAGGAATCCTATTTAACCTCCTATTCACCTGCTGCTGGAGAGCACCTAAAGTAAGTGTTGGTCTCAATGCTCAGGAAACCTGGAAATAGGATTAGGTAATAGGGATTTTAGCACTTTGCATGTAGGATAGCCTGGGACATGCTGGAGTGTTAATCTGTGCAGTAACAGCAGTGACACATCAAAGGATGTCTTCCCTGGCACTAACTAGAGTAATAGCCCCTGTCGTATTGGAGGGCCACTGGAGTTAATAGAGGGAGGATGTAGCAATGGAAATCTCAGGCTGCAGGGGGTGCATGTCTAAGGGGTGCATGTAGGGAATAAAGGTGATGTCAACTTCACCAGTGGGAGATGTTGGCACTGAGCTGCCAGGTGAACAGCTGTGGCAGTAGGCAAGCTGACTGCAAGGCATCAAGGAGGAGGAACAGGACATTTGCAGAGACAAGAACCTAAATTCTCAGTTGCACAGGAGGAACTGCTGCAGGCTGTGCTTGAAAGAGCAATGGATGGAGAATCCCAAGACGGAAAAGGCTGAGGACCTGTGACTTCTAGCCACAAAACGTAGGTGGCTTCTCCACCTTCAGGCATACCCAAAATGTAGACTTCTTCTCCACCTTCAGACATATGCCTTCAGAATAAGTGCAGTGGCCCGGTAACAGCTCAAGAGAAATAACAATTACCAAGGGAGGCATTAGCAACAGCAGAGGCAGTGAGGCAGCATCCACAGAACAGCGTGACTGGGGACTCTCACTTATTTCCAATGCAAAGACAGCTCAGCTGGATACTTGTTTTTAATGCCCATACATGATTATACAAAGCATAGGAAACAGTGGAGAAATTTGAAATCCATGGGCAATTTCAGAGCTATGGTATCAACAGGATGACACAGATGTGGGATAGCTCACCTGACTGGAGTACTGTAAGGCATAGATGGAGGCTACTTTGAAAGAATAGACCAAGTATGTGAAGAGAAGGAGAGCTTGTACTCAAAAGCGAAGCACTAGTTTGAATGCCTGGAACTTTGGTTTATCATGGATGACAAGTCAAGCCTGTTGAGAGCTTATAAATTAAAATCAGAAGGCAAACCAACACATGTGTCACAGTCTGAATCTATTTTGAGAAGATACTTCAGGCAAAATTCAATTAATGACAATTATATATATCTAAGTCCTTTGACATCTGTTATCCATATAAACAATATGGTTTATGATATAAAAATAAGGTCTGACTCCATGTGATTTAACTGTGTAACTGCACACTATGTACATGTTCATACCGTGTAAAGTACTATGTACTTCAGCTGCACAAAGTAATTCTGAGTTTCTTGTTTAATCAAACGAGTTACAAGCAATTCTAGAGAACCAGACAAACCACTCAATAGAAGGTGTCTGTCTCTCAGCAGTCTAAGATAAAAAGGTTATTGTCCTCTGTAAGTGACTAAAATTACATGGGTGAATCCGCTGGTAATTCTCTATAATGTATTATGAAATGCACATCTTTAGTTAGTGACAGTTTCATCTTAAAAGTGGGGTGCAAGGATGGAGTAATTTCAATGAAAGAGGGAAAGAATTTTTAATTATGATCAAGAGGCTAATAATGCCAGAAAAGTGTTGATCACAACAAAATCATAGGACGAATGATAAAAATTATGGTGGAGCAATCCATGGAGCTTCATAGATGTTTGTGTGCTAATGCACTGAAAATTCAGGAGGAACTGTAAGTATTAATACACAAGATAATCATGGTTATGCTGTCTTTGTTTAACTTATAAAATAATTTATCTCCTTTTACTGGGAGATAGGAAGATATATCTTGAAAAATATGTGAGTGATGTTTTTCATATGAAGAATGTAAACCCTAGGTCTGAATCCAAACCACAGAAAGCTAGGGAGCTATTTAAAGTAACTTTTGGGAAAAGAATAAGGGTGCTTTCAAAGAGCTATCAATAAGATTAATTAGAAATAAGGCAGGTTTAGATTATCTGCTGTAAATATTAAGGATATAAGTAGTAAGGATAATTATACTCTGCAGAAAAGAGCAGGAGGGCTGTAAAAAACCCTGTAGTTGAGGTTTTTAAGTATAATATTTTTAACCATGAAGTATTTGGTTTTGTCACTTGTCCTTCTGTTTTGTTTTGGGTTTTAATTATTATTTTATTTTTCCTTATTTAAGACTAAGAATGTTATAAGTATTGTGGCCAAGCGGCATAACTTTGGATACAAGCAAGGAATTCTTTCAGACCCTGTGATTCCAGGATTGTGCAATTTTTTCTGTGATTATGTCATTAGTTCATAATCTGAATGGATTTGTACATCTGTTACATTTCAATGTCTTTCTTTGTGAATATAAGAGGAGGTCCCTGCCTTTGAGAAAAGCTGAAGAACTTGATATTCTGACTGAAAAACTGAGCCTAGAAAAATAGAAAATCGATACGACTTTACTATCTAAAAGTAAACAGCTGTGAAGTAAGTCAGGTGCCTAAATACAAGAATTTAGTGCAATTTTAGATGTACTGAAGTACTTGAAATATCTGTACAGGGCTGGCAGACATGACATGGACCTGTGGGAGATTCATGTCCTTCTGAAGCAACAGATGGGAGACCTGCTGGGATACCACATAGAGGTAAGCTCTCAAATTACACTATGTATCTATATTTCACCACTTGAATTGGTCCCCTAGCCTACAACAGTTGCCTCAGCAATGACATTGCTGGAGAGTGATTCTTATTTTAAAATATATGGTCTCTTTAGAAATGTTGTTTGTGTTTGGTTTTGGTTTGTTGTTTTTTGTTTTTTGTTTTTTTTTTTTCCTTCTCAAGGATTATACAGAAAAACTAGATGTAGAACTAATTTGTCAACTACAACAGCTACTGTTAAGTGAAATAAAGCACACACACGTCATGCAAGACCATTCTCAGACTTTGGAAGTTCAGCACCTTCTTTTTTGCAAATCTCTACAAATTGCATGAAGAGACCTGATGTGCAGCTGTAGGTGCCTATTATATTACTAGAGCAACAGCAAAAACCAGTCTTTAGAATTCACCATTACACCATCTTAGATCTTCAGAGACTATAACCCTTAACCTTTCCACAGCTAAATGTTAGGGCTAAGGAGTTTAAAAGCATGTTCAAAGTCATTAACTAAAGGACAAAAGCAGTAAGAAAATCTTCTTAGCTAATTGATATGTTTTATAGAAGCCTTAATACCTGTAAGTAGTGGCAAATTAAATATTCTTAAATAGACCACTTAGTAGAAAAATATAATTGCTTACTACTCTCATTGGAATGTTGAGATACACAGCACAAAACACAGTATTAGAGTACTCTTGATAGAATCAAAAAACAAGGGACATAAAATCATAGAATCATAGAATGGTTTAGGTTGGAAAGGACCTTGAAGATCATCGAGTTCCAACCCCCCTGCCATAGGCAGGGACACCTCCCACTAGACCAGGTTACCCAAGGCCACGTCCAGCCTGGCCTTGAACACCTCCAGGGAAGGGGCCTCAACAACCTCTCTGGGCAACTTGTTCCAGTGCCTTACCACCCTCAGAGTGGAAAAATTCTTCCTAATGTTTAATCTAAACCTGCCCTCTTCCAGTTTAAAGCCATTCCCCCTCATCCTATCACTACATGCCCGAGTAAAAAGTCCTTGATATGTAAAAGTCCTTGACAGTAAAAAGGACATGACAGTGTGTAATCAAGAAAACTGACATTACCATATATCAGTGCAGTTTGCACTACACGTTGAACTCACGTTTGAACAAAGTTCCTAAGTTCAAAACACAATTTTCCATAGTTTCACAACAATAATACATCTCTAAATGATATTCTGTTCTGTGCCGATACGGTGCAAAGTCAACTAGTGAGGGCAGAGGAAGTAAATGAGGGCTGTACATTTCAAAAATATGTTTGCTCTGGTTGTCCAATTTTAGTAGACAAGCATGCATATCAAGAAAATTAAGAATATATTTACACAATTCCAGCTAAACACATGGCCTGCAAAATTCCTAAGTTCTGCTTATAATCAAAATTTGTTGTCAGATCTACATCAAAATTATTGACAATTCTTATTCAAGTGTTTTCTCCTGCACACTTGTTGTGGCTTCTTGTTACGGGATTTTATTCTCATTCTTTAGAACTAATCAAAATAGAAGAATACCCTTGATTCTGATGCTAGTTTGATGCACATTTTTTTACAAATTAAAATAAGACTATATTTTATTAAATAACCTGCTCCATGGTAGTTTTTCTGTTCTAGCCTAGATGAAATGAAGCTATGAAATCTGCAGTTGTATCCAAACAAAGGGGGTTTGTTTGTTTATTTGTTTGTTTTTCTGTAACCTCAACAGAAACGTTAGAATGGGGACTAAGAAAACTAAATTAAGCTTGCCTTAACATAACAGAAGTGACTCAATACTAACCAGGATCTTACCACGGTCAGAAGTATCTGTTTTGACAGGTAGATTATAGATATTGCTCTTTTTACATTTCATATCCTGATGTGTTTGAAAAGTGGAGAAGGAAAAGGAGAAAGAATATTTTCTCCATCTAAAACTAAAAGCTGAGTTTTATTTTACATTATTCCCTGCCATTGATTACTGTAACAGCATTTTGGCATGCCATTAAATAATATGTAATCCGTATGTGAGGAGGAGCTGTTTTGCTATGGTCTTTGAAATAATCACCAATCACACTGCATAAACAAGTTCAAGCTTGTAAAGCTTGAGTCCTTCAAAAGGAACGACTGGAGCCCTGAAGCCCTGGAGTCCTTTAAAATGAAATATAGTTAGTCTAATATTACAAGTAACACTTCAAGAACTGTATATTCTTTAAAAGCCATAAATACACAAACTTTTATTTTATATTTTTTTTTAATCAGAAGTACTAGAGACAGACTGTGGAAATCTGTACATTTAATAGATTCTCACAATAAACTTCTGAAACTACAGTGTTTATAATGTAGAAGCCCACATTGCATAAAACTTACTGAACTCACACTGAATAAACCGATTCTGTATGACTCATAGCCTTTGAGATCATGGTCACAGAAGTACAGCAAAAATATTGAATTCGAAGAGATGAATCCAAATAGCTTTGGAAATACCTTGATATGGCAGACAAAAAGTTATGAACAGTATTTCACAGCTAATTCTAACACACTTGATATGTCTTTTTTAGTGAATTTAGCTAATTAGCTAATTTAGTTAATATTTTTTAATTGATCACAACAATCTTACGTAAAATAAATGAAACTTTACACTTTCACTGGTAACATTATCTCCTCAAAGAAAATATGTGAATGAAATGAAAAGGTGCAACTTCAACTTGTATGCAGAAGCGGAAACAATCCTATAATTGGCACAAATTCTATTCAGCCTATGTATGTTCAGCCCAGCCTATCAAGTAGTAGGTAATGCTTAGAAATGAAGTAGAGCTTGAGAACTTCCAAGAAGGTAAAAGAAGTGTTGATGAGTAAAGAGGAGATCTAAAGAAGCTCAGACATGCAGGCATTTGTAGAGCTGTGAAGGTCCTGTTTATCCTGGGATGCTACAAGTGAGGCTCCATAACCAGCTTTATTCAGTTCTTCTGCAAACTACTGTTCTTCAATGGCACTCACAACTGTATGATCAGATAGTAAGTCAGAGCAGACTGCTGATTCAATTAAAGACACTCACCCCACAAGAAATGTTTGGAAAAGATATCCTGGGTTTTGAAGTCCAAATCCTTTGCATGTCATTACAACAGAATGTATTTCACATAATTTCAGGTATCTAAACAGAGTTACCTGATCAATATGAGTATGTAAGATTTCATGCTATGAAAAGAATCTTGTTATTAGCTATTAGCCATGGAGGGAGGCTAAACAATGAGTGCCAAGACTAGATATCTAAATTTTACAGAACTGGAGCTATGTAAGAGAAATTATTCCATAACCCATGAATCCATAAAATGGGCTCCTTTGCTATTTTCTGCAGCCTAGACATCAAGTCAATCTACCTCTTGCCTATAGCTATTTTCCTCTATTTCATATTCCAGCATATGCAATAAATTCATTCAATATCCTCTGCTGAATATTCCATACATTGAAGATGGTGACATTTTACTTTTTCCAGAAAGATTTCACATATTGTATTTCCCTATTTTAACTTTCTGACAGCTACATACCCGGAGAATTTTAAAGTCTGATTAAATTGTAAATACATCAAAGAGTGCCACCAACTGAGACACCCAAGTGCTGCAAGGGAACAAAGACCTACAGTAATTAGCAGTACAAAATATGCACCGTACTGTGCAGTTATTCAGTGTCTGCAGAATAAATTCTGTTCAAGTGTATAAAGGCCTACTTATCCTGTGTGTTAGCATAAAGCCATGAACTTTTGCTGAAGTAGACAAACTAACCAACATTTTGTTTAGGTAGAAGTAGACGAAATATGATCAACCACCAGTCCCAAACAACAGAACTTACACTGAATAGTTTTTGTGTGCTTGGGGAAATATACTGCCAAACCATGCAAACGACCTGTTGATCATTAAGATGTGCAAACTTTCAGAAGTGTCCTGAACAAGCAGGTATTGAACACCAACAAAGGACACTGCAAATCAGACATCATTAGTGCAATTTGAATGGACCAATCACCAAGGAAGTATTCTCTTCCAATGCTATAACTAGGAAACTAAAGAGAGACTCATCAGGGAACCTAGAAAAAGGAGAACCTGGGAGACTGAAGGAACCCCACAACCCTCCCCTAGGATTACGTAATGCACAGCTGGAATGACTGTGCTGATCTGCACAACTTCTCTTCTGGATTGTAACATCTCTCACACAGAAAGGGGAAGTTATGTAATCCACAAAATTGCATGTATTTGTGAATAAAGTGTTTTGGTTTCCAAACTCTTCACGCTATTTTGTCTTAAAAAAGCAACATGAGAATGTTAAAAGGATTGGTGACATGGATCCCACCATTGGTCTAAAGCATCCATGGACAATTTACAATGGTGTTCATGTTTTACATAATCTAGCGTTCAAATATTTTTCTTAATGTAGGGTGGAGGTTCTCCTACTCTTTAGAACCCACAACTCAGATAAAATTTTAGCATCTAAGAACTAATTTCAGAGTTTGAAGTACAGGTTTTGTTCTAAGCATGTGAATACCTTCTCATAAGTACAATGTCCTCTCATGAATCAAACAACATCTGCAGTGTTACATGTTGCCAGTTTTTGCCCTCTGCTGTCAATAAAGAATAAGTAATATCCTGTCATAAAGAAACTTGCTGGACAAGATTTGAGAGCATTTAATGAAAGTGAACAGTACGTCTTGATCCCTAAGATGAACTGCATCCCACTTACTTTCCTTAGTCATGCTAAGGAATACAGGGGAATGGTCCGAGCAGCCAGGGATTGGGTTAGACAAGCTAAAGCCCAGATAGAACTAAATCTGGCAAGGGATATTAAGACAAACAAGAAATCTTTCTTTAAATATGNTTCGTGATCTTCAAGGTCCTTTCCAACCTAAACCATTCTATGATTCTATGATTCTATGCTAAGGATCATCATGATTAGGGACTGACTATTTCACCACAGAACAGAATTAACTTCGTACCATATAATTATTTTCTTGTATCTGCAATTGGTTTAAGAACTGAGGATACAAACATTGCTATTTAAGCCATGTTGGATAAAGTAGTAACCACAGGATTTTCACTATTTTATTTATGACCAACAAAGTTATTCCAGGTTTATTGATTTAAAAACAAACATCACAACACCATTTAACGCATTAAAAAACTCCCATTTTTAGCATGAAATGTCAAGTGCAGCAGAAAAGTGTAAAGGGAATATTTAAAGAAAATCGAAAACATCTTCCCGAAATCTTGTTACCCAGGTAAAGTGCTCACACTTGGGCGGGAATTGTGCTGCTGCAACTGATACTATGGAAGAGGATTACTTACTTAAGAGACAGCTCATCCTATTTAAATAGCAGCCTTTTGACTTAACTGTGACTGAGATCAAGCCCTTGATAGATGATCAGTCTAGATGCTTAGCAGTCTCACCTTTATGTAGATAACTTACTAGTGCAAAGATGCGGTCTTTACATTTTACAATGTTACTTTGTTGCCTGTTTTTTAATCAAGGAAAGTGGCTTGTGATCAATACAGTGATGGTTTTATGCTAATCATCTGTCATTTATTCATAAACCTGCAGATGTTAGTCTTCTAGAAGCACCACTTGTAATTTTTTCAATGTATGATAAAATGGGGTGAAGTAATTTTGTCCTTCCTTAAAAGCTGTAAAACTGCTACACATAATACATGTGTATTACAATGACACATTCTTGCCGATACTTTGTTTAAAAGTCCTACAGTTTGGTTAGTGGCAGTTGTTGGATGAGGTCATTTTCTTATAACATTGCTCTTCATTAGTAACCTAATTTCACCCTCTGACCATATGTGCCCTAATATATCCCACAGTTGCCTTTTACCATATGCTATCTCTTAAATAGCACCATGTGATATGTAAAACAGTCAAACTATTTTTTTTTTGTTTGCATACAAAAACATTTAAAAAATCTTCAAGATTAAAATAAAAGAATTCAGAGAAAACCAATGACTTAAATTCACATTAAGTCAGTAGAGGCCAAAACCCATTTGCACCAACTCTTGCAATACACTTAACATTTATTTTATTTAGATAAAACTCACCAGCTCAGCAGCCAGGCCCAGGGTCTCCCACATCCCATCAGCCGCAACAGGAGAAACAGGCCCTCTCAGGACAAGAATCAGCCTATCAGGAAATGACTGGCAGGTTCCATTACTGGCAGGAGCTCCTAGAACCTTCCAGAAGCAGTTGGCACCAGGGGTCCAGATTTAACATAAGCAAACCCAAAACAAATAAGCAAATGAATAAACCCACAAAAAAACTGCTCAGGTGGAAAGAGCTATTAACTTCCCTTCCCTCCTCCCCTCAACCCCCGCCAATTATCCCTGCCTAAATACATAAAATTAATCCACAGAGAACTGCCAGAACCCATGAATCTTCCCCAAAAATTGCTGAAAGGAAAGATAGGTCAAGCAAACAGTGATAGAACATGTGTAAACCCCCTAAAATGCAGAATACTAGAAAACAAGGCTGGGGACATAAACACACACTCCCCTCAGCAACAACAGGAACCACTGTTGGGTACTCACATTTAGAAGTTCAGTGTACAGATAGCTGTTTAGGATATAAAAGTCATCCTTTCTAATCCCAGCTGTGCTAATGACCTTCAGAAAGCACTTCACTTTCTGTAATTTTTGTATGTAACCTTTTCGCATAATCACATAATTACATGATGGTTGAGGTTGGAAGGGACCTCTGGAGGTCATCTGGTTGAATCCCCCTGCTCAAGGAGGTCAACTTAAAGCCAGCTGCCCAGGATCATGTCTACAGAGCTTTTGAATATCTCCAAGGACAGAGAATCCACAGTGTCTGTAGGAAACCTATTTCAGTGTTCCATAATCATCACAGTGAAAAGTGTTTCCTTATGTTCAGATGGAACTTCCTGTGTTTCAGTTTGTGCCCATTGCCTTTGGTCCTGTCACTGGGAACCATTGAAAAGAGCCTGACTCCATCCTTTTTCCACCCTCCCTTCAGGTTTTTATACATATTGATGAGAGCTCCCCTGAGCCTTCTCTTGTTTAGGTTAAACAGCCCCAGATCTCTTAGCCTTTCCACAGGACAGATGTTCCAGTCCCTTAATCATTCCTGTGGCTTTTTGTTGGACTCTCTCCCATATGTCAATGTGTCTCTTGTACTGAGCTGCCCAGAATTGCGCCCAAGACTCCAGATGTGGCCTCACCAGTGCTGAGCAGAGGCGAAGGATCACCTCCCTTGATCTGCTGGCAGCACTCCTCCCAGTGCAGCCCAGGATACCATTAACCTTCTTTGCAGCAAAACCACATTTCTGGCTGATGTTCAACTTGGTGTCCACCAGGACCCCCAGGTCTTTTTCTGCAAAGCTGCTTTCCAGCTGTGTAGCCCCCATCATATGTTGGTGCATCAAGTTGTTCCTCCTGAGGTACAGGTCTTTGTGTTTGTCCTTGTTGAACTACTTGAGGTTTCTGTCAGCCCATTTCTCCAGCTTGTCAAGGTCCCTCTGGAGGGCATCACAACCCTCTGTTGTATTGGTCGCTCCTCCCAGTTTGATGTCATCTGCAAAGTTGCTCAGGGTACACTCTGCCCTATCATCCAGATCATTAATGAAGATGATAACAGGACTGGACCCAGTATTGATGCCTGGGGTACACTGCTAGTCATTGGTCTTCAACTAGAATTTGCATTGCTGATCACCACCCTCTGGGCCTGGCCATTCAGCCAGTTTTCAACCCACCTCATTTGTCAACTCACCCTGACCATACATCAACAGCTCCTTTATGAAGATCTTATGGGAGACAATGTCAAAGGCCTTCCTGAAGTCCAGGTACGAAATATCCAATGGTCTCCCCTCATTTACCAGGCCAGTCAGTTCATCATAGAAGTTTATCAAGTTGGTCAAGCATGATTCCTCTTGGTGAAGCCAAATTGATTTCTTTTGATGATTTGCTTGTCCTTAATGTGCCTGTAAATGGATTCTAGGATTAGCTGTTCCATCACCTTCCCACGGACTGCCCTGAGGCTGAAAAGCCTGTGGTTCCCTGGGTTCTCCTTCTTGCCTTTCTCCAAGATGGGGGAGACATTTGCTTTCCTCCAGTCTTTGAGCGCTTCTCCCCATCACCATAATCAATGAATGATTATCGAGAATGACCTTGCAATGACATCTTCCAGCTCCCTCCACACTTGTGGCTGCAACCCATCAAGGCCCATGGACTTAATTATGTCCAGTTTGCATAAGTATTTCCTGACTTCTTCCAGCAAGGGTAGATCTTACTTGCTCCAGCCTTTGTCTGTCGTTTCTGGGACCTGGGATCCCTGAAGGCCAGTCTTATTAGTAAAGACTGAGGAAAAGAAGGCATTAATTTTAAAGGTAGGCTTAGTATTTTTATTCATGTATACAGTAGTTTGTAAAATTGAGATCCAGTGTAAATTTGATTTCTTGTCAAAAAAGCCCCATAATGCTAGCTATGCATTATAAACTATGCATTATAATTTCTTAAAAGTTCCCAGACATTTATGAAATTCTAAAATTTTCTATGGCTTTACAAAAGTCTGCCAAGTAAACTATTAGAAGAGTACCTAAACTTTGTGGAAAACAAATTGCCTTCTGGAAATTATATCCCTTTTATCCTCTCAAAACAGTCAGAATAGTCATGGTGTTCAGGAACTAATACTTTGTTCCTAAATTTCTTTTTAATGTTAAAAGTGATAAATTACTAATACCCTTCTTTAAAGACAATTTGTATCACTTAAAGTGTATCCACGTTATTTCATTAAAAAGGAAATTAATTCCAGGAATCTACTTATCAACCTTTTAGCAATTATTTAAAATCTATGCAGTTAACAAAGGTCTATCTTTTGTTTGGTGCCTAAAATTGTCATCATTCTTACAATGTGATGTAAAACAGCCTAGACCAAATCTGCAATGTGACATTTATTACTCATGTATTCATACCTTGGAGTATCAGAGGGTTTAAAAGAAGTGAATACTTTTATATGTGACGCTGCTGATATCTTTGGAAACAGTAGAGGTTCAATATTTTTTACTAGATTACTTTAATGTAGATGTGCCAAACAGTTGAGGTACTCAGCTTAGAAAATTCTGGAATGCTTTTTCCCTGAAGAGAGAAAAAGAAAGCTAAAATTATTTTTGTAGGTCTTGTTTTACCATATGATTGCCTTGTGGATTGGTTAATGTCATTCAAAATTTTGTATACTAAAGCAATATGAGTAAGGTAAAGAATACAGCATTAATTTACAGTAAGAATGAATGATGTCAATCTTGTCAAGATATACAAGTAAGAAACAAACATAAAAGCTTGAAAGCAGCTAGGTATTCCAATAAATATATGTACAGGAGTTTCTTCCTCCACGGTAGATTCAACAGATTGCTTTGATTTACAGTACTGATGTGAAGCTTTTTGCTCCAGTATTTATTTTAAATAGTAACTATATTCTCAAAGAAACAAGTCAGAGAACTTAAATTAAAAATGTTATTCAGCTCAACTAATAGCACTTTACAATGATAATGTACTATCCTAAATGGGCTATAACCCTTACTCAGTGTGAGTGCACTTGCAATGCTATTTCAGAAATACCAAATAGCAGGTTCTTCCTCAAATTCCAAAGGGATGCAAGGACAACTTTTAAAAAGGACTGAAGGTGAGGAGACAAAAATAAATTAGTTTTCTCGACAATAACATAACTAATATTATAAGAATACTGGACATTTCTACTTAACTCAAAACTTTCCTGGAGTTTTGTGCAGGAGGAAGAAGGAATAGATTCCACGGAAGAAAACAATTCATGTTCCTATGCTTTGTGTCAGCAAAATATTTCCTAACTTCTTAATGAAAGTGACAGTCTATGCTGAAATGATGCACAAACTCTTTAAATTTACATGAAACACTGTTGTACCAAGGTTAGATTTAATCACTTTGTGTAAAACTACTGTGAATTATTAATATTTAACAAAAGAGCAAGTAAAATAAGATCATCTTCTGCTCCTATGCTTTCAGAAAACAAGATTATCATAGACTCATTATTTTTAAAAATTAAACACTTCTCTTTCTTTAAAATCAAGGGTAATCACTTAAAAGTGGTGAAAAAGCAATAGAAGCCAAATTGAATACTAATTAATATCATATTAGAGGAAAATTAATAGAAGTTTAAAATAAATTTAGGAGCTTTGCTTAGTAAAGAGTGGACATTTTATTGTAATAATTAGCACTGGGAAAAACATCTCAAGCCCTTCTTTAAACAAAAAGTAACTAATCTTATTTTCCAGGTAATACACAATATGACTGCTATTTATTTTGTTAATGGTACAGGATGCATTTTACCACTTGAATCGGTTTTTATTTATTTTTATTTTATACTGTTGATTCCTGGTAGAAAAGGAGCAAATGTATGACATACGTGATAAAAGAGATCATGAACCATAAACAGGAAGTGTTATGACATAAGAAAATACAGATTTTGTCAAAATAATGGCACAAAAACCTCTCAACATCTGCATAACCATTATAATATTAGAGATCTGCTGATTCTAGGAATGTTGGTGATAACAGCATACAGAAATAACTGGTCTCTCATTGCTGACTCTGCCCTTTTTCATATACTAAATTACATTAAAGCTGCAACTATGCAAGATACTTTTGTGAAAGCTATTTCGGATGGAGGTAGTATGAGTATAGAAGGTAGCCATTTATGGAAAATAGTGAAAACAGATTTAATACAGAGTTCAGCACCTCTATTAACACTATGACAAAGGTAGATAACCTGCCATTAAACAAGTACTGTGGAAATAGTGGCAACTTGCTCAAGGAAGTGGTAAAACCATCTGTTGTTCCTAGCCTACTGTAACCTAAAAGTGATTTTCAGATTATGATGCAACCAAGCTATGTTTATTAAAAACTTTGCAAGTGTTTAGATTTTGTTTAAAACTAGACACTAAGGGAAAGGAAGCCATAAAAAAGTGAAGTTGTTCACTGCACCTTGATCTCTCAGGTAAAACTTTTGAAAGCTCTTAGATAAAATAGAAACCAAAGTTAAATGAGGTCATCATCATTTCTTCTACTTTAATGCCAAAGACAATTAAATACCAAAATTAGCATCTTGGTTTGACCACTGTTCAGAGATGCAGCAGATTTCCACAGTGTACATGTGCATACATACCCATTTATACCCCCAAAAAGCCAAAATATGAGTGGGCAGATACCTAAAATTTATGTAAAATCCTAAACCACTCAAGGTGTCTGATCTATGCTCCTGCATCTCATATAACACTAAGCTGAGCTTAATAGCTGATATCTACCTTGATCAGATAACTTGCTTAGGATACAGGACATCCAGATTAAAAAATCCCCATACTTATATAGGTTGATAAATATCCCATCTCTACTGCTGGAAAAGAGACCAAACACTGAGATATAGAAAAGTGTGACTCAGGATCCCTCTCCATGAGTCCTCGAAAAGCAGAAGGTAGTAGACAATGGTAAAGGAATGCAATACTTACAGGACCAAAAAAACAACATTAGCAAGAGGGAACTTTACTGTCAAAATTACGGTTGCAGTCACTTTCCTGAAAAATAAAGTTTTCTGAAGTGAACCCTGTTCCAGGGCTAAGACGCAATGCTGCTATTGCTTAAAATTGGCTTTTTCTATCTAAGTTCATGTTTCACTACAAAAATTCACCTAGAACTGCCACTCTGAGCAGTGCTTAGCTGCTGAATATTTTGTCCTGAGCAGAGTTATGTAAAAGTAGTAAGGAACAATAAAATAAGGAAGAGTATGTTTTAGGGTTATGTTTGTCATGCTAATGAAGTTCTTAGAAGAAAATGAGATTTCATAAAGTGCTTCTTTGAGGAATAATCAGTTGTGTTCCGGGCAACACAAATTTAATATGCATGACCTCCTATGTTTGAAAGGTATTTGTGTAACATCTTCATGAATCACATGCAGTTTATGCGCATGCATTCTTTTATGATATATATGCATATAAGTTGTAACCATGCATATGAATCCAAAATATTCAGTGTAAATATTAATATATTATTCCCTCCCCTTGAGGAAGCACTGTCATTTGTTGAAATTTTCACTTATTTTAAATTCTCAATACTCTGAAGATTAAAATACTGAGAAAAATCTAAAAAATAAAAATATTTATTGTTCAGAAATATTCTCAATATTCTTCAGCTGTTATAGTGAGGTATCTTAAAACTTGTGTTCATATATGAAAATCTGCAAAAATCATGAAACATAAATCAGTACTTCTCTTTTCAAGTTATTGCAATGTTAAACAGAAGGTTTTTCAATGTTATCATTTTTTTTCTATAAATTCTTTCTATCTTTTGTTTGTTTTGTTTTGTTTTTTTAATTAAGAAGACTCATAAAATGATGTCTTTGCCTCAACGAACATTGAATTATACTATAAATGTAGAAAAGCCTCAACAGAAGAGATGAAGGAATCATTTCCCTTTTATCTTGTAGTTGCAGGACCTGAGTTTGAATCTTCCCTGGGAGATCCCAGATAGAAGCTAAGTTGTGAGCAGTTTAGAAGAGCAGTACTGCAAAAAGAACTTGTGAATTTCAGTAGCACGAGGTAAAACTGAGTAGGGATGAAATAGAGCTCGGTGCTTCAGCTCTGACACCTAAAAGTCATGTGTTAAGTAGCTTTTTCTTGTTATTAATCTGGCATTTAGTAATGCAAAGTTCTATAAAATAGATCAAAAAGGTAACTGCACAATTTACATCAGCATAACCAATATGGGGTGGTTTTAATATTCAACTGTAAAATGTGAAATTATTATCTGAGCACTCTCTTAGACACAAGCAGAGCAGGGAGCATCATTATAAGTGAGTTTCCTAAATACCTAGTTTGCTGTTGGTTTGTTATGAGTAAGAATTATCACTCTATTCTCTGGTGAAATACTGTCTTGTTAAAACTGCATATGAGTGTTCACTAAAAAAAGGAAAAACTCTAATTTCTCATTTAGTAACTTTAGTGAATTGTGTGCTACCTGGTATTCAAAATAAAAATTGCTCTGTATGCTCTGTTGTCTAAGACAGATTCACAAATAGATTAATCTGTCTTTTCCACTGGTTTGCCTAGCTTATTTATTTGTCTGTTCTACTGAAAAGAAATTGATCTGATCACTGAATATTTATGTGCAGTCATCCTGTTCTTACAAATGACTTACATCCCGACAGGACAGGACAGGACTCATTCAACTAAATTTAGACTTCTATAATATACATCCTTATATTCAGGCTAGTTCCCCTAGGCTTCCATTGTCCTGACTGAAAAGAAATAGGATCTTTTAAAATAAAATTCACCTAAACCTAAAAATAGGTCAGATATATTGTTCCTTAGAAGTGCCCATTTTCCTCCATTAATTATAAAGGAAGCCTTGGTGATTAATTCAGATGAAGACATTTAGGCCATAGATATCTGATGGCTGGTTCAGTTACCTAAACATAGGTGTCTGGCAACATTTAAGATGCCCCAGGTTATCCAAGGGCACATGCACAAGACTGGTAAATATAACACAAGGCTCATGAGAGAAGCCAGCCCTTCTAAAGTGGGAGCTGGAAGTCAGGCAGGGTTCATTAAGAAATCTCACATGAGCTACTTAAGAAAATTCGTCAGGTCCTATAGGTATTTTTAGTTCTAGATTAGATGCCTACATTTGAGTACCTACAGCATACAGGGAGTAACGATTCCGCTAAAACTAATTTAGTTAAGTTTACTTTATCAGTTTTCCAGATCCACGGACTGTATTACCTATACACAAAATAACAGAAGTCAAAATTCCAATTACTTACATTTAAACGCCTAAATTTACATGTTGACAATCTGGAAATAAATCTAATCCCTGAAGTGTGATAAAACTAATCTTACTTCAAGTGTGTTGATTGCAAATAGATAAAACCTATTTAAATTCATATATCTACCTTGTACATTTTTCAAACTAAGCTAAATAAATATTTTCCAAAATACCTCCGGAAAAATCCAGCAAGTTTTATGTAGATAGTTTGTTGTTCACACATTCACATAACAGAACAGTAGACACAAGCTCTTAGATTTCACTTCTGAATTAGAATCTCTTTAAGAAAGGTCATCAAGATATGGCCCAGTTGAGACATAAACTCTGAAAATCACCTTTATTAACCAGTGGCACCCAGGCAATTAAAAAAGGGCAAATACACTGATGAAAAGAAAGTAGGTGACTTGAGTGAGTGCTGAAAACTATATCAAGAATTATTTAATTAGCTAGGTAAACACACTTAACTAATCAAGCTTTTCTTTCACAGTATTAAAACTCCTTCCTACAACCTTCTGCCTTCTGTGAGTCCTTGTTCCAGTTCCTTCTTTGCTTTTGAGCATTCATTATCTCCCTTTTTTTACTGCTTCTCCTTACTTTGCAACCATTTTCTTCCCTTACCTTCCAGCTGGGAACTGCCATATACCTCTACATTTCAATTTTCTCCTTGTTTGTTTTTGTACTATGTTACATTTCACCCTTATTATCTATTATTTTATTTTTCTTTTTGCTCTAGCTTCACAATGAGGTCTTCTGTTGCCCTTTCTCCTTTGCTTCTTGCAACTCTGACAATTCCTCTTCATCATTTTTTTCAAATACTTTTCCTTTTATTTCTGTAATATTCCTAGGTTCATTTCAGTTATTCTTTACTAACACCTGATCTTAATAATCTGGTTTTAATAATCTGATTTTAACGGATAATACTGTTTGATATGACTAAGCAAATCCTTCTCAGAAAAACAAAGTGCCTGAGAATCTGGATCCATACTATAACGTTATTATCAAAATACAGTTATCTCTGTTGTACTGTTTTCGTCAGACTCTTTCTATATACAGGTAAATAATAATACAGATTTGTATACCTTTCTGTTTTTTTAAAATTAAGGATAAAAAGTATTCTTTAGATGTCCTGATCCGATAAGTTACAGTTTCCTTATTTGTTTTTAATAAAACAATATTTATTGTTTGTCCCTTTCTTTTACACACACATAGACATTTGAGTGAGAGAATATATCCATTTAACTGAAGCCATCTGTCAGTAGCAGAACAAAAATCTAAAACTAATGAAGTAGCACATGCTTTAAATATGAGCAGCATCTTCCCTGATGACAATGCCATTCTTTAACGGCTGAAATATTTTTTATGTGTACTAAACCAATAGCCTCAGAAGAATACTAAATGTTGAGAAAATGGTACAATGCTAAATAAATCTACTTTTAACAGATGAGAATGCAGGGAAAATAACAGAAAAAAGCTTCTTAAATTACAATGAAGTTCACAGTCTCAAATGAAAAGCCAAACAACTGTGTTACCTCTTGTGGGCCAAAATGTGTACAGAGATACTGTACATCAATTTCAGTTAATCCTCAAGGAGTTCAATGGAGTTACTGCATTAAAAAAACTGAACAAAACTAAAACCACTATACTACTTTGGATTATTAGTGCATTTCTTTTTACCAGAACATGTTGTAATGAGTTTCTCCCTGATATTGTCACACATAATTTCATTATTTTTTTCTGAAATACTAAGAAATACTGGATTCCCTGTCCTTGCTTGAATTTGAAGGAAGAGTCGTAGGAGTTCAGCTATTGTCTCCATTGCAAACTCTATGTTCATTTTCAGCCTTCCCCCCCTCGCAAAACAAAGTACAGGTTGCACAGGTATAGAACTGAAGCTTATAAGGTTTTTAAAAATGCCTTAAAAATGCCCAAAACCCTTCAATTTCTCATGAAAAACTTATTGTAAAGCAGTGCTTCTTTGCTTTTACCTTTTTTAAGCCACTGTGTTCTTACAGAAAATATTTGACTGGGAAATATTAATTATCTAAAGTTTTGTAGGGAATGCATTCTCTACCAAGGGTAGAAATAGAACAGACAAGCATTGACCTATTATCCAGTCTCAGACACAGATCAGTTGCACATGCCCGAGTGTGCCTTAAATCTTAGAAAAATGTATCACAATACTTCCCAGGAATAACTTCCCACTGTTCAGTGGTATATCAAGGACTTCCCTTAGTAGAAGTGGTATATGCAAATATAATTGTCTCATCTAATTTTAGTTATCTACAGCACTGAAATCTAAATCTAAGCTAGTCAACTTAAGCTTCCTTTTAAATCAAAAGAGATAAATAAGTAGGTTTTAGAGTGTAATGCATCTTTAGATTGCTACTTTAGGAAGAAGTGAATTGCACTCTAAAGCTAGATATACGCGGCTGGCCAGATGAATCCCACATAAGAATATTTGATGAATTTCTTTTCAGTTAATATGTCTAAACTTTATATATATATATATATATTTTTATTTTTTTCCTGGGTTTTATCTTTTATGTTTCTGTTATCTGAAAATCTAATAAATAGTATTACTTGGCTTTTCTTTGGATCTCACAGTTATGTTTTAAGGATGGATTCTAAATTACTGAGTTGCCTTCTGAGAAATATTTATACAAAAAATAATGAAACTTAAAAAGATTTCTAAATATAACTGAAACCCCAGCACTGAACGCAGAGATGTAGCAATATCAGTATAGGAATTCCAGAGTAAATTTTATTTTTGCTGTATATTGAACAATGTTGTACAAATGCTGGCTTGGCATATTGTAAGATATCAGACTTTTTCAATTACTCTGTGTCAGCGCCTGAACTCGTTAGTTTAAAAAAAATAATTGAGAATTTCAAATAGTGGATGTGTTTATATAAAAAATAAGCTTTCCCACAAACAAACACACTAAGTAATGAAAATTGCAGAGAATTCACCTACTCTAAGTCTGATACAGAAATATGTATCTTAGAGCCTCTTATTTGAAGTCTTTGTTGTATCAAAACAAAAACTTAGTTATAACTTTTTTATTCTTTTGACAATTTCTACAATGCAGATAGAAGTTCATTTTTTTTCAGTCTTTGCAAGACAAGTTTTTGAATAGCTAGCTTTTGAGAGGCCTAGGGTGACCACAAATATGAACAGCCAGTAACAGAAAAATACATTTCCACTTACACTTGTGTTTGACCCCAACCACCACTGTGTTTGATGCACTTGTGTTAGATAGAAAATTGGTTGTTTCTATAGCTACTATGATTTCTGATTGATACTCTGTAGGAAATACTGTGTTATCATTCTATACCAAAAGAATTGTTTTAATGAAGGTGTAGTCATGTAGGATAGTGTATTAGCATGAAATGCATTACGTAGGAACAATTTTATAAAAGAAAAAATAATCCAAACCCAAAAACCAACCAATAGACTTAACCCAAGATACCTATATTTAATTTTGTGATAAAGATGAGAATCCAGGAGACTAAACATCAATATATGAAATTGATAGACAAAATAACCCAGTACCTTGAAAAGTAAAATTATTAATTTCTGTATGTGTACAGCAAAAGGGCATTTTCATTGTCTGCATACCAAGTGATGCAGATATTCATTCATCATTTATTTGAAGCATTTCTAAAAATTTTTGAAAACAGGCTTGATTCCCCCTGAAAGTCATCCAAAACCCCAAACAAGGATAAATCTTGATAGTGCATCTTATTTATATTGTAAAATATTTTCATTTAACCTGTAAATATTCATATATGCATTCTATCTATCTATCCATCTATCTACATATGTATGCATGTATATAAACTCCAAACTCCCAGGGAAAGGTCTCTCTTTTGCGTGTTAGTAAATGCTGATCTATCTCTGGTTTTTATAAATAAACAATATTATTGAAAACATAAATTGTCCTACCTAAACTGTAGGATAACATTTACAGTAAAAGAAGAGTACTCAATGTTTAAAATATTCCTGTACAAATATAGTTTTAGTTAATGTGTCAAATCATTGCTTTTTAGCCACAAGCTTAGTTTTCATAGCTCTGCAGGAGAGCTAGCATAAAGAACCACTGATTCTGACTTTGACCTTGGGACACATCTGCAATATATATATTAAGGATTGGAATTCTAATTTCTCTAACATAGATATGAAGAAGAACAGCAAAAACCCAAGGATTCCTACCTCCTTCATATGTCCAGAGGTTATATACTTCTAAATTCACAGTGCACAAGAGAGTAGAAAAATCTGATGCGGAAATATTCTACTGTGAAGAAGGGCGAGGAAGTGGATTTGTGTCCCTTGCAAAAGAAGAAACATTGTTCTCTCCTTTGCAGGCTTGCAGAGAACAGGAAAATTTTGCAAGAACATGCAGCTGCTCTTACAGATAATTCTCAGATTATTCCTTTCTGCATATGAGAAGCACACTGAAAGCAATTCTGCTTCAGAAGTCTGAAAGTACCTACCGAAACTCAGTATTCTGAGGACAAATTTCTCCATGATTGTGGTTGATCGTAAGAGCACAGCTTAGCCCTGTACAGAAAGCATAATATCTAATCATCAGTCTCACATATTATTTTTCTCTCCCTTTCCTTTTTCAGATCATATTTTATTTTGTTACCAAAAAACATTGAGAGATCAAAAAACTTGCCTGTTGTTTTCGCATTTCCATGTCCATTTCATTTTCACTCTATTTTTTGGCGAAAGTCCAATGACATAAATAAATAAAAACCTTCACAGTTTCATTGCATGGTAATTAAAGTAATACAAGCAATGAGTCCCAGATATTCATAGGCAATATTCCCATTTGATATTCCAGATGAAAAATCAGTAATAATCAATATCTGACATTTTGTTATTGTGGTATTTAATTTTGTTAATCAGGCTTCATTAACAGTTTAGCCAAAAAGGTAAATCTCTCATTGTGTTTTTTCCATAGTGTGCCGTTACTGGAATAAATACTAGTTACACTCCACAACAAAGAAAAATGTAATAATTGTCACAGAATCACAGAACAGTCAGGGTTGGAAGGGACCTCTGGAGATCATCTAGTCCAACCCCCCTGCCAGAGCAGGGTCACCTACAGCAGGTTGCACAGGACGGTGTCCAGGTGGGTTTTGAATGTCTCCAGAGTGGGAGACTCCACAACCTCTCTGGGCAGCATGTTCCAGTGCTCTGCCACCTTCAAAGGAAAGAAGTTCCTTCTCATGTTTAGATTGAACTTCCTATGCTCAAGTTTGTGCCCATTACCTCTTGTCCCATCACTGGGCACCACTGAAAAAAGACTGTTCCCATCCTCCTGGCATCCTCCCTTTAAGTATTTATAAGTGTTGATAAGATCCCCTCTCAGTCTTCTTTTTTCTAGACTGAAAAGACCCAAGTGTCTAAGCCTTTCCTTCTAAGAAAGATTCTCCAATCCCCTAATCATCTTTGTAGCCCTTTGCTGGACCCTTTCCAGCAGTTCCCTGTCCTTCTTGAACCGGGGAGCCCAGAACTGGACACAATACTCCAGATGCGGCCTCACCAGGGCAGAGTAGAGGGGGAGGATGAACTCTCTCGACCTGCTGGCCACACTCTTTTTGATGCACCCCAGGATGCCATTCGCCTTCTTGGCCACCAGGGCACATTGCTGGCTCATGGTCATCCATCCTGTTGTCCACCAGGACTCCCAGGTCCCTTTCCACAGAGCTGCTTTCCAGGAGGTCAGCCCCTAACCTGTACTGATGCATGGGGTTATTCCTCCCCAGAAGAAGTACTCTACACTTACCCTTCTTGAATTTCATGAAGTTCCTCTCTGCCCAACTCTCCAGCCTGTCCAGGTCACGCTGTATGGTGGCACAGCCTTCTGGAGTGTCAGCCACCCCTCCCAGTTTTGTGTCATCAGCAAACTTGCTGATGGTACACTCTATCCCTTTATCCAGGTCATTGATGAATATATTGAACAGGACTGGATCCAGTACTGACCCCTGAAGGCCACCACATGTTACTGACCTCTAACTAGACTCTGCTTATCTTGACATATAAATATTTTTTTCTGTTTGTTTGTTGAATGAAACAATTAGTGTAACCTGTCCGTATAAAGTTAAAGTTTACTGGAAAAAAAATAATACTAGTACTTCAAATGTTTGAATTTCTGGTAGAAAAGTAAAAAATATTAACTTTGAGTGACTTGATCGTTCTAAGACATAAGAGGTCATTATTTGTTTGTTACTGAATACCTGAATAATGACATTTTGTATGCAAATATACATATGAATGGTATGGCAATAATAGCATATTTTTCTATTTCCGAAAGAGGAAGAAAAAGAAATTTAGGTTATTGACTAATTCATTTTGATATTACACCGAATCACAGAATAGCCAGGGTTGGAAGGGACCTCTGGAGATCATCTAGTCCAACCCCCCCGCCAGAGCAGGGTCAAGTACAACAGGTTGCACAGGACAGCGTCCAGGCGGGTTTTGAATGTCTCCAGAGTGGGAGACTCCACAACCTCTCTGGGCAGCATGTTCCAGTGCTCCACTACCCTCAAGGTAAAGAAGTTCCTCCTCATGTTAAGACTGAACTTCCTATGTTCAAGCTTGTGCCCATTACCCCTCGTCCTATCAATGGGCACCACTGAAAAAAGACTGCTCCCATCCCCCTGGCATCCTCCCTTTAAGTATCTATAAGCGTTAATAAGATCCCCCCTCAATCTTCTTTTCTCTAGACTAAAGAGACCCAAGTCTCTAAGCCTTTCCTCATATGAGATGTTCTAATCCCCTAATCATCTTTGTAGACCTTTGCTGGACCCTCTCCAGCAGATCCCTGTCTTTCTTGAATCAGGGAGCCCAGAACTGGACGCAGTACTCCAGATGCGGCCTCACCAGGGCAGAGTAGAGGGGGAGGATGACCTCCCTCGACCTGCTGGCCACACTCTTCTTGATGCACCCCAGGATGCCATTCGCCTTCTTGGCTGCCAGGGCACATATTGTGTTAATGCTTGATTAAAATTAATGTAAAATGAGTAACTCCTGTGTGAAAATGTTTGCCTGAAATTATTTTTAGCAGGCATTCCTTGTAAAAAATTTTAGTATGAAGGCCGGACTTTAGTATGTATACATACTTTAGTATGAAGGCCCTCTACAGCTGCCTGAAAGGAGATTGTAGTCAGGGAGGGGTCGATCTCTTCTCCCACATAACAAGTTATAGGACAAGAGGAAATGGCCTCAAGTTACACCAGGGTAGGTTTAGGATGGGTATTAGGAAAAAGTTCTTCACAGAAAGGGTTGTTAAGCATTGGAACAGGCTGCCCAGGGAAGTGGTGGAGATGTCATCCCTGGAGGTATTTAAAAGACAGGTAGACCTGGTGCTTAGGGACATGGTTTAGTGGTGGACTTGGCAGTGTTAGGTTGATGGTTGCACTAGATGAACTTCAAGGTCCCTGACAACCTAGGCAATTCTGATTGTACGATTCTATAACATGCTTAAGCTGTCTGCTATGCTGTCAGTTTATAAATGCAATGGACTTTAAGAACCAAAACACAACTGCACAATTATTGTCCATTTTAATCTATACAGCACTATGTTACCATTTTTACCTGCTGGAAAGATTTTTTCTCTTTAATAACCCAGTGTTTTCATCTCTTGCTGCTCATGATTAGTCTGAAGACATACATGGAAAAACCTCAGCAGATTAAAATGGAAACTAGCACAGTGATGCCACTTTCCTGAGTGTCTCCCCAGCTTTCTTTTAGCTTCCTGACATTTGCTCTTAACTGCCAGGTAGAGCTGACGATACACTTGTTTGATTCAAATTTTATAAGCAAAACATTTTTTCTCTGCACATATTTCTTATTTTATATCATTGGCAATCAAAAGCAAATAAACAAACTTCAGGGCATCAAAAATATTTGTGGAGTTGACCAAAATGTTATGATGTTTGATTGACAAGAAATCTTTAAAAAATTAGTGTTTTGCTATCAACTTCTAGTACGCATATTTTTTATAATGTATTTTGTAAAGTTTTGTTGAGATTTAGAGAGTTCTTTTCTTGTAGTTATTTTTTAGAGAAGATTCATTACTCCTTGAATTTACTGTCAGGGTATGATGTCATCTTCATCAATGTAAAGGAATTCCTCACCTCCAGGATTCTTTTTTCTATGATGTTTAACCTCAATGTAGATGCAATGATTGAATAACTCATCTTATAGGGGTTATGCAGGTATGAATGTTATGAATCAGATGCAGGATCCCTACATGGAAGGGGACACTATGCACTTTTTCAAAGTCTGTACTAGTTTTAAAGATAATCCTAGAATTAACTAAATTTTACCATGATAAAGAGTTAGTAAAGGCTGCTGGTTTGGGTGGAAGTCATATTTGGTAGGATGGGATATTGATTAACAGAATATATTAACTCAATCTGTACTTTTGTCTGCTACTTAACATCCAAAGACATTGATACATGCAAATGAATTCTGCAAGCATGACTTTTTTTTTATTACATTTCACCAGAAAATAGCTGAGCTTCTTTATAAGTCACATGCCTATTGATAGGATTCATTTAACAAAAAAGAAAAACATGGAAAAGGTCAGTTGAATTTAAAACACTCCCATTAAGAATTTTTTTTTCCTGATTGTACAAACCATCACAAAGAACTTTAACAAACAGTTTGAATTATTTATGTCTGTAATTTGGATTGGTGTTGTTCATGCACTTAGATACACAACAGCTTTTCTTTTTCTGATTCAGAAAGAATAGGAGTTGTCATTGTCTTGTTCAAGTGCTGAAAAAAAGCTGCTTTTAGAAAACTGCTTCAAAAGTACATGCATTTGTAGCACAAATAATGCTCTCTTAATTAGGAGCTGCTGTTACCATAGAAACTCTTTACCACTTTCTATACACACACGTGCGCATATATACACACACACACATCCTCTTACTCTCTCTCAATGCATATTTAAAGATACGTGGAATTTGCAGGTATATCAATAAACAGAAGTCTTTACTCCTGCTTCCACAATGCAATTTGCCTTCTTGACATATGAAAATTAGTTCTGGGGTATTTTATAATACGTATAGACCTACAACAGTCCATTCCCCCTGTTACAGAAAAGCTTCTGTGCCTTGTCCTGTCAAGTACAAAACTTTCTGTTTGAGAGTGCTTAAGGACAGTAAAGGTAGTTTAGTTGTCAATGAAGTAAAAATACTAGATTTACCCTCACTTTTAGTTTTCCTTACATTTTCAAAATAGTGGAAAGAGTTGTCATTGTAAATGGGAATTAAACATAAAACT
Organism: Anarhynchus alexandrinus; assembly: GCA_008711295.1. Lineage (NCBI taxonomy): Eukaryota > Metazoa > Chordata > Aves > Charadriiformes > Charadriidae > Anarhynchus > Anarhynchus alexandrinus. The sequence goes on from VUYV01000135.1 coordinate 534,455, forward strand.
ATTAAGCAATATAAGCTGAAAATATTAATTTGTCCATTAAATACATTAGCCTTACAGCACATACTTATACAGTACCCTGTCCCTTTTAAAGACAAAAATAATTCGAAAGTAATAGGTGCGAGAACCATCCCTTTGATTCAATTTCCAAACACCTAGGAGAGTGGAAGTGCAATCAACACTACTAACAAGATTGAACAATTTTTCAAGAAAGGTTGATCATATATAAAATCCTACGTATAGGGGCAGCCACACATATTCCCTTCTGAAGTTGAGAAAAATATCCATGGATCAGATGAGGCCACCCTTGGAAAAACTACAGTTGCTGAGACAAAAAACTGAGAATTAAAAGAAAAGAAAAAAATCCACCTGTTGGTTATTTTCTCACACCTGATCTAGAGAGTCTCATAATTCACTACCTGCTCTCCCTCCACCCCTCTTGCTGAGAAGCAGCAACAACTTCTCTGTGCTGCTTGAATTCTGTTGGGGTGTTCTGCTGCCAGAGGCCACAGGAAGCACAAAGGAGAATCTGGACATGTGGCCAGTTAGGTAATGCTGGGTTGTAAAAAAAAATGTTACTGCATATCTATTCTCCTGTATTCTATAGTCATTTTGTTGGGATTGTTTTCAGTGATTATATGGTGCATGGAAACATACAGAGAGGATTTTACCATCACTTTTTGCTTCTCTTCTACTTTTATGAGAAGTAAACATGCATGTCAGAAACGCTATTAGATTCCATTTATCATTGAGTAATTCTGTCTCTGACTGAGGTGTGTTATTTAGTCTCCAAGTTAAACATGTTTGTTAGCTGCTTGAATACTCAGAGAACTTCAGATATTACGGTGATGAAGACAAGATGAAAGATGAATTGGTGTTACAAGCAAAATACACTGATTTATAATAGTAGCTGTTAGTGGAAATGAGCATATCACTGCATATTCCCTTCTATTGCACTTTTTATTTTATGCTTGCATATACATATGCAGTGCATCATTTAGCCTTTTTTAAAGGCTTGCATTTGATTTCATGCAATTCAGTTTCATGAAGAACAGGTTTCTATTAAATTTTCAGGTGTCATTACAGGTCTTTTTTTCCTGTCAAGTTCCCATTCCTGTTTCAGTTGCAGCCCTTATATGGCCCCTGCTTTCCTCTGTGTTGAGCTCCTATTATGGGAAGACAACTTTATAAACAGCTGCAATGCTACATTCTTGTGGCACCTCTAGTACTTCTTAAAACACATTAGTAGCACAACACTCTTGAAATACATCAGTCTTAGTCATGTTTTTTCTGAGTTTCTTAGTCTTTCATGTATTTGTATTATCTCAGCTCATATAGTTTGCTTACAGACTATTTGAGACAGGTCCCGTATTTTTCTTTCTAAATTTTCCTAGCCACTACAGATCTGTTCTTTTATAGGGCCATTAGAGATCTATCACAAATTAATATTCAAATAGGATTAATATATCTGTACAACAGATTAGATAATAAGAATTTAACTCAATTATTCATTTACTTAATTTAGTTTACTTGATCATCAGTGTTTCTTGCAGAGTTAGCAGTGAATTTTGCAACTCTGTCCTTGGTCTAACTGCACAGTTACAGTATTGCTACATTACCTTGGTGAGCTTGTTTCTTTCCCTGAAAATGACTAATATTTTTGCTAATACATTCAAGTTCTTGTGTCTCCAGGCCTTTACAGAAGAGGCAACTCAGGGCCAAGAAGGATAGTGACAGATTGGATTTCTAGCTCCTGTATAAACATGAACCTATGAATGCTAAATTTATTTGTCTTAAAATCAGTCTGAATCTCACCCATATATACTGCCAATATGTTAAAAAAATAATAAAGAGAGAGAAAACAAAGGTAATGCTAACCTCAGGGAAATGAATCACCTAAACTAGGCACTTCAGTTATGTGTATCAATGTAGGTCCATTTGACAACAAGAAACAGAGTGAGTTTTATGGGCAAAAGACAAAAAAAAAAATAATCTGTTTCCTCCTTGATCTTATGTTAGAAAGTCTGGTTTCTCTTGAAATGAGTCCAGAGGAGGGCCACAAAGATGGTCAGAGGGCTGGAGCACCTCTCCTATGAGGACACGCTGAGAGAGCTGGGGTTCATCAGCCTAGAGAAGAGAAGGCTCTGGGGAGACCTTATAGCAACTTTCCGGTGTCTGAAGGGCGCCTGCAAGAAAGCTGCAGAGGGACTATTTACAAGGGCATGTAGTGATAGGATGAGGGGTAATGGCTTCAAACTGGAAGAGGGGAGATTTAGAATAGATATTACGGAAAAAAAATTTGCTATGAGGGTGGTGAGGCACTGGAACAAATTGCTCAGGGAAGTTGTGGATGCCCCATCCCTGGAAGTGTTCAAGGCCAGGTTGGATGGGGCTTTGAGCAACCTGGTCTAGTGGGAGGTGTCCCTGCCCATGCCAGGGGTGTTGGAACTAGATGATCTTTAAGGTCCCTTCCAACCTAAACCATTCTATGATTCTATGATTTCCTCACTGACATTAAGGTGCACACCAGGTCTACCATGAGTAAAGAACTCAGAGATTTCTATCTGAGATCAATGAATGCTTCAAGCTGAGGCCATGTAGCTCAGTCTGCATTGCCGGTATTTCACACACAGCTAAATAAAAAGATTCACTTCCTCTTACATTCTCTTTTTCCCTCTTTCTCTCCATCTGTGTTCTTTCCTTTTACCACAGTGATCCCCTTCCAAATAAGCAACACGCTTCTGCTTACCCTTACCCCATTGGCTGTCGTCTTGCTGACTTTATAACCTTATTGTTTGCAAAACTCTTGCCCTCCTCTTACCTTGGTGAACAATTATGTTATGCTATTAATTTCATTTTATCTGTAATGTTTCTTCTTTCTGCCATTTCTTATATAGTTTTCTTGTTAATGCAGCTACAGGTCAGGGTTGGCTGTCTGTACACATACCTTACCACTTTAGGAATGGCCAAGGTAAGCAGAGAACAGTATAGAAGAATGAACTTTAGCAATCATGTTCCTTTTTACCTTTCATTGGTGTGTCAGTCACTCCTGCTTTAAATTTTAGCATCTTCAGTAAAGTTTTTACTTCACTCTAACAGTATTGGCAATGTGGTATCCCAACATCCATACTGCCACATGTAATACCTCAGCAACAGCTTCTTGTGCTCCAAGTGGGTACTCTCTATAAATATTTTCTCTTGTTTTATTACATGATATATGCAGAGGCATCTGGTTTTTAGTGGAAGGTATGCTGGGTTTTTTATGTTTGGTTGCTTCTGATTTTCACATTGTGCTGTACTGAAGAAGGAACTCAGCCCAAAGCAATTTGTTTCCTTTGAGTCAAATCTCACAAATGTATTAAAAAAAAACTGCAGAGGTGAACTCTGTTGTGCATAATGGAGGTTAAAGTTATAGTGAATAATTAGATTCAGATTCAGACATCCGATTGTAGACCCCTATATTCAAGTGTGTACATCTGGTCTAAGTGTGATTTTCATCAAAGAAAACCCAGGATTTGATTCAATTGCCTGATTAAATGGATAGTACTACTCCCAACGTCAAAGTGTGTCCAAGACATTTGCATGAGTTCAGCAGATGCGACATGGGAACTACAAGAGACCTTCAACCTTCTGGAATGCTTCAGTTTGAAGATAGCAGAAATTTTTTTTCAGCTCACCTTAAAAGAGATAAATTTGGTCTGCAGAATCATTTTTTGGTCTTCACTGACTGGGCATGCTAGGAGCTCAATTAAGTTGTTAAGCATATATGTTTAGTATTGTATATATCTCTAATATTATTTAAGATTCTCCAGGATATCAAACCCAAAGCTGCTACTCAGGCACAGCAAAATACTATTCTGTATCGTGCAGCTCTATAAAGACATTTCAAATACCCTAGGAAGCTGCCTGTGTTTAGACAACAGATTTCCTCTGACTGTGATGGTAGCTTAGCCGTATAACTCAGGTATGCATGCCTACCTAACTGTAAGTATATATCCATTTGTGGACCTCAGTTCAGTTCCAAATGTTAATATATATAGTCCATACCTACAGTGACTCTAATAGACACTCTCAGAACAGCATAATAACTATAGATTGGCTGCCAAATTTGCCTATGCTGGAACCATGTAAAGCCAAGCTGAGAGCTGCCACTTTTGCTCACCAGGGGAACAGCATAATATGTAAGGAAGCACCTGGTGTTGGGGTTAATGACCAGCGTGGCTTCTCTTTTTTCCCCCAGACTTTATTTCCCTTCACCTTCCACTCTACAACAGTTTTTGGTGAAAAAAAAAAAATCTGTATACAAAAGAACAGAATAAAGTACCATAGTTATGCCATTTTTCTTTTATTTCCTTATTATTACTGTGTAAAAATACCTGCCTTATGGCAGGTATGCATTCTTTTACGTAATTTACCATGTTTGTTAGTAGTTGTTAATTAGATGTTTTCAGCAGTGATATTTCAAATGCTTAATTATTTAAATTACATGATGGTAATAATATTGAGACCAATAAAAAAGAAGAATAGCCAAAACTCATATCTTTGTTGTTTTTTTGTTAGGGAGAAAATAAGAAATTGTCAAAAGAAAGTATGAAGACTCAAAGTGTTTGTGTTTGAATGTCATCATTCCTTTACAGTTTAGGTTAATCTTTTTGCAGTGCTGTGGATTCAAAACAAATGATTTGTGTGAAAAGATATCTGCTGTCAACTCATGTCACATGAAAAGCCTATTTTATGTTTTAATGATAGTACACAAAATGCTGTGAAAGAAAGACAACTTTAGAAATATATATATAATCACGCTTTGAAAAAATTCTCCATTTTGATTCTGAAAGAGCTGCAAGTGGATTAACTAAGTGTAGAAGCATACAGCTAGCTAAACAGACTAATATTATCTGAAATTAATTAATAGCCCTGTCTGTCATTGCAGCATATTCTCTCACACTCTGTTGCAGAAAGGCAAACTTTACAATATTTGCCTCTGGCTCAGGGATATTGTTTTCTGTTTTGGTTCAGCTCGATTATTTCTCTGAAGAATTTCACTGCAGTTACTGAAAATTAGGTTCTCTGCAAGTCTTTCTGAGTTCTGTTTTCTAGAAGGAAAGCTGGAATACATAAGTATCCTGATAAAGTTTAATTATTTGCAGTGTTGAAGTAATAGCTGATATGTATCTTTTATATAATATTATTTACACTTCTAAATAGGTAATGGTATTTAATTTGCAAATATGACACACAAAACCTCCTTATCTATTAAATTATACCTGGAGGTAAGGCAGAGCTTATTACGAAGAACGTATTGCAGTCTAAAAGCTTCAGATGTTAGTATTCATTGAACAGATGTACACCAAGTCCTTGACTGTGAAATATTTAGAAAGCTTTATTAACACCCACAATTGAATACAGTAACTACCACCATGTCAACAATATGAATCAATCTCTTAAGATGTTAATAGCTCTTTTGTTTGCCCTCCGACCATCTGGAATATTTAGCGGATTCAGACACTCAAAATGAGAAAGCAGAATGCTCAGGTGCTATCGTCCCTTTCAGCTGGGCAGCTTTTATAACACAGCTATTAGCCTGAATATTCTCCATCTGCAGCGGCATGGTCCATCTAGAACACATAAATTATTTAGAAAATTCATCCTTTCTCATTAGTTTTACATTAAAAAGTAGTTAATTTAGACAATTAAATTGCACATAACATTAACGCTCTGACGTATGTTGGAGATGACTGCATTGAATTTATCATTATTATTTTACCTGCCAGACAGAAACGTAACACTAATGACACATGTCATTCTGCAGATATTATAGCAAATTGTAAGGTGGAAATGAGGCAGTAAAAGCAGATATTCAGGAAGACAGAGGAAACATTTATGCAAGTCTTTGAGAATGTCTTGGAGCTAATTTCTTAATCATATTTGGTTTGATTTGTGGAAACACATATTACCTTCTTCGGAGCTGCTGCAAAAATTAAAGGAGTTGCATTGTTTAGTCAAGATCACAATACAAATGTAAACACAACTCTCCAACAACTGCCAAAAAAAAAAAAAAGTTTATAAGAAATATTCAGTGAAGAACCCTAAATGCAAAGATCATATATGGCTAGTGTGACTGATTAGACTTTTCTATAAGTTTCTGAAAGAAGATTTTTGTTTTGTTTTGTTTTGAAATTTTCTACATGTTTCTACACGTTTCTTGGTATATTTATGCATAGGAACTGGAGCTTAGCCGATTCTCCATATATTCTTTTTTTCTGTGATATCTTGGTTTCTACTACTACCTTGCATGTTATTTCCAGCAACTAAGAATGGCTCCCACTTTCACTTTTAATTTTAGTTCATTGAGGAATGTGTATGAACCTCGAAAAGACGTTGTGAGGAAGTCACCCTTTCCATGTAGTTCAAAAGGACAGCAAGGGCAGAACTGAGTTGTGATCCATTCTGTCATTTCTTTGTGCAGATTACCTCTAATAATTTAGCCATCCGTGTAATGCTATATTTTCTATTTTTTTGATTATATTTTGTGTTTGCATGTTTTTTCTGTTTTTGAAAGTACACAGTAAACCTAAAGTACAATTTTAGATAGAGTAAACTAATTTTGTACAGAACACTACAAAATTTATCATTATAATTGATTGAATGCAGAATATATTTTATTAAAACCCAAAAACACAGATAGCATTTTTTTTTTTTTTTACTTGTGAAGTTATTTATTCAGTGTATTCAGACCTATTTTATCAGTTTTCCAATTAAGGAACAAATCGTTCAAGGCTTTGCAAAACTTTGCATACCTGTAATGAACACAATGTTGAAGACAGCAATATGTAATGACAGAAATAGGATAATTTATACAACATAAATACCTCATGCTAGAGTAAATATCTATATTGTACTATAACATTATACAAATTCTTATTTATGACTATAGTTAACAAGCCTTCAAAAGGAAAATTAAAATCTTTGTTATTTTTATTTAGTCTTGTTCAAATAAAGCAGAGAGTTAGCTAAATTTTTGCCTCAAAAGTAATTTCTTAACTAATAAGATTTTCTGATTTTCACAAGTGCCTCTGGATAACTGATTCTAAAAAATCCGTTACTGTACAATAAGCTCCAAGACAACCCATGTCCTCAAATATTCACCGTACAAAATTAGGATAGATGGAGAGGCTATCAGATGCATTGGTGACAGAACACTTCCTTACATCTCAGAAGAGGGATATACAGGAAGCAGGAAGTTTAGGGAGAAGAGATGGATCAAAGATGGGCAGGCCATTTTTTTATTTTTCCAAGTGGTACATAAGTCATAGGTTGCTTCTTTTTGCATTTTCTGTTTCTTAAAAGACAAGTTCCGAAAGTTTACACTGACATCTGAAAACTTTTATTTATGCAGATAACTCTGCTTTTTATTCTGCTTTTTTTTTTTTCCTTCTACTTTGCATATGAATAGAGTGGGTAACACTGGTCTTTTGGCAAATAATGTATACTTTTCAGGAATAAACAATATGCAATAGAGCTTTGCAGATATTTCTCTTTGAAAGTTTGTCCTCTTTAAATAGATGTTTTAGGGGATTTTCTTTAATATATCCCTTATGAGGAAAGTCTGAGAGAGCTGGGACTCTTTAGCCTAGAGAAGAGAAGGCTGAGGGGAGACCTTATTACTGCTTACAAATATCTAAAGGGTGGGTTGAAGGAGGATGGAGCCAGACTCTTCTCGGTGGTTCCCAGTGACAGGACGAGGGGCAATGGGCACAAGTTGGAACATAGGAGGTTCCGTTCAAATATACGGAAAAACTTCTTTACAGTTAGGGTGACAGAGCACTGGAACAGGCTGCCCAGGGAGGTTGTGGAGTCCCCTTCTCTGGAGATTTTCAAAACCCGCCTGGATGCAGTCCTGAGTAATGTGCTCTAGGCAATCCTGCTTTGGCAGGGAGTTGGACTGGATGATCTCAGGAGGTCCTTTCCAACTCTGAAAATTCTGTGATTCTGTGATATGTCAGTTTCTTAGATCTTTCAGCTGCTTTACCTCAGGTAAACAATTGGCATCTGTCTTACAATTGCATTTTTTGTATTATGCCAAATGAAACCAGAAAAACTATTCTGTCAGACTGACTCCTAGGGAAGTATGAAAATTTTTAGTAATATGATTCCCTTCACAAACATCAAAGTTGAACTTCTTTTGTTTTGCAAAAGATTGAAATGTGGCTGAGAAGTGAACAATATTTTTATTCCAATAATCTTCTGGTACAATCTTCTGTTAAAAATCTACTATCTTGATGAATAAGAAGAAATATGGATGCAATGTGCAATACCTATATTCACAGAATCATAGAATTGACCAGGTTGGAAGGGACCTTTAAGATCATCGAGTGCAACCATCAACCTAACGCTACCAAAACCACCACTAAATCATGTCCTTAAGCACCATGTTTACACATCTTTTAAATACCTCCAGGGATGATAACTCCACCACTTCCCTGGGCAGCTGGTTCCAATGTTTGATAACCCTTCCTGTGAAGAATTTTTTCCTCATATCGAATCTAAACCTCCCCTGGCACAACTTCAGGCCATTTCCTCTTGTCCTATTGCTTGTTAACTGGGACAAGAGACCTACCCCCACCTTGCTACAGCCTCCTTTCAGGTAGTTGCAGAGGGCAATAAAGTCTCCCCTCAGCCTCCTTTTCTCCAGGCTAAACAACTCCAGTTCCCTCAGCCACTCCTCATAAGACTTGTTCTCTAGACCCCTCACCAGCTTCGTTGATCTTCTTTGGACATGCTCCAGCACCTCTATGTCTTTCTTGTAGTGAGGGGCCCAAAGCTGAACACAGTACTCGAGGTGCAGCCTCACCAGTGCCAAGTACAGGGGGCAATCACTTCCCTAGTCCTCCTGGCCACACTATTCCTGATAAAAGCCATGATTCTCTTGGCCTTCTTGCCCACCTGGGCATACTGCTGGCTCACATTCAGCCAGCTTTAAACCAATACCTCCAGGTCCTTTTCCCCCATGCAGCTTTCCAACCACAATTCCCCAAGGCTCTAGTGCTGCATGGCATTGTTGTGACCCAAGTGCAGGACACAGCACTCAGCCTTGTTGAGTCTTGTACCATCGGCTTCAGCCTATTGATCTACTCTGTCCAGACCCCTCTGTAGATCTTTTCTATCCTCTAGCAGATCAACACTCTCGCCCAACTTGGTGTTATCTGCAAACTTACTGAGGGTGCACTCAATCCCCTGGTCCAGATCATTGATAAAGATATTAAACTGAACTCGCCCCAATACTGAGACTTCGGCAATGTCACTTGTGACCAGCTGCCAACGGGATTTAACGCCATCCACCACAACTTTTTGCACCCAGCCTTCCAGCCATTTTTTTACCCAGTAAAGAGTACACCTGTCCAAGCCATGAGCAGCCAGGTTCTCCAGGAGAATGCTGTGGGAAATGGTGTCAAAGGCTTTACTAAAGTCCAGGTAAACAACATCCACAGCCTTTCTCCCATCCACTAAGCGGGTCACCTTGTCATAGAAGGAGATCAGGTTTGTCAAGCAGGACCTGCCTTGCATGAACCCATGCTGACTGGGCCTGATCACCTGGTTGTCCTGCATATGCCATGTAATGGCACTCAGGATGATCTGCTCCGTAAGCTTCGCCGACACTGTGGTCAGGCTGACAGGCTTGTAGCTCCCCGGATCCTCCTTCCGGCCCTTCCTGTGGATGAGTGTCACATTTGCTAGCCTTCAGTCAACTGGGTCCTCCCCAGTTAGCCAGGACTGCTGATAAATGACTGAAAGTGGCTTTGTGGGCACTTCCGCCAGCTCCTGCAGTACCCTTGGGTGGATCTCATCCGGCTTCATAGTCTTGTGTGTTTCTGAGTGGTGTAGCAGGTTGCTAACCATTTCCCCTTGGATTATGGGGACTTCATTCTGCTCCCCATCCCTGTCTTCTAGCTCAGAGTTTGGGTACTCAGGGAACAACTGGTTTTACTATTAGAGACTGAGGCAAAGAAGGCATTAAGTCCCTCAGCCTTTTCCTCATCTTTGGTCACTATGTTTCCCTCACCCATCTAATAAAGGAGGGAGATTATCCTTAGTACTTTTTTTATTGCTAATGTATTCACAGAAACATTTTTTATTGCAATTGACAGCAGAAGCCAGATTAAGTTCTAGTTGGGCTTTGGCCCTTATGATTTTCTCCCTACATAGCCTCACTACATCTTTGTAGTCCTCATGAGTGGCCTGCGCTTTCTTCCAAACACCATAAACTCTCATTTTTCTTTACGTTGCGACCATAGCTCTCTGTTCAGCCAGGCCGGTCTGGTTTTGCCAACAGCTCGTTTTTCAGTACATGGGGACAGCCTGCTCCTGTGCCTTTAAGACTTCCTGAAGAACGTCCAAAATTCCTTGACTTCTTTGTTCTTCAGGACTGCTTCCCAAGGGACTCTGTCAAGCAGGCTCCTGGATAGACCAAAACCTGCACTCCAGAATGGCAGTTCTGCTGACCCCCTTCCTTGCTTCTCCAAGAATCAAAAAAATCTGTCATTTCATGATTACTATGTCCAAGATGGCTTCAAAGCATCACATCCCTTACAAGGCCCTCTCTGTTCACAAAGAACAGTTCCAGTAGGGTGTCTTCTCTAGTCAGTTCACCCACTAGCTGTGTTAGGAAGTTATATCTTCCACATACTCCAGAAACCTCCTGGACTGTTTCTTCTCTGCTGTATTGTATTTCCAGCAGACATCTGGTACATTGAAGTCCCCCATGAGGACACGGGCTAGTAGTTGTAAGACTTCTCCCACATGCTTATAGAATATTTTGTCTGCCTCTTGATCCTGCTTGGGCGGTCTATAACAGACTCCCACCACAATCTCTGCCTTGTTGGCATTCCCCCTGATTCTTACCCATAAACACTCAACCTTATTGTCACCATCATTAAGTTCTAGACGTTCATAACACTCCCTAACATACAGGGCCGCTCCAGCACCTCTCCTTCATGCCCTATCACTTCTGAATATTTTATAGCCATCCATTGCAGAACTCCAGTTATGCAAGTCATCCCACCATGGTTCCATGATGGAAACTACATCATAGTTTTCCCACTGCACAATGGCTTCCAGCTCCTGCTTGTTGCACGTTACGTGTGTTAGCGTAGGTGCACTTCAGCTGGGTAATGGTCCCACCACTTTTTGGCTGGGAGAAGCCTTAATTCGTACTTGACCATTCCCAGGTGCAGCCGTAGTTTCTAACCCATCAATAACCCTTACATCTTTGCTGCCACATGGATCTCCATCCCCTACCATCAGTGAGATAGCAGACTGAATGACCTCACTAGCATACCGTCCCACAGACACTGATGTGCTGCCTCCAGGCTTATCTTTAGCGAGCCTGAATTGTGCCTTTCCCCCTTCAAATCTAGTTTAAAGCCCTTTTGATGAGCTCTGCAAACTCCTGTGGAAAAACCTTTTCCCCTTTGCGACAGGTGTACCCTGTCTATCACCAGCAGGCCTGGTGTCATGTAAACCAACCCATGATCAAAAAACCTGAAGTCCTACGCACTGACACCAGGCTTGGAGCCAGGTATTGATCTGCAAGCTCTTCCTGTTTCTTCCCTTCTCATTCCCTGAAATTGGAGGGATACAGGAGAACACTATTTGTGCTCCTGATACCTTAACCAGTTGTCCCAAGGCCCTGAAGGCTCTCTTGATTGCCCTCAGGCTTCTTGCTGTAACTTCATAGCTGCCTACCTGAAAAATCAATGATGGATAATAATCTGAGGGCTGTACCAGGGTAGGAAGCTTTCTCTTCACATCTTTAAGCCGGGCTTTAGGGAAGCAGCAGACTTCCCTAAGAAGTGGGTCTGGTCTGTGTATGGGGCCTTCTCTTTCCCTCAGGAGAGAGTCTCCTATGACAATGACCCATCTTTTTTTTCTTTATGGAAGCGGTTTTGGTGCAAGATATGGGCCGATTTAACCTTGGCAACACCTCCAAGCTAGATGGACCATTGTCCTCACTATTGTTTGGTTCCACTTGCAAAGCCTTGTACCTATTATTCAAGGACACCTGGGAAGGTGTAGTAGTCACAGAGAAGATGTGTCTGGTGCACCAGGCAGGAACTTGTTGCTATTGCCCCCTATCCCTTAAGTCACAACGTTCAGCCAGGTGGAGAGAGGATAGGGAATCCTCAGGATCACGCGTCCTGACTGCCTGTTGGGCCTGTCCCATGGAATGAAGGGTGTGATTCTAGTATTCTACCTCTCTCAGACTCCCTGATACTCCTCAACCTACTCATCTTCTCCTGTAACTCTGTCATTAAGTGGAGCAGTTACTTTACCTGGGCACACCTCCCACAGGTGTGCGCACTACTGCCATCTGGTACTGGGTTAAGAGTAGGGCACACCCTACAGAAGAGTTAACCAATACAGCTGTAATAAACATTGGTGTCACATTTTGCACATCGATTTCATTATCCCTCATAGAAGGAGTTCATATTCTCAGAGCAATAAAAAGCCTAAAATGTTCTGTCCCTATAAAATTGAAAGCAAGACTGAAAATGCAGACTATCCTGAAACACTAATGGAATATGTGTACAGCTATTAAAGGCATGCATTTTAACATTCATATCACAGCATTAGTGAATTGTAATAGACAGAACTTTCTGGTACTTTTTTATGCATAATTAATTTGCAGTCAGGTTGAAGTTTTTACTTCAGCCTTAGTTTAGTTTATAGATTTACTCAAAAAAATTGTATAGGGATAACATGGTACCATTGCACTACATGATGAATAAATACTTCTTCTATAAGCACAAAGCAAAAATGCCCTGTGTATAAATGGTATTAATAAATGCAAATTTTCCAGGAAATGTCTGACTGTCTTAAGTTTGAGGCTATTAAATTAATGGGATGCAACAGATTAGGCTAAAAGTATTCTGAAGATCTGTCAATGTACTGAAAATCTCATTTTTAATTGTATATTTCAAGACTAATTTTCTGCTCAGCATTTAAGCAAAATAAAGACTATTTCCAACATGCAAGAAGCTTATTTGGAAAAAGGCCAGAATTACTATGATACCAAATGTTCTGCATACTTTTAATTTGAAGATGTATTGAATTTCATTTCAAAAGGAACAAAAAAAAGAAGAGAAAGAATGTAGACAGCAGAAATACTTTCTAAGAACACTGAAAAAAAAAGAATTTGTAAAGTCTAAGGTTTTTATTTTATTCCCTTTACTTTTCTTTTTGTATAAACAAAATGGTTTGTCAACACTGCAGTTCATGGTCCTTAGGTAATCAGTAACAAGACAGCTTCCTGTGTCATAGCATAACTGTTACCCTAATGACTTCTGCAAAGCCCAGCTGGAAAACATCTGGAGACCCACAAATTTGATTAAATGATGAGATTTGAAAATTCTGGATTTCAGCGTTTGAATGATTTTTGGCAATTTTAATAAAAATTAAACAAAGGTTTTTCTTTGTATACATATCCATCTGGAGCTAATTATGCTAATGGCTATTAGTTGCCTGGCAAAATCACAAAATTTAAATTTTAATTTTTTGTTACAGTCAGAGAGGTAAAATACAAGTGAGAAATATCTATTGGTATAAAGAGCTGTTATTCTTTAGAGCAGTTACTAAGCTGCTTCATGTTTTGTAATTATTATTTGACTTTGGTGACTAAGTTTATTTCATTATTTTAGTACTATTTTAGCTTAAAGATTTTATATACAGACGTACATAGTTGTATAAGATGAATCAAAACTCTTTTTTTCTTCTTTTTCTCCCCCCTGCCCCGGTTTTTCTTTCTGAGACTGTTTTATTGCTTGTACAATCCAAGCTTAGTGTGTGTGACATTTTCAGTACCTAAGCTGGAAAGGTTATTTGTCTTCTGCATAAGCTTGTGAAAGTTGAAGACAGCAGGGCTATTAAGTTTGGAATATTTTGATATCATGGGCAGAAGGTTTTTACTCAAATATTTGAAATTTATGTATATGGTTGCATGGACTTCTGAGTAAAAATTGTGAAGTTGGTCCCATCCAGATGACACTTTTCATCCACTGTTAAGACTGTTGTTTAAAAGAAGTGGTTTGCCTTTCCCTCTGGAGCAATCTTTCTTTGACCTTTGACCAGGTAAGGAGTTGGGGCTCCTAGGTTAGATTACATGCATGCTTTTTCATAGTGCTAAATCTGGGTGTGATGAATCCTACCCCTATGTAAAGCAACTGATTTCATTCTATCAAGCAAATTCCTGAATGAAAATAAATGTTGTAATGACAGGTAGAAATTAGTCATATACTCAGACGTCTTCTTAACATACTATGGTTAGTGAAGTGGTCTGTTTAAGGGAAAGAAAAGCGTGGTTTTCAAGGTGTACAACTTTACTGTAGTAGTTAGTATAATGATTCAGAAAGAACTTTCATTGACTTAATACAGAATATTGTCTATGAACAGGAGGAGGCTAGAAGATTTGGCATTTACTTTAATTGCATCTACTGTTTTGTAATCAATATCTGCTAGTAAAGCTATGATGTATGTACAATATTTTTACAATGAATCATATTCTTTGTTTGATAGTTCTATTTCTTCTGTTTGATAGTCGACATATTACCTATTACAGGAAAGGACAATTGTTCTATAATATAAAACAGCAGGCTATAACTAATGACAAATATGCTGTTCCAGAGGGAAAGCACTGACTACAGTAGATTCTATTATTTTAAGTGTCATTTTCATGGCATATTCAGAGAATTACAAAAGTGTAATGACAGTTTTGCAGCTTTGAAAGTTTTTAAACTCCATTTTTATTCCATTTATGAAATATTTTCTGTGTACTATGGTTTTCTACTGAAGCACACAATACATTAAGAAGCCGACAGGATGTTGTATATTTAGCCTCAGTGTTCCAACTGCTGTTTCCAAAATGACTCTGGTAAGTCACAGAATTCTGAAAACATTGTTATCTTGAATAGACCACTGTGTCTTCCTGGTGAGCACCTGTCTCCAGGAACTAAAGATTCTCAGAGACTACTTGGCTGCATTAATGTGAATGTTGCTTTATTTCTCTAAGCCTCTCGTCTTGGAAATGTCTGAGTGTTGTTGATCTCCATTACTGTCTTATTTCTTTACTTTTTTTCTGGAAAGGCCAACATGACTGTGATGTTTGACTTTTTCAGAGGAGCTGTAGCTAAGAATCTTGAATAAAAAAAATACTTAGTTCTAGTTCAGAATGAAGCACATAACTAACTTCACTGTGTACAACCTTAAGCATCTTATGCATTTAGTGATTTCTGAGGCAACTGGTTTTTAGGAAGGTAACACTAGGACATCATATACTGACAGCAGAGCAACAAAGACCTTTTCATGGCCCATAAACTCCCTCAAAAAGGGTTGGAAACAGGTACTTTGGCTGTAAGACCATTCTGAGCCCTACATTGTTTTAGCTGCATTACTGTTGGTATCTGTGCTAAATTTATGTCTACATTAGTTGCAATTGTTACAGTGCAGGCATAATCTTAAACTACTGTTTAATTACATCTTGAGCTGTTGAAATTTTCTCAAACACTTTCATCACTGTCTTCCCAATTTAGGGATAGCCCTACAGTAAGCCTTATATTTTAGTTCATGGTACTTGTTGGCTGAGTATACCTCTCGTACCATCTTAAGAGTTGTGCTCCCCACTTTTGAACACAGTGCCGTGAATGTTTAACTCTGTCCATGTTCTCTATGGGAAACTGATGGGCTAGACTCAAGATCTGAAGGTTTTACCAATAAATAGATGGTAAGATTCACCTCCTCTTAATATAGGTGTCTCAAACAAGTAAAGGTGAATCATAGAATCATTTAGATTGAAAAAGACCTTTAAGATGATTGAGTCCAACTGTAATCATGCCCTAACCTTCCTATTTTTCTCTGGACTGAATCCGGTTGCCTGCACTTACACATCTAGTGTCATCTGAAATGCCCTATGGTATGTGTCTGGCCTCCATCTGTCATTTTGTAGGGTCTGGATCTCCCTTATGTCCTGTGTGATATCTGCTTGACTAATATAAATATCTCAGATGCTGTAGTCTGTCTAAAATTATATTAAATGCTTATGTGTAGGGAACGAGTTCACTATAAAATGTACTTTGAGAAACTAGCTTTGATATAGTTTTTGTCTACACCAGAAATATCTGGAGTTAGGTAAGATAACCTGCATTAAGAACATCTAAATATTAAGTATTAAATTGCCAAGTCTCTTTATTCTTCCCACAGCCAAGTATCAAAATATCCCACACTTAAACATCACTGACAATAGTAGCAGCATGAACAGCAAGAGCTACAGTAGCTATTCTAGGAAGCACATATAAAAACAGGGGCACCTAAGGCCTCAGCAGGATTCACTTTGCTGTGACAATCCTACAACAGTTTGGGAACCCTGTCTTAAGAAATATGCCTAAGGTTATAATAAGGACTATGAAAAACTAGAAACTCCACACATTTTTTTTTCCTAACTCCCAGAGCAGTGACCTGATTGAAACAGTGTTCTTCTCTGCAGTGTTATCTAGGTATTTACATATACATCATATACATGAAAACATTAAATTACTTATTATGTAGCTAAAAATAAAAGTCTTACCTCAGCATTTTATTAAATTAATTGGAAGTGTCAAAAGCTATTAAAAAGACCCTATAAAAGAGACCCTAAATGAGAGCTTATAATTTTGAAATTATGAGAATTATTCATACATTGTAAATTGTGCTGTTGGCAGGTACACAAATATGGTGAGATGCTACTAGCTTTGAATCATTAAAGATTCAAATAACTCTCTGAAGAAATATCAAACAGAATTAGTCTGAAGAGTATTGATTATCGATTAACAATGTATTTATTCAGCTTTTATCTGTGCAAATGTGAAGCAAAACTACTTGTCTTTCTTAATGTAAATCAAGGCAATTATATATGAAGTGATAAGGAGTTGGCAAAGGCTTTAATTAAAAAAAGTGTTAAATACTTGGGACATTCACCAGTCTTCTGATATACATGACAATCTA
Source organism: Anarhynchus alexandrinus (assembly GCA_008711295.1). Lineage (NCBI taxonomy): Eukaryota > Metazoa > Chordata > Aves > Charadriiformes > Charadriidae > Anarhynchus > Anarhynchus alexandrinus. Next base: position 551,480 of record VUYV01000135.1, read on the forward strand.
ATTAATCTCTCAAAGAACGTTTATGCCATTATCTGGCCATTAGCCACATTATTACTGCCAGATCTTATTGGTAAGGATAAAACTCTGAAGTATTGCTCTGTGTCTCATTTACTGGAAGTTCAGGAAGTCTATAAAATGATTTACAGGTTCCATGTTCAAATTTACCTTACACACTAATTTGTGTAACTGCTGAAAGAAGAAAGATGATAGAAAAAAACCCCAAAATTCATATAATAATAATAATAATCATCATTTTTTTAGCGTTGTCATCAAAAAGTTACATGCAAAATAATTGCATTTTTATATATATGGCAAATATTCATTTATATAACTTGTTAAAAACTACAATAAAATGGATGCTTACTCTACCTTACAGCATGTAGCAATAAAAGCAAGGAACCTGTGAGATGGAATATTTAAAATATTGCCAGAGATAGAATTAAGAATGGAAATATAGAACAAGCAAGATGGTAGTGTTAAGCTTCCATGGATACGTCTTTACATTTTTTTTTTTCAGAAGTATTTATTTAGTATTTATTTATTTAAGTCAGATGGTAAGTTTACATCTACTGTAGTTTTGGGATTTTGATGTAGGCACCTAAATATAGACATATAGACATTCATTAGTTTTGAATACATAACAAGACTGAATCTTGCTCCCCAGAACTTGCCCAACAAGCAAAACTTAATGATTGTTCACAAAATCGAACCTGTCCAATCAATATCCATTGGTGCTATCTATTACATACTTGGATTATGTCGCAAACTTCACTGAATTTTTTTTTTACAGTGCTTAACAAAGAGTTTTTCTAAGGCCTATCAACGGTTGCGAAGCACTACAATGTCTTGTCATATTATTTTGTTAGACAAGAGTTTATCAGCAGGGTCTTTGAATCACGAATGGCTATGCATGTGCAAGAATATCCTGTTTAAGACTTACTATGTCCTGACCATTTACTATCTCCTGAGCCATTTAACCATGTCTGTATAAAGTGGATGCCTTGCATTATCATGCTTTTGGCAATTTTCAAATCACTTTTCGAAACTTAACAAAGGGGAAACAAAACAACAGAGAGCAAGACAGTATTTACTTATGGGATGCATTAAATGCATATTTTATAGGATTTCAGGGTAAGTAATATCAGAATATTTATTTCTGAAATATTCTATGGGCCACTCACAAAATATCTACATGAAAGAGTAATTAAAATAATCCATTGATACAATTTGTTGCATTCAGGTCAATTTTAGTCATGGGCTTACATATTTGATCACATCCATTAGCAAAAATAGTATGCTAATTACAAAGACAGTAAATACTTCACCATCTATAATAGTTTGTTTATTATGGGTGGCAATAGCGTTTCTCCTCCTCCCATCAACCTTCAAAAAGGAAGATAAAATATAAACACATTTTCATCCTGAAAACTTCCTAAAAGATAGTTATATTAGATTAGGACCAAGTTTGTTTTCGGAATTCTTATGAAATCACAGCAAAATGGAATACCTCCCACCCCGCCCTTTTAATTATTGTGAGACCAATGCAACTTAATTTCATAAACTTCAATATACTAATTTCCAGTATTTGATGTAACAAGTTAAATTGGTATCACATTTCTTCTTTTTATCGCTAAAAAAACAATTATGCTTTTTAGAAGGGTTTTTTTCATAAATATTTTTGCTGTCTTCATATTTTTCTCATGCAAACACTAAATTAGCAATATTCCTAAGATTAAGCTGTAAAATGATAAAACTTCTACATTTTCGAGGTGATTAGTAATATGTTTATAGAAGTGATAAATGAATAATTTAAAAGAAGATGAACAGAAAAACAAAATTTTGCTGGTATTCTTTAAATATTATTTTTTCAGCCTCCATTTTATTTTTAGCAATGAAATAGCTGTATAGTTTGAAATCTGAGATGTGAATTCAAGGAATTAACAGGTAATTTTTAAAAGTATGCATGAACAACTTTGAAATTAATTGAATGACTCAAGGAACTACTCACTGACCATGCTATTTCTTCTATGGGGTGATAAATCCTATTTGAAGTCGCACTGGTAAGTATTTATCACCAGTACTAATGTCTGGTGTGCATAATGTGATCAGTCACAATAATATATTTTAGTTGTCTATGTAACTTATTAGGCTACCCTGTTCTTATTTATTGAGTTGTTCAAAGAACTCCTCTCTCTGTGTGAGCGTAATCTCTGCTAATATGTGCTATTTAGACTCTTGTCTCTACCTTCACCTTGTCTGCTCAGAAAAGGAACTTCTAGAAGCACATGGCATTGTATTTGTTTATATTTAAATTAGTCAATTAGATTTACACGATGGCAACAAGGCCTAGTTCTCTAACATACTTTCACTAAATACTTTTCATAAAAGAATGAGAGAAGATTCAATGATGACAAATAATGAGAAAAAATTGGAAGAAATGGAAAATACTTTTCAGGGATAGAATCATAACTCAAGAAAGGGACAAAAATGAAATTAATGAGGACAAAAAAGAACATTATATCTGATAAGAAAATGCATATATAGAAAAAATGATGGCTAAAAGACTTTTCCGGATGCTAGTAGACCTCCGACTGAAAGAGTCAAGAATGTGACATCAATGCAAAATAGAATAAATAATCTTATTTTAACATTTAATAGTCATACCAAATATAAAGTTTAATAGTGAAATATTTACATGATAGTGATATAGACTTGGCTGCAATATTATATGTAATTTCAGCTCTATGTTGTAAAGAGATCCTAGTAAATTGTTGTGTCCTAAGCAGAAACAAAAGAATCATCAGAAGTTTAGAGAGCCACATTCATGATGAATCATTGATGGAATTTATCTTGTTGGGCAGGGCATACAAAAGGAGGAAAGGAGCAAAAAAGGCAGAAAATAATGAGGTAAAAAGGTGCCTTTTTTTTTTTTAAATAAACTGCTAAAAGTGAAAAGTTGTAAAATGTTCTTGTGTACTGAGATATGACAAGCAGTTACTTTACTTTTACACAGATTAAGGTTAAATATTAAAGAAAGGTAAAGCAAAACAAAGATTTTCTGAATGAGGACATAAGCATGACAGCAGAGTACCTATAGAGCCTGTAAAATCTCAGTCTTCAAAGACTGTCAAGAATAATTTAGGCAAACGGATACAAGAGTCATATACAAATATATCTTGTATCTTCTCACAAGCAGTCTACTATTCAGTTTTCTCATATACCTTCTAGCACTGTATTTTTTTATATTATTAAAAAATTAATTTCATAACAACTATACTCCAACCCTAAGTTATAAACAATTTGAGAGCACAGGAAAGAGGTAAATCTGTTCTCTCCTTTTACCTTGAAAATCTTCAATTTGTAAAAAATAAGTAAATTTAAAAGATTCATTTGAAGAAGACTTCTTACTGCTATGTGAGTTTTATAGCCATCTGACTACATTCAACCTTTTGCTTTTCTTCTGTTGGGTCAAAAAACTTTGAAATATTGTTTTGGTATTGAAGCAGAAGGAGCATGACCTCCATGTTAGTTTGGTAGCTCAAACATTCTTTGATTAAGAAGGCTTTGTAGGTTTGTATTCCCTCAACATGAAAAGGTCATGGTATCCCATCAGGAATGCCCTCAGATTCCCAAACCCCTAGCAACTCATCGACAGAATGGGGCTAATATATGTAAGATTCTTCTGGCTACATTTAGAAGACAGTTACTGTCAGTTCACATTTGTGGAGTCTAGTTGATAAGGTGTACTCTGAAAATGTCCACTGGGACAAGCTTCAGGTGATTAATATTTAGAGGAACATCATATCTGAAGATTGTAGTTCAGATTTGAGCTAGTTACCAGCATGCCCAGACACGTTGAGACAGTATCTCAGAAGCTAAACATCCAGGGCTATGGTACTTACATAGCAAATTCTAGGAAACCTTAAAAATTGCAGAATCTGAACAGTTTCCTTTGATCACTATTTCAGATTCATTACTTAGACTTCTCTGAGACACATAGCTTAACCTTCTTTTGTAGGGAAACAGAAACAGAAATAAATCGACACATTTGGAAAAACAATTTTTTCCTTCTACTGCAGGTATATCAAATAGGTAAGATGTATTGTACTCTGTAAAAGACCCCTTTAAAAAAAAAATCAAATTGGATTGATTTATTCCAAGTTATATATCAGAAATATATGGAGGAATATTGTTGGCCAAATATTGGCAACCATCCACTTTGATGCACCCTAGTGTTTTTCACAATATGGAGTTTGCAAAAATGACCTAGGAACTACACTTGCAGGTAAAGATCTGTGGGATACCTTAGGTTATCCCAGACAGTATAAAAACCTATAGTGAAGTATTTGAATCCTACCTTTGCTATCTTTTCGATTTTGGATTATATAGGAAACTATTGGAAGTATTGACTGTGTCCTTTGTGATAGACGCCTGGGACTCAGTCTAAATCTGGGTAGGTAATGCTACTGAAACATGTCAGAGTGTTTAAACATTTGCATGAATCTGAAATTTATGGCACAATACCTATGGCACACCAGGGTCTACCTGAAGCAGCAGATTGAAGCCAGCTGGGTTTATACTAGGAAACCTCAAGCTGATTGAGACATCTATGTTTAGACAACTGAATTGAGTCATATGTGTTTTAAATCCATCTCTTCTCTTTTTTTCATCTAATGCTTTGTGATTTAGAATGCTTTTAGCACATGAAGGACAGTTTGTTCTTTTTCCTCAGCAGTTCCAAACCTTCACCTAAAATTAATTGGATTCAACACAAACAATATTTTCTTTTAATGAATGACCTGCCAATCAGATATAATCACAAACAGTATCTGAAAGCTTATTATTACTATCTAGTGATGAATACATAAAATATAGTCATATTTTCCTAAAACAAAAAGAAATTGGATGACATTACTATTTCTGTGATATTTTCCACCTCTGCTTGTTCAAATACACTTCTGAAACAAACAAAAACAACAATAACAAAAAAATTCCTGGAAACAAATACCCAGTTTTCAAATGTATTGCCATTTAGCTTATTATGAGACTTGTCACCTTCTACCAACAGTGTTAATACACAATATTTACAATGTTAATATTTTATTGGCATGCTATTTGTCCTTTTTTTTTTACCACCGTCACCGTAATAATAGTATATGAGAGTAGCAGAAGCCAAAGATACTGCAAAAATGTAACGAAAATGTCTACCCTTAAAAGTACATATTTAAATTGTGACTATTTGTGCTGAGTTTGGATACTATACTAATAATGGAAAATGTATTTAATTGTTCTAAAATAATAAGTTTTCTTTCCTATGGTACACAGTCAGCACAGCAGTTTTGTTATCCACTTTGATGTAGTGTAGCACCCTTTATAACAAATTAGCTGTGGAGATCCAATTGCTTTTTTTATGTAACAACTACTGTTACGGTTAAGCTGGTTTGATCCTAAGAATTTTGACAAGATAATTCTAAGGTCATTCTGACTTTAATGATGTTCAGAGTCTGCATGTGATTTAATCTCATTTGACAAGTAATAGGATCAAACCAAGTCACTGATTTTCCTTTTGCTTTTGAAAAAAAAAATCAATAACAGATTAAGATGTTTGGACAGGGATGTAGAAGATTTAGATATACCAAAAGACTGTTTTAAGTTCTGGCATGTATTTTAAATTAAGATTAGTGTAAAATTACAAATGAAAGAATCACCCATACTCCTTCATTAAAAAATAGTAAATGTGCAATGATTACATTAAAGTTTCAAGATCAGAAATAAAAGGAAGGGGCTCATGTTCATTTTTGTATGTAATCTTCAACGTACGTCAAATATGAGATGCATTATATTTATTTCACCTAACTTCAGGCACAGACACAGCTGAGGCTCCTGAGTTAAGATTTCTGTTATGATTCCTGTTAGAGTTTGAATTACTTTTCACTTCTCTGCATGATAACTAAAATACAAATAACATGGAAAATTTGAAGGGAATTCAAAGAGAAGATGGTGGTTTAACAACATATTGTGCTGGATGAAAGAATCATTTACATCTTTAATTCTGATGAGAGCTTTCACAATATTTATATATTTAGTCCTACAGATGTTTGTGAATATGTGTTTCCCTGCAGAACATGATAACTTTGACCTAAAACTGCACTAATGTGGCTTTCTGGCTTCCATAACTGTAGCAGTCAGCTTGAACCACAGACATCAGTCTGTTTCTCTCCCAACGATGTCTTTGTTATTTTTAATGAATTTGTTTTCCCTTTGTTTTGGCAGAGGAGCCTGGGAATGGGGAGAGAAAAAGTGGTGTTCCTCAGGCTTGGTACTGGGGCCAGTTGAGTTTAATATCTTTATCAATGGTTCAGACATTTGGACACCAAGTTGGGTGGGAGTGTTGATCTGCTTGAGGGTAGGATGGCCCTACAGAGGGATCTGGACAGGCTGGATTGATGGGCTGAGGCCAATGGTATAAGGCTTGGTCCTGAACTTGGGTCCAACAACCCCATGCAACACTAGAACCTGGGGGAATTGTGGCTGGAAAGCTGCTGGGAGGAAAAGGACCTGGGGGTATTAGTTGACAGCCAGCTGAATGTGAGCCAGCAGTGTTCCCTGGTGGGCAAGAAGGCCGATGGCATCCTCGTTTGTATTAGAAATAGTGTGGCCAGCAGGACTAGGGAAGTGATTGCCCCCTGTACTTGGCACTGGTGAGGCTGCACCTTGAATACTGTGTTCAGTTTTGGGCCCCTCACTACAAGAAAGACATTGAGATACTGGAATGTGTTCGGCAAAGGGCAACAAAGCTGATGAGGGGTCTAGAGAACAAGTCTTATGAGGAGTGGCAGAAGGAACTGGAGTTGTTTAGCCTGGAGAAAAGGAGGCTGAGGGGAGACCTTATCACTCTCTACTACTAGCTGAATGGAGGTTGTAGCGAGGTGGGGGTTTGTCTCTTCTCCCAAGTAACAAGGGATAGGACAAGAGGAAATGGCCTCAAGTTGCACCAGGGTAGGCTTAGATTGGATATTAGGAAAAATTTCTTCACAGGAAGGGTTATCAAACATTGGAACCGGCTGCCCAGGGAAATGGTGGAGTTGTCATCCCTGGAGGTATTTAAAAGACGCGTTGATGTGGTGCTTAAGAACATTGTTTAGTGGTGGTTTTGGCGTGCTAGGTTGATGGTTGGACTTGATGATCTTAAAGGTACCTTCCAACCTAGACAATTCTATGATTTTATGATTCTATGATTCTCTAATTCTGTGATTCTATGAAAATGGCTTATGCCAAATTGCTTCTTGTGCATTCCATGGACAAGCCAAAAAGTCACATGTTCTTTTGGGAATCTGGTAAGAATGCAGGCTATTTGGTACCCAGTTAATAATTATGTTATACCAAATAAAACACTTTTAACAGATATGAATTAATGGATATTTCATATGAGGTTCAAAATCCCTTTTGACAATGATGGCTTGGTGCCTCTCTGGAGCACCAAGTTCGGTCAAATTTTATCATGTTTAAGTAGATTAAACACAAAAATACAAGACAGTATCTACTGGATACACTTATGTATTAGACAGGTAGGACAAATGAGCTGTAAACCTGGGCTTTAATATGGTGATCACCTCTAATAAGACACCTTAGGAGTTGACTAGACACTTGTCAGTATAGTGTAGAAGGCTTGCACTCTGTTGCTATTTCAAATGGCCTGATGCTCAGTGTTGCTGAGCTGCTGATTCCCTGTTTTGTTTGGGTTTTCGAAATGGTTTTATACCTTTTCATGACAGTATTTTTGCTCTTGAATTCTTCACTTACTGGCTAGTCACAGCTCAACAGTCTTACTTCTGCCTGCAATTTGGGTTTTGCAATTCTGTCTTGCACAGCTCTATTTGATGTACTTTCTCATATAATTTTTCAGAATTCAGCATTCTTCTCAAAGTCTGAGCCCAGGGTGCACAGGTATGCAATATTAGAACTAGATACAGAATAGCAAAATGGACACCCTGGGAAAAGCATTGATAGAGTTTTCATGCCAGGGAGTAAAAGCACATCACTACCACATCATCTGTTTTATGATTTTCTTCTGATACCATTCAGAAAACCAATCTTTTAGTATTTCCTTGTGTTTGTCTGTGGTGGACACAAAAAACTCTGGCCCTTTCCTTGAAACATTTTCCAGGTGCTTTTGGACACCCCATCCTGACTTGGCAACTTGTATGATAGCCTTTTGAATTCATCTTTTGCTCTGTTTCTCACATAGCAAACTTAGGGAAGTAACACGTCTGTGGATTCCTATGCTTAGTTTACATCTAGCACTGCAAAAATTAGGCATCTAGTGTAAGTTTTATAGTTCGCTTCTCAAAACTGTTATTCATTCTCTATGTCTTATGTATAAAAGGAAGCGATGAGCTCTGACCTGTAGGTATAACTTTCTCTTCATTGACTTGTAACAGACACTGGGCAAGCATTTTAAACTAGACAACTAACTTAAAAAATTAAAGCTCAATGGGATTGATTTAAACCATGTAAATCAACCTCATGTCAGTCCTGAGGCTTCCTCTGCAACCTTAGACATGTGTTTGAATTCTGCCGTAGGAAGCAGTGATTTCCCAACCTGAGATTTCTTTGGTGCTTAGACAAGATAAGATTAATGAAAGGTCTTGTCAGAAGACTTTAAGATTGACCTTCATGTTTTCAGTTGCTTTCCTATGACACTAGGACACTGTTTTGTTTCTCGGTTTAAAAATGAAAGTAGTATCTTCACATGGTTTATATCTTAATTGGTAACTGCATTTTTCAAAGAGTTGTGTCTAAAGTTTCTGACATCTTACTAAGTACAATGGTTGTCAGGTAGATAAATTTGATCTGAAGACTGCCGTCAAAGGTGCTCAATAATTCTTAAAAGAAGCACACAATGATGTGCAGTAGTTTCTGTCATGATGCTGGCATTACATTCTTTCTTTTCTTGACTTCAGTCCTTTTGCAGTTTATTCAAAATATTTGTGACATCTCAGTCTTTAGGACTTTCTGCCTTTGCAGAAGAACATTTAAAAATGTGTTCTAACACCTGATTAATATGCTGGATTGAAAGCAAAGTTTGTGAGGTTTAAAAAGCAATACGAAAAGATGTTCTTGCAGTGAGAGCATGCTCAGAAGGACTTTAATTTTCCTTAAGCCTTTTCAGTTCATAGCAAAGAGGCAAGTAAATACTGTCTCGTTTCACCTGTCTTGTGTAGGTTTATTCAGACAGACAAGTTCTAAGAGTATACTGTGAAGTAAATCCATGTTCTTATTTCATTTTTAAGAATGCAGTTGGCTAATCTTTTAATCATAAGTAAAATGGTTTTAAATAATCATGAAAGTGAAAAAAAAAAGTGTAGTGGACTGTTGATGTTTATATTATGTGATTTTATATGCTTTTCCAAACTTGCTGTTTAAATACAATGTAGTAAATATGTCAAAGGTTTCTTAGTGCTATAGCACCCATAACTGTGTCTTTTGTCCAAGAAGAAGGGAGCACAGACAATTTTATGTCAGTGGAATTTAATAACTGAAATTGCTTTTTGTAATATAAATGTGACCCAGTTATAAAATTAAGATAAAAGTTAAATTTTGGAGAACTTAGCTTTAGTGTTTAAGCAGAAATCTGTATTTTTGTTTAGATGCAAATTACAATACAATAACTTAAGTATTTACATCAATAGAGTTATGTGGTTTTGTGGCTATTTGTAGGGTCTGTAGCAAAATCAATGCAAAAAAAAATTGGCAGGCTGTTTTTAGTTTATATTTTTACCTTACCACAAATATCTCTTTATTAAACTCTTTTCTATTACATCCATTTGTAATAAAAGAATTAAAATCCATTTAGTACTTAAATGTATTAAATGATATATGATGAGTCCATCCAGCTCTGAGGTCCCCAGTACAAGACATGGACCTGTTGGAGGGGGTCCAGGGGAGGACCACAAAAATGATCAAAGGGCTGGAAAACCTCTCCTATGAAGAAAGGCTGAGAGAACTGGGGTTGTTCAGCCTGGAGAAGAGAAGCAGACCTGATTGCAGTTTTTCAATACTTAAAGGGGCTTATAAGAAAGATGGCGAGAGATTTTATACCAGGGTCTGTAATGACAGAACAAAGGATAATGGTTTTAAACTGAAAGAGGGTAGATGTAGATTGGCTATAAGGAAGAATTTTTTTTTTTTTTTTTTTTAAATGAGAATGGTGAGACACTTCCAATGGGAGGTTGCCCAAAGAAGTTGTGGGTGCCTCTTCATTGGAAACATTCAAGGTCAGGTTGGATGGAGTTCTAAGCAACCTGATCAAGTGAAACATGTCCCTGCCTATTGCAGGGGGGTTGTACTAGATGATCTTTAAAGGTTGCTTCCGACCCAAACCATTTTATAATTCTTTCTACTTTAAAAATGTATTAAAATCAGCTCTGCTTCTAGTTAAAACCAATACTTTTCATCTTGTTTGAGCGAAGACTTTGATATGAGGTTTACCTTTTCTCAAGAAGTCAGAAGATATGGAGTATTTTATATTCCATGCTGAACAGAAGGAACAGAAACTGAATTTTTTCTATTTATAACTGAAAATGCATTATCATCTAGGACCAGTTTAAGGGAGTAAGCTCAACTGGAACTCAGAAATGTGTACTATCTAGAACATCGGCTGCCATAACAGGGAATGCAAGAATACTGTTTCTCCTCCCACACTGTAACAAAAAACTAGAGTTATGTCACATAGCTGACAGTTAACATAGTAAATACTTAAAAATACAGAGGAGATTAAATAGATTTAAGTATTGAGACAAAGTAATAGAACTATGCAATTCTCAATTATCTTGACCAAATACCAAGGAAAAGAAGGCAGTTCATTTGTCTTTTAACTCTTCTTTTTTGTAAGAAAAAGATTAGCTTTTAGATGTTATAATTTGCTGTATTAGATGGTCACAAATGATCAAAGCTAATACTTCACATAGACCTTTCGTTTTACCTGGATGCTTGGATTATAACAGTCTTTAGTTATCTCATATGTCATTTTATTCATCCATAGACTGTTAATGTTCTGCAGTGTTCTGCAGAGACAACAAATCCTGGAATACAGTCCACACTACTTCCAACAGAGAAAAGATATAATAGCAGCAGAAAAAATAAAAAAAGAGAATGAGAGCAGACTTCTGTACAAGGAGAAATTAAACAAAATAGAACACTTGAGCCTGGAAAAAAATGATTGGCAGGGGATAACAAAGAAACATGAGAAATAGGAAGCAAGTGTTCACTTTTTCAGCAGAAGATCTGATTCAATTAACTAATATAGACCAAATTTAAGATGAAAAAGAAAGCAGATTCTTTACACAATATGCAATTAAGATATGAAAGTCCTAGCAGAAATAAAGTTACCACACTTCAAAAACCACTGGAAACAACTCATGGAAATAAAATACAGCTAAGCTTATGACCCACAGAGCACAGCATCCTTTGCTCAAAAGGTTTATGAACTACTGTTAGCTAGAAGCTAGGAAGATATTCTGTTAAAATATCATGACATACATTTATTTTATTTTTCATAATTTTCTCATTCATTTGCATTGGCATCTGTACTGACTGTGGCTGAGACACAGTTAACTTTCTTCATAGGAGCCCATACAGTTCTGTATTTTGGATTTGTGATTAAAACAATGTTGATAAAACACTGATGTTTTAGCTGTTCCTGGACAGTGGTTGCAAAGAGATTTTATTTTTCTCATTCTGCCTGTCCAGCGAGTAGACTAGAGTGCACCAGAAGCAAGGAGGGGACACAACCAGGACAGCTGACCCGAATTCACCAAAAGGGTATTCCATATCATATGACATTATGCTCAAGAATAAAAGCTCAAGGAAAGGAGTAGTAAGTTGTTTGTGGCTATGGTGCTTGTCTTCTTGGGTAACTGTTACATGTAATGAGGCCCTGCTTCTCAGGATGTGGCTAAACATCTACCTGCCATGGGAAGTAGTCAATAAATTCTTTATTTTTGCTTTGCCTGCACATGCAGCTTTGCTTAATCTATTGAACTATCGTTATATTGATCCATGAGTCTTCAGTTTATGCCTGTCTGATTCTTTCCCCTGTCCTTCTGAGAGAGAGTGAGCCTCTGGATGACTGCTTCACTGTTGGCCAGAGTCAACCCACCACAGCATCCCACTATTAGACAATTTCAGATGAATTTTTAACTGATCAACTATTGCCATTCTTTTGTACCTATGAGACTGGACAGTATTCATTTAAATATAAGCGATGACTAGCTGTTTTTTAAAATAATCAGATTTTTTGAGTACCGAATTTATTACTTTGCAAAAATTATTAATTTTCAAAAGTGAACACTATAAACATATGAGAAGTGCCTCAGAATGTAGAGCTACCACTGTCCACCATACCTAATCCTGCATTTAGCTGTGTATGGGCTATTAATGGGGGCCATGGTTAGAAAAGATAATCAAATCTTTCAGAATACCATGGCCAAAGCAACCTCAACTAAAAACACAAGTAAATGTCCTTTACCACTGAATCATCATCTTTATGCTAGACTTGGTATACTACCTACATAAAAGAGTATAGCACATTGGGTAATGTATTACAGCCAAACTATGGCTGCCATTTCTGCTTTTTCTGTCCTCTATACATTATGATCTTAGCTGTATGGAGTTAATGTTAAGGAACCGCAGTTGAATTTGAACCAGTCATTTTGTAAGCTTTGATTACTAAGTTGTCAAGGACAACAGCAATACTCTTAATTATGATTTCTCGTTATTACCTTAAGTGCATCAAAATTTTTGCTGAGCTTCTTGGATTGGAAAGCTATAACCGTATCATCCTTACATTATTCTGCACTTGATCTTTGGAGCTTACTGCATTGTCTGCAAAACAGAAAAGAAGAAATGAACAATAAATTCCAATTTTAATGTAACACAGTACAAGAGATAGATTATTTTGGCATGTCATAGAAGCTAAATGAGTTTGGGAAGATAAACATGTTTTGGAATTTATAGGGTATAAACTTCAATTGGTATGGCTGTTATAAATCACTGGACACAAAACTGTAACATACTTAGGATCATACTTTGTTCTGCTCTACCACTGAGCATTTATATCCATCAAAGCAGCTCAGATAGAATTTAAGGTGTCATTTATTTACAGGGGATGATAATGACAAACAAATCCTTACTCACTGTGCTGTGCAAGCTCAGCAACAAAACTGAAAGACACAGTAAAACATGATATCAGCTCAATAAATGTAACTAATTTGTGGTGCTTTCTCATAAAATGAGTTCAATAGGATGTAGCAAAAATTTTGCTCCACATTATTGATAATTTATTTTTGAACTTGCAGGAATGAAATATATCATACAAGATGGTTGATTCTGTGGTGAAGACTTAAAACACAACAGATACAGTCCAAATAGACAACTAAAATACCTACAGTCTGAGTAGAAGACTACAATATCTACAGTCTGTTGTGTGATGGTGGACTCAGTTTGGTTATAGAACATCAGCTGTTTCTAATATGACTTTCGTATTTTAACATATTTTTATTAATTTTTCCAAATTTTTTATTTAGGCAAGGTATGGAAAGTATTGTATAAATGACTAAACACATACTTAGCCCATATTCTTTTTCCTTGCTAACTTAGACTAGTGTCTATTCTGCAAATAGCCCCAGAGACATCCATGGAAGTACTCAGAGAGGGCAACTTTCAAAATGTGATGTTTAGTAGAAACTATTCTAACTATTCAGAGCTGTCAGAATTTCATTCTTTACACAAGAGGGCAAACTGGCTTTTATTAGGCAGAATAAACCTTTTTTTTTATTTTAATAGCCTATTTTAGACTATATAGAAGCATTTTTGGAATATAAACATAGGCAATAGGCTACACATTGGAATCCGATGCTTCAAATTGGTAATACACTAAGGTTTTAATGGCAGCTACACAGAAGAAAAATTGAAGACAGTAATACTGTGACACTTTGAAGGAAGTTCCCCTAAAAAAACATTAGTATAGAAAGGTGTCAGTGTAAGTATTCCATTCTCAGTTTCACTCTCTGTGTTATCATATTTTAATTCTTTGCAAAGCTTGCAAAATGCTGACATTATAAATCTAATAAGAAATATCCTAAGAATTAGCCATTGTTATATGTATCTTCAGAATGCAATGTGGACTGTTAGAAAAAAATGTCTTCCGAGAAAGTCTGTAATATGAATAGAATTGGTAAATTTAGAGATATAATAGTTTTTTAAATTATTATTGTTCTATTAAGGAAAGAAGGAGAGAAAGCAGTGACTCAGTCAAACTCTGTTGTGTGATGTCTCAGGCTGGCTGTACTGGCAAACTAAAGTGTCAGGAGCCTTTCCCAAATACTAGAGTATAACTGTGTTTATTGTTAAGGATGGTTCTTCTTGCAGCTGCTACTCCCTGGTGCATTTCTAGGGTGATTACAGGGACTGGAGCACTTCTGAGACCACACATCATAGGCAGTTCATGGCCAATCTTGCCTTGGAGACTAAGAGTACATAAGAACAGATATGGGTCATCCAGTGACAGGTAGCCTCAGTAACTTCAGGCTATGATAAATCTTGGTTAAATTTAGATGTTTATACTGTAGAACTAAAATTCTGAATTAGATATCCTCTAGGCTCCTTTTATAATCAATGGAGAGAAATAATAATCTTTAGTATAAAAGCAGTCTGAATAATTATTTGTATGAGGTATATAAATATATATCTTAAATAATTTATTTGATATCTATTAGACATGCCTATTGTTTGAATATCTTCATTCTCTCATGAATAACCCTCATAGGATAGTAAACTAATACTAAATTACATGTGTCCAGAAACATGTACAGGCATGGAGGTCAACTGGCATACAAGAGCCAGACTTATTCTAGTAAACTCTCTTGGTGTGCAGAAGGTGAGAGCTTCTGTTTCCTTCAGGTTATCTGATAAAGAACCTTTTCAATGCAAAGGGGATAAGTAAAGGGATGGAGCAATAAATATGAACACACAGAGACAAAAAGTTGGTGAAAAAGAGTCAACAGTTGCACTGGAAAAATCAAATGTCTCCATTTATTGACTTATGGACCATTAAGAAATTCCAGGCACATGTTTGGAGAGGGCCACCCAGACTTTGTAACTGATAAAAGGGACTTGAGGATTTGAGATATTCAAGGGATGTCTGTGGGGCTATGCAAAATTTACAAATTAATATCTAGGGCAAATGGATGAGGAGGAGCAGAGCTGGGATCAAACAGAAAAGGGTATAAAGGAGTGAGTTATGTGTAAACCACAGCTCCTTAGTACACTTGTCTGACGAAGCCCTGCACATGATCACTGCAGGCTGTCCTGTCTTCTTGTCTCTTCTTATTAAATCTTTTCTCAACCGTCTCTCTGTGTAATCTCACTCTCTATCTCACATGTGTGCGTGCTGCAGAGACTAAGTGCCAGCTGATGGGTGGACCAGTGGGAGTGATGCCAGCTACTGGAGCCAGACTGGGGGTGTGGGCTCCAGTGGCCAGGCAGGAGGAATCCCCTAGCCTTGGAGTTGCTGGAAGCAGTAGCCACTTATAACATCCCTTAAAATCTCTTTACTTCCAAAGCTGTGTGGCCTTCTTTCGGCTGCTTTTAGGGGATGGCCTGGGGATGTTCTGAACCTACCTGAGTACCCAATGTCTAGAACAAAAAGCATGCCAAAGGCCCTTTCCACAGTCCAGTACAGTTTAAGTTACTAATACAGACAGCCCTAAAGAAACTGCATGTCTCCACTGAGTGTAAAGTGATTCTACAGTACCAGAGATGTAGTTGTGGTTACTACAGATGTTTGGCAGATAAATCTTGGTTTTGTAGTACATGTTAGAAAGACTGTGTTTGTTAATTCGTACATCATCTTCACATAAATCATTTTGTGCTCCATGACTGTTACTAAGCCTATGCTAACTTTTCTGTGTTTCTGGGTTCTTTATTTTTGGTTTTGGTTATGTTTTTTTTGTTTGTTTGTTTGTTTATTATTATTTGGAATCTTATAATACCTATATTATCTTGCACACCTTAAGAAGCCAGTTTAAATTCAATGGATTATTCAAATTTTTCCACAGGTGTTTCTCTTTGGGAGATGTAATGTTTCTTAGTTTATTTTCTTATTAATTCTAGAAAAGGACTAGTCTTTCTTCTTAATGAAACAGGTCATGAAATATTTTAAATTAATTTTAACAATGAGTTATCAAGGTCATCATGTACACAGACAGGCACACAAATTCTCACACACCCTTAGAGAAAGCTGTAATGGACTTCTGGGAGGTCTTTCAGCAATTTATCTCATTAACTCATCCTGTAATGATTGTTTTGAAGTAAACTAATCTACTGAATTAATTGGCCAAGATAAGAGGAAACATTGCATACAAGAGACAATTCAACAAATATTTTTTTTAACCTTCATGACAATTCGTCAACTAACAGTAATTAATTTTATCACACAAAAATAATAGTTTCCATTTTCATTCCCTCTTTCCTCCTCTAAATCTTCACTGCCTATAAAATGCGGAAATAAAATGTTCCCTAAAACAGTGTTGCAAAGACAGGTTAAATTGATTGCCAGAAATCTCAAGGAAGGCAATGTTTCTATGACAAGATAATGAAAACTTCTCTTATAACATCAAGATTTACAGTGTAAATTTGTTGTTCATTAACTAGGATAATTGTTATGGGTAGTAAAAAGGTGGGATTACAGGCTATCAAACCAAGGACAGAAAGGTCCTTAGTATCTAATTCCAATCTCCTGCTATCAGAAAGTTAGATTATGAACTTCGTTCCTTAAGAAACCAAGTTCTACTTTACAACATTTTTGTAAATTTGATATTTTCCTTCTTACTAGAAGCATAAGTTAGTGCAACTGCTATGAGAAACCACTCATGAGAGATTTAGAAATTTTTAAATCTGTCCTCACAATAGTTTGAAGGGCAGTGGCTTGTGTGTTATGCAAAAGTCAGGAAAGTGGGAGTAGATTAATTGGTAGAACAAAGCATGTTGAGGAACACAGGACAAAAGTCAGGAGAAGGTAGAGGTAGAAGGAGGAAGAGGGAAGAACAGAATTATAGATGGCAAAGAGCTTTGAGGATAGGTCTGAGGATTTTCAACTGAATTTTACTTTTTGTAATCACTGCTGGATAAACTACGGGGATTAATGATCCAAAGAATAATGAACTTTTTTTTCTTTGGGGGGGTTAGATCTTCAATTCTATACTCTTCAAGGCACACAGGTGGAAAAAATTAAACCTGGAATATTACTTACTGAGAGAAAGGAAGCTAAGGGAAATATAACATTAAAACCAATGAGTTACTAGTACCACTGCACTGAAATACACGTAAATTATTCCAAAAACTTTAAGTTCTTGTTCAAACCATAATTTTTTTCTTAGGTATTTTTGAGTTATGATAGTAAAGATGCACCACAAATCTTTTTTCTTTTTCTTTATAATAGTTTAATGAAAATTATGATAAATAATGGAAATTTGGGTATTTAAATTCATGAATATGTAGGAAGCCACTCCAACACACAGTGAGTTATAGCTGAAAGGACAACATTTTTTTTACCAAAATTGCAGTACGGAAAGAAACAACTAGAAAAATTTTCACTTACAAAACCTGTAATTAGGGCTTGCTTGTAGTTGCAAAACCAAATCCTCAAGGGTACCAAAGATACTCCTGCACATGTAGCTGAAATTATCCTTGTATAATTGTTTGTCTATTCAAATCCCTCCTGACTATTAAATTGTCACATTATAATAAAAAAGCTACAAGAGGAACATCCTAATTAATATCCATCAAAATTAGAGCTGTTAATGCATTCTCCTAGAAGGGCATTTCTAAATGTTCGTGTCTGGGTGGTGGATAAAGGGGAAATAAAGAGACATTGACTTCAGTTTGTATATCTCTGTCTCAGGGCCCCACTGTCCACCTCATGTCAAAAACTTTTATATTTTAGGTGGAGGAATTGAATTTTATTTCACAAAGGAAAATGTTGAAAAATATTTCAAGTTTGCAAATCACAGACTTTCATTAAGAAAATTTGCATCATATGTAGTCCCAGACTAACATTTAGGAAATCAGACCTGGAAGCCAAAATAGCAAGCCACTCCTCAGGCGTGAGTGTCCAAGCTGTAAATTGCTAGCATGTCCTGTAACACAGATTTGGCCTCTCTAGGGATCACTTATTTCCTGGTAATTCCTAGTCATTGTTTCACAGTTATCAAGAGTTAAAGGTCACTCGCGATAGATGGCATAGACAAGTCTTCTTTCTGAGAAGAAAGTTCAGTAAAATGGGTACGAAGAGTGCTATGCCACTTTCTCCAGGTCCATAGGTCCTTGGCCCTATTTAATTTGCTAGTATAGGCAGAGGATCCACATAGACAAAGTGATTCTATATTACTATGTATATCTAATTGAGGTATGGTATATACCTTGTTTCTAAAGTTAATTTTCAGGTTAGGTTAAGCTAACCTAAATTAGGTTAATGACCCTCTGGGCTCCTTTACTGTTCAGTCAAGAGAAAGAAAAAAAAAAAAGAAAGAATAATTTAACCCATGTAAGAATTTGATTGCTCTCTTAAGATAATCCACTGCCTTCATTGACTACAGAAGAAGCCTAGGGACTTTTTCAAACTTCACTTATTGTCAGTTTAAGCATCTCAATTAATTGTCTTCTATTACATGGGATGAATCAAGACCCTGACAACCAGTTTTGTCTTGTTCAACTACTAAAAAGAATTCGAGTTTTCTTATTTTTCAAGTGGTTCTGTTGTTTTCAAAGACATTGTTGCATTTAGTCTTGAGGCAGTTAAATGAGTAATGTGTACATTTCTGCTATATCAGCTAATGCAGACAGTGCTAATAAGTAAAGTCATTGCATCTGGAGAATATTGTTAGAATACAAATATGGAACAAACTAAGAGTGGGTAAAAACCATATAAAGTTTATATATATTGAAAACTTCAATCATGGGAAATTAACAATTCAAAAATAAAAACCAAACAAAATATCTCTCTCTTGTTTGTTTGAAATACATAACAGAACTCTTACTTCTAGTTTCATAAATACTTCATCTTGTGCCAAAATATTTTAAAACCTGTACTTTATCCAATGAGCAAAAATATAAAATAACATTTTTCACCGAGAAAGAAGGAAGTGTTTCCTGTGAAGCTTTGTGGATTTTTCTTCCTTTTGTTTTTTTTCTGGACATAGTCCAGGGCAACTGGCTGTAGGTGAGCATGCTGGAACAGGGGGTTGGACCAGAAAACCTCCAGAAGTTTCAAAATTATTCTATGATTTTATCTGTAGTCTTACATGAGCAGTAGAATTAGTAAAAAATGCTGTAATTTCATTGTCAGAGTCTCATTTCTTTAAGTTCTTTCATAGCACAGTGACATGATGAAAATTTTGAGGACACAAGGGAGTTGATTTATTTTCAAAAAAAACATGTTAATATATAAAAGTTTGTATTTTGTCAGTATTGAGTTGAAACAGTTACTTCATCAATGCCCAAAATAACATAAGATAAATCACAAAATGACTGGTTATACTCAGTATTTAAGAAAAAATATTTGGAAAATATTTTGCATTCAAGCTAATATGTAATTTAAAAATTACAATGGAACTGAAAAGTGAGTTGAATATTTTGACATTGCTCAATTTTATTTGCTCTATTAATTCACTATTTTTTTCCAGTTTAAGATATTTTATGGAGACAAGTTAATTTTGCCAAGAAATATTTGGCATGGAATGTTTAATTTAAGAGAAGAATAGTTGTTATATTAGATAAAATACAGGGGATACATGGGAATCTTTGCCCATCCAAGTCAGATCAGTCTGAGATGAAAATTGCTGTTCCATGTTTTCCAGAAGAGCTTCAACATGTTGCTCTATATTTAAGGTTAGTGTCCTAATTTTGTGTACTAACCAGTGTCCCACTTCCTGCAAACACCTTCACCTGTCTGAAAGTAGTGTCAGACTTCTATGCGAAAACAGAGGTGGTAAAAAGTTCATTTTCACCGAAAAACCCAACCCAACAAAACAAAATCTTTGAAAACCTTTTTGTTTTCTTTTCTTTTTGTTTTGTGCCCATATAAGACAAAGGAAATGTCAACCCTTAAAGTTAGTTTAACCAAAACAGATTTTTTTTCTACCTGTGCCTGCAAAAGTATTTAGTATTAAATTAACAGTGTTTTCTTGTTAATATGTGAAACTTTGCAACAGGCAGGTTTCCAGCTGGAAATTTGTAAATGAGAATGAAAAAGTACTAATACTCATCTGGTATTTACATTAACTCCAGAGATATTCTCTCATCTTGCATAGTTTAGTTAAAGAGGTGAAAGATGTTCATAGTTTCCTGGATTCAGATCCAAGTCCTGTGTAGTCCCACAGAATTACTTTCATGGAATGGTATTGGAATTTGGAAAACTCCTTTCTTTTTTAACTGAAACCTATCTTTAAGTATTATATATATCCTATCATTGATATGACATTATTGCATTCCTATTCAGGAAGAAGGGTGACTTTGCAGTTCCCTTGGTGCTTGGCTAAGTCGTAAATCTATTGTAAGGCAGGTCATCTTATCCTGCTAGCTGGAATTCCTAAGTGAGGTTTTCCACACTGTGGCCTTTACGTTCTACACAAACACAACTTACTAATAGTATTTTCTAATACTTTATAACTGTGGTTAAAGCACAGCATAATGCTAATTCTTTGTGAGCAAGTAAAACTGAACATGACATGGTAATAAATGTGGCTATATCTGCCCCAAATTCTGTTTGTCAGGATTATGATGACAGGAGCCAGGAGAAATGAGATGAGCTCTCTTTAGTGGATGGCACCAAAAGTACTCAAATAGAAGAAAATGTGTGATTTTAAGGTTCTAGTTAATATTTAGCCTTTGTAGTTTATCCCCAATTTCAATGGAACATCATTAGTATTTTTTTTAACCAGATTAGCAAAACATTTTTTCCAATTATGTTTTGAAGGACTGTCAGAAATATTAAACCTTATGAGAAGTGTCCATGCCACTATACAAGAGAAGGATTGTGGGGATTGTCCGGTACAGACCAAGTCAGATTCACCCTGTTTAGGATTTGCTTGCCCTAGAGCACATCTATGGTGGAAAAGCCATTTGGAGGGATCTGAAACATAGCCAAAGACTGAACTAGTATTTAAGCAGCATAGCCTGTCAAAGGCCTGGTGTTTCAACTCACTCCTGGCCCTCTTATGTTTATTAGAATGGACATACTGAAAATACAACTCTGGGTGATATTTTGTACCTGCATTTTGTTCTCTATATCTACTACATTATTTTGCAGTGTTAGCTATTGTATCACATATGCTCTAACTCAACTAGAAAACAAAACACTTTACAACATTGTATACAAAATAATAAACTTAAAACATCAATGGAATCAACAGTAATTATAATGAGTACAATTAAATTAAGAAGAATTAGAAATAATCTTTTATAAGTTATAAAGAAAGTGGAAAAGTGGATTATGTTATAAGCAGAAACTGGAGAAAACCTCAATGTCTTTGCTCTAATCTTTTAAATTCACTACTGGAAAAGCACCTTCACAAGCTCTATAGGTTTGCTTTCAAACAACAGACTCTGTTTGTTTGTGATAATAGTACAATAGTTCTCAACTATTATGACTTCACCAAACATCCTCATTACTTCAGATGAAATACGAACGGATTTTTGAAGATTTGTTCATAGAGGAATGAACTTACCGTATTGATTAATTATTTTATATATATATAATGTGGTATTCAGAAGGGTCTGGTAATTGAAACTGGGGTACCTATTTTTCCCTTGCATTAGTTCAGTATAATGAAGTAACTCATAAATAGACATTTTATGATGAAGGCATCATATAGCAATGAAACAGAATGTGTAAATGCCTTATGCACTTGCCTTGAAACTGTACCACGGTCAGGGAAAGACAGACAAATGATGGTGATTGCAATCACCACGGTAACAAGAATATAAAGTAATTAAAAAAGGAAAAGAAAAAAAAGGAAAAGGATTACATAAGGTAAGTTGTTTGTAAGTAATAAAAAAGTTGAAGAGCAACAAGTTTTAGTACTGGAGAGCAGGAGAAGTTTAGCAAGGTGTTTGGTTTCCCACCAAAAGCTTTATGGTACAAGACCCAAGGGACTTCTAAACCGTGATAATGCTTCTTGACACAAAGGCTAAATTTACAGTATGTTATATTAGATATAAATGTGCTTTTAAATTATTTTTTGTTTTCATTTTCAGAAACCTTGGAGAACACTCACAGCCTTGAGAAAAGAAATTGATAATTAATTTAATCTTTTACAGTGAAATTTGATGTTTCAAAAGAAACAAAAAAGTATATGAAAATTCTGCAAATAGTATCTAAATGTGAAATAGGAAGTTAGTATTGAGCTCACTACAGTACAAGGGAATTTTAAGTACTCTTGGGGGAATGTTTCTATCTTGGGCTGCATTAAAATAAGCGTGGCCAGCAGGTCGAGGGAGGTGATCCTACTCTTCTACTCCGCTCTGTTGAGCCCCTGCCTGCAGAACTGCGTCCATCTTTGGAGTCTTCAGGACAAGAAAGGCATGGACCTATTAGAGAGGGTCCAGACGAGGGCCACAAAGATGATCAGATGGCTGGAGCACCTCTCCTATGAGGAAAGGCTGAGACAGTTGGGGTTCATCAGCCTGGAGAAGACTTCAGGGAGACCTTATAGCAGCCTTTCAGTATCTGAAGGCGGCCTACAAGAAAGCTGGGGAGGGACTTTTACAAGGGCATGTCATGATAGGATGAGGGGAATGGCTTCAAACTGGAAGAGGGTAGATTTAGATTAGATATTAGGAAGAAATTTTTTACGATGAGGGTAGTGAGGCACTGGCACAGGTTGCCCAGGGAAGTTGTGGATGCCCCATCTACGAAAGTGTTTAAGGCCAGGTTGGATGGGGCTTTGTGCAACCTGGTCTAGTGGGAGGTGTCCCTGGCTATGGCAGGGGTGTGGGAACTAGATGATCTTTAAGGTCTCTTCCAACCTAAACCATTCTATGATTCTACGAAAATTGTGTTCCATAGGAGTACAGTCACAGACTGGATACAGGACTTCAAATAATGTTATTTGGGAGGGACGGGAGAGAAAATGTGAAAATTGTCATGTAGGCAGTGTTTATTAACATGCTGCAGCTTACATTTCTATGTCTTTACTTCACCAGAATATTTAGCTCAATGGGCACATTTCATAAAGAAGATAGAAGATATGGTTAACTTAAAGAATTAGATAATGAGACATAAATATTTAATTCTGTTCATTGGTCACTTTCATATTTTTAATTAGAAAAACTGTAAAAACACATAATTCATTAAAAAAAAAAAGAGGAAAAAAAATAAATATAGACCAGACATTAGGGATGTAAAGACAAAACTGAAAACAAACAAAAAAAGAATTTATTGTATGAGCCTAAGGAGCCTGTTTTTATGAAAAAGCAGAACGAAAGACTCCAAAATAGAAATATCTTGCTATTTTGTTAAAATTTGCTATATTGCATTACTGTCTTTTTCTTTTTTTTTTTTTNGTCTTTTTTCTCCCCCTTGTGGATAATATTTACCAGCAAAACTTTTTCTAGAAATTGAATAGTACAGACTATTGGTATGACGACAATGAAAAAAAAAATCACCCTCCTGCAAAAAACCCAAACCACCCTCAATCTTATAGATGTTTCTATTTATAAAAAACCAAGAATGTATGTTTCCAAAATCCAGCATCATACAAAAAAAAAATAATCACTTACATACGCAAATCTTCTATATTTACCAACACTTCCAAACAGAAGAATAAAATGTTAATTGTGAATTGTTTTCATCATTAATGTAACACTGACTTTATAAGGATCCCAATACAATAATGAATTACTAGCTATTAAAATTAATTTGATATGTATCAAAGTGTCATATTAACATAAATACCTTGCACTTTAATTAAGCTCATCAAAGCCAGTACAAGATAAGGATGAAATGAACAAACAACATAATCTAATAACATTTCTGTTGACAATCTAATAGCATTTCTTTTTGACTACTTATGAGCATGTTTTCTATAATAGTCATTCTAATTGCAGCAGAAAACTGAAAAGCTAGTTACAAAAATCAGTTTGGGAAAGCCCTGCAACCTGTGTAAAATTTTGTGCATCAAAAGAAAAGGAAAACTCATTTTTATATCAAATCTCTATTTCATGGTCTTCAGCACTTCAACACAGTCTTCAGCATATCACAGTAACTGAAGAAAATTTTGTTACTCAGCTTGGTTCTGAAATCTTTTTGCATTTTTTCATACTGTTTGGAACACTTCTTTTCATGAACTGAAAAACAGATATGGAAAAGACATCAAGACGCAATGTCATCATGACACTTTCCTAACAAGTTGTGTCCTATTTCCATTAGGTTGCCTTCTAGCATAGAGTTCTCCAAGCATAGCATTAAACTAAAGGTGAAGCTAAAAGAGCAGAAAATGCTGAAGAAGATAGATGGCTAAGGTACTGAACATAGACAAAATGAAACTGTAAAAAAAATCTCACTTTAAAAATTTAAACAGTGAGCAAACTAGTACATGAATGGCAAAGATGGTATACAGGCAGCTTTTGTACGCTGTTCAGCAAAACTAGAACAGATCTAGGGACTGAAGATCATTAACAGTTCAAATCCTTCTCAGGTTCAAACTCTAAAAGATCTGAAAGCCAAAACTTAGGAAAAAGGCAGTGTCAGGTGGCTGACTATAATGTCGCTTCAAGAGGTCCCAAGTCCTGATAAGCTTCTGTCATTACTAGTTTCTCTTTTGCAAGGCTGACAATTTCACTTTAGTGCAACATTTCAAAAGTTGCCAGTATCATTGCTCACAATCACCTCATTAGCACAAATAAACAAAACAGAGAAGGATTTTTATATGAGTCTAAGTCTTTGTATGAATTTAAGTCTTTAGCCAACCTCTTGCCAAACCTCTTTGGTCACTTTGCTATCTGTTACATACGTATACATGCAAACATGCATAGTTACACACATATAGATGTTTAGACATTCCCTTATCAAATTGTATTTTATCTAGTCTCTGCTGCTTTCAAAATCTAGTGATATAAAACCATAGTCTTCTAAATGGCCCAGAGAGAGCAAATGGAACATTACTTTTTTTTCATCTTTTTTTTTTTTTTTTCCAGTTTCCAAAAATGTATTTCAATATTGGATATGCAACTTGTTGACTATTTTGGACAGAAGTTACTTAATTCAAACTGGTACAGTGATGTCTTACTTATCAGTTTTAGTTATGACACATATTGATTTTATTATACAGCTATAAGATATGTTATCAATAACAGTGTTAAGTACAGCTAATGACAGTGGTCATAATTCACTGTAAATTATCTAGAAGTAAAATGCAATTTAGTGGTGAGGTGCTAAATACGTACGGGCTTCATTTTATTGAGAAGTTACAAAAAAAACCACCCTAATAAACCTAGCAGACTAGTATTGCTTGGGGCAGTCTGAGGTTACAAAGTTATCACCTGAGTGAAATACATGAGGACGTGTAACTTTGGGGGTTAAAAAATTTGTAACTTGAGAAGACTGATTTTTCTTATTACAAAACACCTAAGAGGTATGTGTCACTCAGCTGAACTGGTATGTGAGCAATGGATCATTAAAGTGATTTTTTGGAAGGCTTCCTGAGGACTCAAAGCACACTTGGCCGCATGATTCTCATAGTTTCCTGTCACTGCCAGAATTATCTCTGTGTGTGTCTGTGAAAGGGATAGGAAGTACTTTTGATCTTTAGAAAAGCAAGAAAGAAACAGAAATCGTTCCAAGTCCTTTAAATTGTTACAGTTTAAAGCATTAGAAGTTAACAAATGTATAATATTAAGCAGAACATTTACTTGGATACCCCTCAATATTCTTAGATCAAAGTTCTCCTGTAGTGGAAGGGGTGTGTGTTATCTACTTTGTATATTTAGCAGTTTCTTCTCCTTGCCCATAGTGCCTTCTCTACTCCAGTGAGTCACCTATCACTCGGTCATTGAGGACTCCAATTAATACTTTCTTTAGACATATCGCTCATTTTTCAAGGCTTTACAAGCAACTCAAGTTTAATGAGTTGTATTCATCCAGACGGATGAAAGCAGAACTTTTATTTTATTCTTACATCAGAGTTTTTGTTTACCTAATCCTTGATTCTACCATCAACTTTTTCATCCATTAAACCTGGGGTGTGGGATCTGTCTTTCTCTCATTACTGTCCCATGTCCTCTACAGGAAGCTATTAAGAATTGCTGTCAGTACTTTTCCAAATTATTTTTCTTTTACTAACAAGTAATTTCTTTGTATTTTTGGGCTTGATTATTTTTACAATCTCTTTTCTTCTGTCCTCATTAATAATTGTAATTTCACCTGTGTTTTTGTTCTCTACTATGTCAACCCATATAATGAAAATAAATCGATTCAAGCAGTAGAATATTTTAAGGAGTAGAAAGTGAAGCTTGGTTTGGGGTTGGTGGGTTGGTTGGTTGGTTGGTTGGTTTTTAAATCAGCAGGTGTAGCTTCCTGTACATACATATGTAAATAGTTCAGCCAAGAAACTCTGTAAAGTATCAGCATATATTTTCAATGAGGCTGGAAGAACACTGAGGGGCTGAGGAAACAAATCAGTATTTTTTTAATATTAAAAACTTATAAAAAAAGGTGGCCAGTTAGTTTTAGGACGGTCATCTTGATATTTATTTCTAGCAAAATAAGACAATGGCTAACTCAGAACTCAGCAAGTAAACATAATAAATCATTAATAAACTTATGTCTGTAGGAAATAACTCTAACAAAACTAATGTGATATTTTAAATGAAAAAAAAAGGATTTTTGCTGTTTCAGTTTTTTAACATCTGATGTATCCATCTCAATTTAAGAAACAGAACTATTCATAAGCAACAATGTATCAAAATTACACCTTTTCTGCATGTATGTAAATTTCTTCTTGTGTTTCCTATGTAAGGGTACACAAGTTCAGACAGGAACAATTAACATGCCCTCTAATTGTGGCAGCTCTCAAATCTGGATTGTGATTGTTAATGTTAAAATATGCCTATTGACTTAGGTTACACTTTAAAGCTGATATCCCTTTTCTTTATATGCAGTATTTCTCTTAGGAGAGTACTCAGAGGAATATAAAAAAAAAAATCCTGTTTCAAGATCCCAGTTTTACTGACTAGTTCAGGCATCTCATTCCAGGTCTTCTAAATCCCAGATTATTGTATATTCCTGAAGAATCTTTCCTCAATATTTTTTTGTTTGTTTGTTTGACTGAAACTCTTCTGCTTTATATAAAGTAGAATTACAGTTTTTATTAGAGCAAAATATTCTCTATTTGGGCAGTGGTATATATTACTACATCTCTCCCTCTGTTTTCTAGCCACGAAATATTTTTATTGTTTATGCAAAATTGAAAAATTTCAATTACAATGTCCCTAAAGTACTGATAGGTAACAAATGTTTTGACTCTATGGGTTTCTCCAAACACTTTTCTCACTAGGAGAGGCATCCTCTCACTCTTTTCACAGGAGTCTTCCCACTCTCCTCAGTTTATAGCAGTGGCCATGTGGAGACATGTTGTTATATTCTCTCTGATCCAGTTTTATCTTGTTGTTACTGTACCCATGACCCACTTGAAATGCCTGCTGACTGATTTCCAGCATCTGCCAACACTTGTAATCAGTCACAGTAACAAGCCACCCTGTCGCTTTCCTTTAACACCTTCCTAGGAATGAGCACCAACAAGCTCTTCTAGGCTCACTCCATCTGTCTAGAATCATAATTTTGCTTCTTGCTTCTTGAAAAGGTTACTAATTTATTCATGACCATTCATGGCTTATCAAAGTTTACAATATTTAGGTATGAAAGAAAGGATTAAAACAGATCAACAGGAATTTGAAATTATCATATCTTTATGAATGGTGACAGGGAAATGTGATAAAAGATACATCTTCAGTTTAATTGAAGAGGAAAAAAAATGTTACAAGATCCAATGACTCAAAATTAGAAGTAGACTAATTTGGACTCAAAGTGTACATTCCTACCAGTGAAATTAATTAACCCAAAGTAATTAACCTATTATGAAGAATCCCTCTTCAAATGAGACTTTGAAATTGACTTTTTCCCCTAACATATTCTAATGAATTTTTGTCATTTGTTGTATACAGTAAAAGATGGTTACAGTTGTCCTGTGAAAGAGTACTCTAAAATCAGATGGATGCTGCAGTCTTGAAAAATTCTTTTAAATAAGTTGCTTCGTTCCATGTAAAAAAAAAAAAAAANATTTCTCAGACTGTATCAGTTGTGGCTTAGCTACTGTGTTTTAAACAGCCTGTAGGGACCAAAAGCAAAATGAAACATAAACTAAGAAACAAGCAGATTAAGTTATGTAATTCTATATTAGCCAAGTAACCCTGAAGAAGAAAATGATTCACTGATTGTCAATGTCATGTGATGTTCTAATACCAATCATGGGAAATGTGAGACAAATTGAGAAGTTTATTTCACTACAAATTTCCCTAGCCAGAGACTGTTTTTTACAGGAACAGAGAACAGAATTCAACCAAAGTACAATTACTTTAAACACATGGCAACTTTATTATGTGTTTTATTATCTAAGATTTGATCTGGAAAATTCCTGAAGGACGGTTTTCTGTTAAATTCTGTCACACCATCAATGATAAGGGAAAGATACACAAAAGGACATGAGCCTGAGGACACTCCATGGCATCATATTTATTTCAATGGCCTGGGTATGTTTAGCCTGCAGAAGAGAAGACTGAGAGGGGATCTCATCAATGCTTACAAATATCTAAAGGATGCATGTCAAGATGATGGGGCCAGACTCTCTTCAGTGGTGTCCAGCAACAGGACAAGGGGCAACGGGCACAAACTAGAACACAGAAAATTCCGCCTCAACATGAGGAAAAACTTCTTTACTTTGAGGGTGACAGAGCACTGGAACAGGCTGCCCAGAGGGGTTGTGGAGTCTCCTTCTTTGGACATATTCAAAATCTGCCAGGATGCGTTCCTGTGCAACCTGCTCTAGGAGAATCTGCTTTGACAGTGAGGTTGGACTAGATAATCTCTGAAGGCCCCTTCCAACCCCTACAATTCTGTGATTCTGTGAATATGGGGTTTGAAATCACAGCTCTAATTCACTCTGTGGTGTCTAGTAATTATGAATTCAAATGGGATTGGATTCACAGCTATCAGCACGCTAAACAGAAGATGCCTAAACTAGGTGATAGCAAGTTCTTCAATAAACCTCTGAAGTCCCAAACCTCCAGGGGATTTTTGAGTCCTACCTGATGGCTTTCATTTAGCTGCCCTTAATGCTGATGTCTGTATCTAGCAGACATATCATAAACTAAAACATTTTTATTTCTCTCCATTGATAAAAAAAAGTATGCATTCAGATGTAAACATCCACGTGGCTAAAGATCTAAACTTAGATGATGTGAAATTAATCCCTAATTTCCAAATGGCATGAGTTAGATTGAATCCAATCTCAAGCATATGAATCCTAGATGGGTTTAGGTCTCTTTAATTCTGCCAAATTGCTGGTAACTGTTGATATATGGAATAGCAGAAAACTGGGTTTATAGACAAATAAAATGATCAAAATTTTATGTTTAAAATATTCCACGTCAAAATTATGGGAAGTACATTTTTAGGCCTCTGAGTCCTTTTGGACTTCCCTATTAATGAGGCAAGAGATTGCCAATGCCTGCTTCTCTTATTTGTTCTTCCCCTTCCTTTTCCCTCTTCATAATCTAATTATACCTACGAGTCTTTTGTACCCACACAGTAACTCTGAGTGTGTGTTCCCTGGTTCTCTTTGTCTTTTTTCACCTTTCTTACATAGTGGCATGTGCCTGGGAATGCTGTCTCAGCAGGAAAAGACAGCTTTCTTACAGGACCAAGCAGTTAGCTGGGTAAAAGTGTATTAGTAAAATGACTGCATCATGCCAAGCAGGAGAAAGCAAGAGGGAGAATGAGGAAAGCTTTGCTTGCTCTGCAGTTCTTTAGGAGACGGCAGGGGAATGCTGATGCCTGTCTGTCCCCTCTCTGGGAGGCGAAAAAAACTTTGTAATGGCTAAGGAGGAAGCTCCCGCTAATTAAGCCCTAAAGACCAGAAAGTAAGTTTTTATCATCCTTGCCAAAGAAAACAAAGCTTCTCCCTTGATGAAATAAAAACTTCTCTCCTCTTTTTATTCCCTTTCCCTTACAGTTCTTGTGAGAAATGATCCATTGGTTATGTGTCTCGGCTTCTGGCTGAAGTGCCCTGTGAAGAGAAGACCACACTTTTCTAGACTCTAATAGCTCACACATTCTGCTTCAAAGTAATTAAAAAAAAAAAAAAATTACCTCCCTTCCACCCCACACAAGGGAAATCTGCACTTTTTCTTCCCAGTGCAAGACAGTGTTTCTGAGGCATGCTGCTAGCTCGTGAAGTGCCATGAAAGCTTTGTAGTCCATGATCCTTTTCTGTACCACTCCAGAAAACACACCTACTAGGAAGGCACAAGGTAATGGACAACAATGAAAAATCTGCGTTTAAATCAGAAATATGTCACAAAAATATAAGAAAAAAACCCCCTTCATTTACTGAGAAAGCCAAAATCACCTATAACTTCCTGAAAAAAGCATGTAATGTGAAAAAGAGCCTAGAATTTTTGTGATGGGGGAAAAGATAGGAAGTGCCAAATCATCCAACAACACACACAGCTGTGAGTGGGTGAACAGGATCCCTGAGGGAACAGCAATAAAGAGACTTGCCAATATTGCCTTATTTTTGCATTCCTCAGGAGAGAGGGAGTATGGGATTAGCTCATTTTCCTTCCAGCCAATTTCTCTGAAGGGCCAGTGGAGTGAAACTCTGAAGAGAATGAACTACCGGTTACTGTGAAGTAGTATGAATGCCCAGGTTACCTCTGTGCTGCTGGAGACTTTCTCTTCTGTGAATCTCTAAACCGCAGCATCAAGAGAAGGCAGAATTGAAGAGGTAAGTGCTCAATTGTTATGTGTGTTGGATGAAATCTGGTGTCAAATTGATATGAAAAAAAGAAAAAGTGTGCTCAGATATTAAAGTTAGTTCTTTGTTTTTGTAGTCTTTATTGCATGGAAAGCAAACAAAGAATTTCCTACTCTTTTAACAGCCCAAATGAACTGAATGAGACCTTGACCATAGCAGATGTGTTTTGTCATTATTTGTCATGATTCTCCTTTATGATATGCTACTGATGTTATTCATCATAGGATCACTGAATAATTTAGGTTGTAAGGGACCTCCAGAGGTCATATAGTCATCATCTTCCTGCAGTCCTGAGCTAATACCTTTGTTTAAATCCCCTTCAAAAGTTCCTTGTAACTTCAGACTAAAACACTAGTACTCAGAGCCTAGTTTATTTGAGGAGATCAGTTTCTCAAAGTTTTGTAGGAAACTACAATAATGTTTCAAAGCTGAAGAGTATCTGTTTGCTTTACTGCCTCACCCTTGCATTGGTCCTATCAAGCTATTGACGCTGTGCCAGAATTCTCAGAAATTGTTTGTGTACTTTTTCTGATTAATGCTATTACCATCATTCTTCAGTCTTGCAAAGCAAGACATTAAAAGGAAAGATTAAAGCTCTTTTTTGCCTAAGACAAAAAATATAAACATAGACGGGTGTCATTGGTTATTTTTAAAAGAGTGACATAGAGGATGATGAACAAAATTCCATGTTAATAAATACATGTGTAAAAGAAGCTGTCAGAAAGCTTACACCATTTAAGATCAGTGTACTTGTGTTAGGCAGAAGTTGTAACTTATACTACCTGGCCTCCTTTTACTCTCCAGCAAACAAGCTTGTCACAGAATTTAGTGTACCCAGTCTTTAATTATAATGATCACCAGAAGAGATATTCTCCCCTTGTATTCTTAGCATCAATATAATGTTACCATTGTCTTCTTCATTATTGAGAATGAGCGGCATTGAACTAATCATTTGCACTGATTACAAAACATATTCTGTTCATTTCTCATTAACCTCTATGAACCACTGAGAAATATTGAGCTGACCTGACATTATATTGTGTATTACATTGACCTGTTGCTCAATACTGACCTGTACGTAACCCGTGGGGTTAACCTTAGTAGGCAGCTAAACACCGCACAGCTGCTTGCTTGCTCCCTCACACCAGTGGGATGAGGGAGAGAATCAAAAGTGAGAAAAGTGAGGAAAGACTCGTGAGTTACGATGAAAACAGTTTAATAAGTAAAGCAAAAGATGTGTGAGCAACCAAAGCAAAACACAGAATTCATTCACTACTTCCCATTGGCAGGCAGATATTCAGCCATCTCCAGGAAAGTAGGGCTCCATCACGTGTAACGGTCACTTGGGAAGACAAATGACATAACTGTAAACATCTCCCCCTTCCTCCTTCTCCCCCCAGCTTTATATTGCTGAGCATGATGTCATATGGTATGGAATATCCCTTTGGTCAGTTGGAGTCCACTGTCCCAGCTGTGTCCTGTCCCAACTTCTTGTGCACTCCTGTACTACACACTGGTGGGGAAGCGTGAGGAGCAGAAGAGGCCTTGATGATGTGTAAGAGTTGCTCTGCAATAGCTGAAGAATCGGTGTGTTATCGACACTGCTTTCATGACAAATCCAAAGCATAGCCCCATACTAGCTACTATGAAGAAAATTAACTCTATCACAGCCAAAATCAATACTCAGATACTACCTCAGATGTAAATGTCTACTATGCAGCTGTCTACACTTGGTGAAAAATCCTTCTTGTGTTTGGATGCATTTCCAACTTTATTTCTTCACGTGAAATATTTGGTTTTACCAGTTCTTTCTACTTCGAAATTTTTTAAACATTTTTTTTTTAATTCAATACGCTATCTCCACACTGTATAGAAATAAATTGAGTAGCAGTGATGAATGATTAAAGGCAGGAAATGTATAAGCTTCTTTCTTGCATGTCAGCAGCACGTGACATTGCTGATCATGACATGCAAGGGACAGAGATACCGGGAGTATATATCAGTCTCCATTTTCCTGGACTGTTCATGGCTGAAGACATAGGAGACTTTTCTACTACAGGAACTTCCTTGTGGGACTTCTTAAAAATCTATTCTTTCTCTAGTCAAAGTCAAATTTTATGTGTCTTTAGGATGTAAACTCTCTAAGAAGTTGCATCATTATGAAATTTGAAAAATGAAAAAAATAAGCAGTGTAGGTTTCCATACTTAATTCAAATGAAAATGAATTGCACTAGGAACAGTGAAAATAACTTGCAGCTCTGGTACAGTTTCCTTTAGCAGAAAGCCTCACACAATATATTTTATCTGCAATTTTAATATATTTCTGAATTCCATACTAGTACATAAAATGAGGTAACATAGCAACAGCTTGATAAATATTTTATATAATATAACTGGCTAAAGAGATTCAGATGCATCAGTCATAGTTACCTCTTTATGGCCTTAGCCTTCTGGAAAATTTAATTCATTTGTTATGCTACTGTGCATAACCTGACAACCATGAATATAACAGGCACTTGTTCTTTGCCTGCAAAGTCAGGTCATGTTGAAGTGTTCACAATGTACTTTCAGTTGTACTGAGCAGTGAGCACTGAGTTCATGTTGATGTCAGATAGGAGGTTGAGGTCATGTAAGACAGGTAACTGGCATCAGTGCATAATGGACATCCATTTCCACAAGAGCTAAGGATCAGCACAGACTACAACACTTCTGAGCCTGAGTATGGGTACAATTTGACTTCATTTTCTTTTACAGGGCAAAACACAGCAGATATGTTACAAAAACTAAAACCAAACATACAAATAGGTCAAGCTAAGTCTTCAATTACTATACAAACATACCTATAGAGAAAGAGTATGAAAAAAAGAAAAATCCAACAATTCACTGAATACACTTTCAGATCATAAGGGTTCTAGATATATATATTTTTTTTATGCAAACACTACACAGATATTCTTAAATTTTGAAAAGAACAAAGAGCCAACAGCAAGAACAAAACTGTATTCACTTAGAAAGGGCAAAAGTTGAAGCAAGTATTTTTTACATAAGAAAAACTAAAATAAGAGACAGAATGAAGGGAGCAGATGGGAGAAAGCACCTATCCTAGGCATACTGAGAACATTCACCAAGTTCCAGAACTAGAATAAGGTCCTACATCCTCAAGGAGCTTCCACAATTTTAAAATCTTATTGAGTCCCTTCTCCAACAACAACAACAAAATAAATTAGAAGATAGCAGGGATACAGCCATGTACATTGTTCTTTAAGTACTCAAACACAATTTAGACTAAAGAACACCCAAGCCGTGTAAATATAAGCCTACTGTAATAATTGTCCCAATTTTTGTAGTCAGAACAAATTCTCAATGTGGTCAGGGTTTATTTACAAACACCTTGTGACCCTGCCATAACGTGGATCAAAGATCACATCATTTGTAAATGTGAATTGTAGCTCTTTCTATAAATGTACTCATGTAATTCCAAAAGTTATTACTGTTCTTAGCTGGAATACAAGTGAAGGAAACATCTCCTTCCTCTCTGAAAGTGACAGGACTCTTTTTTTTTTTTTTTCATTTTCTAATTAGAATGTATGTTGCTCGCTCCTCTTGTCATAGGAAATTTTTACTTAGGTGTTGTTTAATGGACAGCAGGTTAAAATTACATTGTGATGGTGTGTTGGGTGCAGGTGCAAAGGTTTTAGTAGCAGGGGGGTTGCAGCGGTAGCCTCTGTGAGGAGAGGCCGGGACTGCCCTATGCCAGACACAGCCGGTTCCAGCCGGCTCCAACAGACCCACCACAGGGCACGGCTGAGCCCCACAGCCAAGATGATGTCATCTCAGGGAAAATGTATTTAAGAAAGGGTAAAAATTCCCAAAAAGGAAGGAGGAGAGTTTCTGTTCTTTTCAGATTGTATGAGAGATAGTAATATTTCTAGGCACAGAAACACAGATGCAATACAAACATGGGTTGGATGTAATGATAAAATTACTGCAATTGGGAGTCTGGATTTCTGCTTCTGCTTTGAGAATGAAGAAATAGTTAAACAAATAGTCACTCAACTGGAATAAGAAGACTAAGCCTTAAATCTCGTAAATCTTCAGCTGGTTTACCAATGAACTGACCCCTTATTTTCACTCTACATAGTGGGTGATTGGATACCTAACTCATATGTAGTTCTTCACGTTGTCCGCTTAAGGTGTCTAAATCTGGAACTGAATCCAAGTGACTCTTAACAGACATAGGCTTACTCCAAGGTTTTAAAATAAACTTAATTACAGAACAAAAGGAATTTCTATACAGGAAAAGAAAAATACTAACTGCAGAAGCTGATCTGTAGCCTACTAAATTTATGCATAAAAGAGGACCAATAGGCATACATACAATGACACAGGAGTGTCTGTGCAAACACACATATTTCCAGGCAAAGCCAAAAAGGCATGTTAAATGACCTTAAGGAGAAAAAAAAGAAAAAGAAAAAAAAAGATAGCTGGGTAATCTTTATCAATTGTTTTCTCTTTCCTTTTAATATTTAGTAAAAACGTACATTTTAACAACTTTTTTAGAACTAGTAATTTTCTTTTATCCTTTTTTTTTTTTTAAAAAAAGCTGATAACTGAGAAAATTTCAGTCTGAATACTCCCTCTGAATGGGAGAAGACAATACCTCCATCACTATCAGAATAATATCTTTCTGTTTATTTTGAAGCTAAAATTGAAACTTTTCAGTGCATTAGGTCTCAAGACTGATCTTTTATAGTCACAATAGGGTGCAGCTTGTAATGAATTCTGAAAGAAAGAGATCAACCAGTTTTATTAACCTAGAATACTGTAGCTTGATTACAAAAAGAAGAGGGAATGATGGAAGTTTCTACTATATTTTAATGACTCATAACATTGCGGTTGTAGACTGACATATCTATAATTAAGAAAACTAACTCTTCTAATTCAAGGCAGACGTTACAGGGAAATTCCATTAGCAGCCTGCAAAAGAATGCAATATTTATATGCTCACATATAAAGAAAGAAAACATTTGACAAATTGTATTTGCATTTTGGCTTGTGCTCTGCTCTCAGAATGAAATACAGTTCATAAAGAAGAAAATCCTAAACCAAGCCCAGTCTTAAATCAGTTCCTGTTTTGTCTGTTTGTTCCTTGCTCAGTTAAGCCACAAATAATTAGTTTGAAATTATCACTTTCCTCTGCAGTGTGTAAGTCGGAACCACCCACTTTACCTTCAGAATCTTCTTTTAGTGAAGATGAAAAGCTTGCCTTTTTCAAACTATTTATCTCTGAATCCCACACCTTCTCTCTTTCCCGAAAACTTTTCATACTCTCTTCTGCCCCTTCTGCCTTCCATCAAGGTGGGAAAGCATTAAAGAATCATCATCCCTTTCAGTATTCAAGGCTCATCTTACCTAACTCTAGCCATCTCAGACTTAATTTTGAGTTTGTGATTTTATTTTCCTCATATAATCAATAGGGAGAACTAGGCACCTAAAAGGTTGATTGATGTGTCAAGCATTGAAAGCATCTCTTGCAAAGTCAGATGAACTGGTTGTGGTTTTGGTATTGGTATTGGTTTTTCTATATTGACCTTAAAAGGAGTTTAAAATAGAGTAGCTTTAGATATCCAATTTAATATATAAGATTTCCATGAGGTGATTTAGATGTGTTAAGACATAATCTTGACTTTGAATGTTAAAGTCAGTAGAAAATCAGTAGGATGTTGTTGGGGAAGTAGAGTAAGAAGGAGCCATGGGATTAAAAACAAATAGAATTGCTCATTGGCACACGAAGAAAAGCAGTTTAGTCCATGGACTAATTTTATTTTGTATTGTATTTGAATTCTGGAGATCATCAAGTTGAAAAATGATAAAATCATTAACTCTGGAAAATAGCTGAACCTGCAGTTTGGGGGTTTTTTTGGTTGTTTTGTTTTGTTTTGGTTTGGTTTGGTTTTTTATAAGCAAGGATACTCAGATAGTATTAATGAACAATAAAACAAAAGAAGAAATCACAATGATATGCATTTGCTCCTATAGAACAATGAGAAAGGCCATGAGTAGAAACAATGGTTGTTTCATCTAAGAGTTGTTTGCAGTAAGGACAATGATGGCTTATAGAGGACTTCAGCTTTGGGCTCAGTTGTTTTTTTTTTTAAAAAAACCAACAATTTGGCATGAGACTTGCTATTAACAAAAAGAAAAAGGAATAAATCAGATTCAGTTCAGGCATATTTTGCCATAGCATAGTTATGGAGGTAGGATTCATCTTACTAAATGTACATGTCTGTTGCACATATCTCAGCTTGTTACTCTAGGATAGATTAATAGTAAAGGGAGAAAGTCACTTTTCAAAATGTGATTCACCTCATCCTGATGAAGATGACTACATAGTGGATTTCTTTCTTTAAACAAATTATTATCCTAGGCAGATATTCTCATGAGCTGTCTGATGACTCTGTCTTACTTTTAGACTCAACAAAATTGTTTTGAGTTATTCCATTGGAAGTTGCTGACTTTTGTCAACTCTGTATTAACTAGTGCTCAAAATCTAATAAGTGTCACAGACATGTTTACAGAGAGTGACTGAATATTTATGGAAGAAGAAAATATAAATTAATATTATTTTAGAGGTGACTTCTTGACTCTATAAGACTGCAAGTTTATGCTTTTCAGGCATCTATGGGAAGTGCTGTATTGTAAATTGGAACTTCAGAAACCATATCCTTCTCTTTTCCAAGACTTCTATCAACTGCATTATGATAATACATTTAGCAAATAAAAGAAACTGTAAGTATGTATATAATGTTCTCATTTTACAGTTCCTATTACAAACCCATAGAAGGTCAAATTCTTGCTGGGGTCATGCACTGATCTCCATTTGCAGGCCTTTCTTTTTAGCAGTGCATTTTATGAGGTTTAATGTTTCGAAAAAGCTTTTCAGATTTAATAACTTGAATACTTATTCTAATTAAGGACATCCTGATATTTTTTAAAATTACCTTTCTATTTTTCTGAAGATTGACATTTGCAAAACCTCTAATAAACATCCTTAACCTCATTTTAAAATAAAGTCAGGTCTCCAGACATAGCCGAGGCTATTATGTCATGTTCTCATTTGGATATAGTGATTGCCTAGACTTAATGTCATCAGTCTTTTCCATGAATTCTTCTATTGTAATAGATTAGACATTTGACTTTATATTTTCATTTTACACGTCTTGGTTACTGAGGCATGAGACTACCTTTCCTCAGTCTTTCTAATAATTAATTATCTAATGAATCCATGCTGTTTAGCAACAATAGGAAAATTTTGATTTGAAAAAATAAATGCAATACCAAAACATAAACCCCCCAAAATAATAAGTTATGTTACCTTGATATTAAGATGAACTGTTCTTCAAATATCATTTAGATGATCAACAAATGCTCCCTAAAGCAGATTTTTTCTCAATATTTTTTTCATATCTTGTAGAATTATAAAGATTTATATATTAAAAATAAAATATGATTATGATCATAGTTTAATATATTGCTCCTCTATTCAAGCCATTTGTCATGGTTTAAACTGAACCGGCCAGCAGACGAGTGACAGATGCTCCCCCCTATTCTTCTTCAAAGGCAGAAGCAGAGGAGGGAAAAAAAGACTTCGGAGTTTAGAAGGAACTAAACTACTTTAATGAAATATTAATAATGAAATATATACAAAACTGTATCAAGGTCCCAGGATGACAATCACATCACTGGCTGGCACTGGGGAAGTCCCAGACTGGACTCAGTGATGGACGGGAACTGGATTCCAGATCTGGATTCAGGATCGGGATCAAAGGCAGATGAACAGACAGAGTCCTCCTCAGATGTCGGCCATTGAAGAAAAGAGGGTTGACCCTTTGATCCCTCAGCTTTTATACTGAGCATGAGGCAGATGGGATGGAACACCCTGTTGGTCAGTCCTGGGTCACCCATCCTGTCTGCTCCTCCCCACAGGTGCGATCCTTCTATGCTTTTCCAGTTCTGATTGTCCAACGGGGCAAATAACAAAATTAGCTGGCCTTGGGTGTTATAGCAATAAGCATAAGCAAGAGCCTCTCTGCATACCATTCCTTGGCATCAACCCTTGAAGATGNGCGAACAGTGTCTCCAATATATGCTGTTAATTTCAGTAGTTAGAGAGGCCCAGCTAAAAAATAAAGTTACTGAACAAAATTGGTCCTGTTTTACCTCAAACCAGGACACCATTTCTTACATTAACTCATACTTGTATGCACACATCACTGAACTAAATTTCAGTGGGATCCTCCTGCAAGTAATGACTTCAAAAGTTGCACTTTTAATGTGGTTAAGATATTCAGTGATTACTCATAAAGTTAGTCCTGTCTTCATAGAATCATAGAATCATGGAATGCTTAGAGTTGGAAGGGAACTTAAAGATTGCCTAGTTCCAACCCCACTGCCATGGGCTGGGAAACCTTCCACTAAATCAGGTTACTCAAAGACTCAGCCAACCTGGCCTTGAATACTGCCAGGGATGAGGCATCCACAACTTCCCTGTGAAACGTGTTGCAGTGTCTCACCACCTTCAGAGTAAAGAATTTCTTCCTAATATCTAATCTAAATCTACCCTCTTTCAGTTTGAAACTGTTACCCCTTGTCCTATCACTACACTCCCTGATAAAGAGTCCTTCTCCATGTTTGTTATAAGCCCCCTTTAGGTACTGGAAAGTTGCAATAAGTCTCCCCTGAACCTTCTGTTTTCTAGGCTAAAGAATCCCAATTATCTCAGCCTGTTCTTATAGGAGATGCGCTCCACAGTGGGCCTATGACAACCTCATGAAGTTCAACAAGGCCAAGTGTAAGGTCCTGCACATGGGCCTGTGCAATCCCATGCACAGATACAGGCTGGGTAGAGAACAGATTGAGAGCAGCCCTGAGGAGAAGGACTTGGCAGTGTTGGTGGATGAGAAGCTCAACATGAGCTGGCAATGTGCACTTGCTGCCCAGTAGGCCCACAGTATCCTGGGCTGCATCCAAGTAAGTGTGGCCAGCAGGTCAAGGGAGGTGATTCTGTCCCTTTGCTCCGCTCTCCTGAGATCCCTCCTGGAGACCAGCTCTGGAGCCCCCAACATAGGAGAGACATGGACCTGTTGGAGAAGGTCCAGAGGAAGGCCACAAAGATGATGAGAAGGTTGGAGCACCTCTCCTATGAGGACAGGCTGAGAGAGCTGGGGTTGTTCAGCCTAGAGAAGAGAAGGCTCTGGGGAGACCTTATAGCAGTCTAACAATATCTGAAGAGGGCCTACAAAAAAGCTGGAGGGGGACATTTACAAGGGCATGTAGTGATAGGATGAGGGGTAATGGTTTCAAACTGGAAGTGGGCAGATCTGGAATAGGTATCAGGAAAAAAAATATCACTCTGAGGGTGGTGAGACACTGGAACAAGTTGACCAGGGAAGTTGTGGATGCCCCATCCCTGGAAGTGTTCAAGGCCAGGTTGGATGGGGCTTTGAGCAACCTGGTCTAGTGGGAGGTGTCCCTGCCCATGGCAGGGGGGTTGGAACTAGATGATCTTTATGGTCCCTTCCAATCTAAACCATTCTATGATTCTATGTCTGTCTAGGTCCCTCTTGATGACATCCCTTCCCTCCAGCGTGTCGACCACTCCACAGAGCCTGTTGTCATTGGCAAACATGACATCTAAAAATTCTTTAGCAGAGAAAAGGGCCAGTGAAATCCCCCAAAAGGGACAAAGGTGCTGATATTTTCTTGCATGTGGAGGAACTTAGAAAATTCAGGATCTTGGATCCATCCATCAAAAAAATCCTTTTACAGTGTAGTTCTTCAGATTGCAAACATTCATGTTGTTTATAATAATAGCACAGCTTACCTAAACATTGCAAAGTTGCATCTTCACTGATACTGTGCTAGTAGTAAATATGTCAAGATAGAAGTATGAGACAGAACTTTGCTCCCCTAAAAAATGTTTAATGAAACAAGGGATTCTATTTTTTAATAAAACCTGAAATTTAAGTATGAATTATTTTTGTTTGTGTGTGAAATAAAGTGTTCAAAGTAAGCTGTTAACTTCTGTAGGTATTACTCAGAAGTTAAGGCTTTATATTCTATGAAATTTTTATGCTGAAACGTTATTCTAACTGAGATGAAAACACTCTTCTTCATGGCTATGTTTTCACTACCCAAACAGTATCTAATTTTAGATTGAACTATATTGAACTAAGCACATTTGTAGCTTCTGTTATCCAGTGATTTGTAAAATTACTTGCAGACTGAGGATTAAACCTTCATTAGGGCTCCATGTGACACCTACATTCCAATAAACAGCCGGATTTTATTACACGTGGGTTTTCATTTCTGTGTTTCAAATATAAGGAATGTTGTTTTTTCATACTTTAATGATTTTCAAGACATAGCTCTGAAATGTAAGAGAATGTCTTTTTATTTTCTAATAGTTTTTTATAGTTTAAAAATTTGCATTTGGGGGGGGGGAAGCATGTTAGTGTTAGCATACATGATTTTAAAGGAAATTAAATCAAATCAGTATAGATTAAATGTCTCTGTTAACTGGCTATGATTCAACCTTTTGTTTTTTACAGAATAGCTTCACAGAAGCCATATAGTACCTACGTCATCACTTTATTCACAGGTTTAAACTATTTCCCTTATTGTTTATTTTCTTGTTTTCTGTGAAATAGATCACCGTTATGGCAATTTGCAGCAAGTTGTGATCATGGCTTTTTGTATATGATTTATATATATCAAGGAAAGAAGAAACAAAAGTAAAAACTCTTGGATTTAAATCCGATAGGCAAAGAGAAGCATACACTGGTCCTTTCCATTTTCAAGTCAAATTGAACAACAATTTAAATACATCTGACAGAAAAGAAAGTGTATTTAATTTTCAATTTGCTTCAACCTTTTTTCTCATAGTATTGAATTTTATATTAATTAGATATTTTCTTAAGAAAACTGCACTAAAAATCATGCACTGTTATACTGAGAAGAATATGAATAACTCCAGATCCAGCACTACATCATTAAAATATATATATTCCCTGCCCCCGTCCTTGCTGTATTTATTCCATATGACTAGAAGGTCCTCAGGCAAACCTCTGTGATTTAAGGGAAAGGGTTTCAGTGTTTTTTATAACTACCTTCTCATCCACCAACTAATTAGGCTTCAGACTCTTGCGTTTGTGATTGCAGAAAAATTTTTTAATTAATTCTGATACAGCTGTACTGAGTAATAGAGCCAACTGATTTTGGCAAAAGCAGTGTTGCTATCAGTCATCGGAATTCATGTTGCTTTTTTGTCACATTCACTCCTTTATATATTATTCAATAACAGTCATGTAAAAAAAACCCAAACAAATAAATAAATAAAAAAAAAACTAAGGAAAAAAAACTAAGAAAACCTGACAAAATAAAATCTTTTGGTTCAGGATGTCACAGTTAATGACAAAATCGACAGCATGGAGGCTAA
Organism: Anarhynchus alexandrinus; assembly: GCA_008711295.1. Lineage (NCBI taxonomy): Eukaryota > Metazoa > Chordata > Aves > Charadriiformes > Charadriidae > Anarhynchus > Anarhynchus alexandrinus. Next base: position 594,125 of record VUYV01000135.1, read on the forward strand.
ATGGATGTAGTTATCAAAACACTTTAATTAGATGACTTCTTAATATTTTTTAAAAACTTTTTTAAGTAACTTTTTTAGAAAAAAATATTGTTTTTTAATAGATTTTATTGTTGGGTTTTTTGGTTCTGTTTTATTTGTTTGTTTGTTTGTTTTAATATAGTTAGCTTTTGTTCCCTAATAACTGTGTCTCCAAAATCCCAGTGTCTGGACTGGATTTCTTCAGGATTCTTTTACCATGCGTTCTAGGAGATTCTATCTTTTGACAAGGCATAGGACATTTTTTTTTTCCCTGTCACCAGTTTAGACAGGAGTCAAAAACATTGCCCACACTACTTTTGGCCTCACTTGTTGGAAGGCTTCTTATTGCTTGGATATGCTCACAAACTGGTTTCACTTATGGATCACAGCATACAGGGTTTCACAAGCTGACTTCATCCAATCATGCATCCTTCAAATGTGCAGCACTGGACAAAGCCTGGATTGATTTTCCCACAGTGTGCTGCACAGATTCTGTGTGTGGAAAGAAATTCTACCCTTTGGTTATTCTAGCTCTTGTATAATTGTACTGCAAGAAAACAACTATTCCTAATGGATTTTCACATGAGAATTTCTTGCTGCTCTTTTACATAAAGGCAAAGTCATGTAGGGGGTGCAATCACTGGTACCAAGTGGGAACAGCCTGCAGGTTTCTCTATTACAATGAACTGGATGAAGCTACCCTGCAGCCAAATGATTTATGCACCGCAGTGCAGCCTGAAAGCCACATTGGACGTGCACCTAGTCAGGTTATCTGTTGTGTGGATCACCATCTCCTCAACATGCAACAATCTCCTGGTCAGAATCAATACATCCCCACCCTCCTCTTGGGCAACAGTAATTCACCTTCATCTTTCCTTGGAGGAAAGTTTCACCTGCAGCTTCCTTCAGCGGATCTTTCTGCTTTCCATTGATGTGCTCACCTAACTCCTTAGCTCAGGCCTCTAGCTCGTAGGTGTTCCCACCACTTTTCTGTATTTTGTCCTTGATCTTTGAGCCTCCTCCAAAATTTCTCTCTGATGGGGTTAATTTTTTATTCATCTTTTTTTCCCTTTCCATTTGTTGTTGAGAACTTTCTCCATAGTTTGCAACCTTCACATTGATTAACATGTTGCTTATGCTCAAGCTACTACTCATTTATCTCACGGGGTTAATTGAAGTTTGTATGCTAACACTATTGTCAGCCAGGCCCAACCCAACTCAACTGCGGAACAGGAAGCTCCAAAATCAGGGATTTCTGAAAACAGGAAATATTTTCAGTGAAAGTATGCTTACATTTATGTCTTGTTCTTATAACTTTCCTTAAAAACCCACTTTCATCCACTGATGGGAAAAAAATGCAAGACTTTGTGGATCTTTGGATTGATCTGCTACAGCTGTTCCGCTACTAGATAACTTATATGATTATCTTCGAAGTCAGGAAGATTTTATTTCTTTTTTTTTAACATGTAGCTTCTTTGGCTAGTGCTAGTCAGATAATTTCAGCACAAATAATTCATGACTGCATTCTTCATTGCTTTAGTATTTGTAATTAGCTGATTCTTCAAAAAATTGTATTAAGGGAATATAAATATCATGCAAATTAGGTACATACACACTTGTCACAAGTTTAAAAAGGCACAAGAAAATTTGTTAATGGCTCATGATAAATGTGTTGACCCTTAATATTGAATAAATTAGAGCATTTATAGTAGAGCTGCTCAGAGAATGAGATCTTCTGTCTATGGGATATTAAACATCTAAATCCCTTTTTTTTTTAACCTAAATGAAAACAAAACCAAAATTTTCTTACAGAATGATTTTTTAAAAAACAAATTTTCATTAATAAAACATCTAACACTATATTTTATTTCAAAATTTAAACCAGCATAAATGTGAAAATAAGAAGAGCACAAGTATCTGTTTTCAATATTTTACAAACTTTATTAAATGCTAACATATTTTGGCCTAAAGTTTTTTTAAAGAAAAACAAGTACAAAAGTGAAATTATATAGATTTGTAGATAAAAACCTCCATGCAAACATAGGGCAGGGATTCCCCTGGGCTGTGAGATGAGGAACTGAGAAGATAAAAAGATTCAGGCCTCATTTCCTGACAGAAAAAAAATGAGTGGCATTTTTCTCATTTAGCATGTACAGTGGGAATATTTATGCCTGAACTCACCATTCTAGACCTAATTTATGATCAATGGGGAAAAAAATATCTCAGCTCTGGGGCATGATTCATGCAACATTAGATGGCATTAAGATTGACTAAAAGACAAGACCTGGACTTCCTCGTCTTTTTAAGATGAATCCTTTCCCCAATACTAGGTTCTGCAGGAAGCAACCCTGAATTGGAAAAACACAGGGGAAATTAAGGCCAACCCATTTTCTACAGACTTGTAGAAGGAATGGCAAATGTATGTTTGATAGAATCTTCTTTTTTTGAGAACCATGTATCTTTTGACAAAATTAATCTAAATTTACTTTGGAGAACCTGATTCACTTCATCCTGCTTTTAAAAAAAACCTGAAATTCAGCTTTCTCAGATGTCAAGCACATTAGGCCTGCAAAGAAATACAAGTACTAGCTATACAAATGTATAGTTTGGGGAAAGTGGTAGCACTGTTTTAAAAATTTGGAGAGGCATGGTTTTATCCGAAAGATGTTTACAGCTGAAACTGAGAACAGCTCTGAGGAACAACCACTTTATTCAACGTCTATGATTATTACCACATCTACTGTGACATGTAAATGTATTTTATTTGTAATTGTTCTATAGTGAACTGGGGCTCTAAATCAATGATTGTGGTTTCTATCTGAGAAGACAGGAAAGTCATCACTATGCTGATATTTTGCGTTAAGATAATGTTACAAAACATTTTTTGTCTTGACATTAAGCATTCGTTGGTTTTGAAATTTTCAGTTTAAAATTTGTTGTTTAAAATTTCCTTCTAATTGTAATTTTTGCTGTAGCATAAAAGAGTATTAATGTTGCAGTGTGACCAAAATATATTATGGATTTCACAGATTTTGGCAAAGTAAAATCTAGGTGGTTATGTCTTATTTAGTGCAATTATTATTATTACTATTATTATTATTATTGTTTTTAAAACCACCACATTCTGTGATACAGGCAGAATTTAGTTTTCTTATTAAAAACACCTGGAATAATCTAATCAAAGCTTGCAATATTCCTATCTCCTATTATATTGATTTAAATTTTGTCTCAAAGGCATAAGAAGATTGACGTAAGAAAGAGTACATTTCATTATCTTTTCATTTACAACTTACTATTTTCAAATGCCCACAGGCATAGATGCCCCCAAAATTAAAGTTTATTACTATATGATGTTGTGGCATTTGTCAGTTTGCATTAAATACAGTAATGTGTTCAATTCAAGATTTAAAACTCAATAAGCTCTGGATTGCAGCCAAAATGAATGAGAAATTATTTTAGATGGAGCATGAGTGTTTGCAATTTTTTGTGTCTCTTAGTATTTGAAACATACATGAAGAATTTTTTTTTCCCCTCAAGTTTTTGTGGATGACACTGGATGAAATTTCCAAAAAGGTGTAAATTATTTCCCTCTCACAGTGCTACTTCCCACATTGGTCCCTCCTTGTTCCTGTAACCCAGCATATGTTTTATTTCCCAACCGTTTTCCTCCTCTGTTTTATTCTGCTTCTTCACCCTTCACATGACCCACCTTAATGACTACTGTATTCCTGCATTAAAGACTCTCATTATCTCCCCTTCTTAAGTGATACTATTTCATCTTAACCAAAGAGTTTCCATGACAAAGTAATTGATAATAAGGTTTATAGAGATGGTGTCTGCACCTGAAGAAACATCACAGAAAGATACTGGCTATTAAATAAGCTCTGAAAAGAGTAAAAGGTTCTGGCATAGAGACCTACAAATGGAAAACAATTATGAAGCACAAATAAAGTAGCTGAGGGAAGCTTATATAGCTAAGGATCTAAAATAAGGCATATGAAGTCAAGAACCTCTGTGCCATCTCCTCAACAGCAAGGACAGATAAAGTTTTTCCTTGGAAAGCTGATACTCGTAGGGAAATACTCATCTCACCTACTTGCCTGCAAAGATAGTCTTAGAATCCTCCCTTCTAAAACTCCATTTTAAAAACTTACTTCCCATGCACTATTAAAGGAAAGATGGTTTTCTCCACAGTCCACTGGGTTGGTTTTTGTTTGTTTGTTTTTTTGTTTTTTAAAAGTGCCTTTGGATGGAAGAAATCTACCACTAACCACTTTTGCCTGCACCAAGCTGTCAAAGCCCTTCTCTATTCTCCATGCTATAAAGGACTCTATTTTCACCACCTGAAAATATATGATTTACAAGCTTGGTGAGATATTCAGGTTGCATGGATTTTCTGGAACACCTGATGAATGTACAGTGGAGCAAATTCCAGCATTAAGAGGATTACATAGCTCATAACATTTGAAAAGTCTCTCTCTTCTGAAGCCTGGAGGGTGCCATATTCTTTGCAGATGAGATCTTTTAGTGAAATTTTGTTTGCATAGGGTGGTAGGGAGAGTTTTCTTCCCAATTTCTATTTTCTGTGTGTAAGGATTTTTTTCCATGTTTCCCAGTAAGTTTGTTTACTCCAGAATATTATATTAATGTGTCAGATTTTCTTCCTCATAAAGAAATTATAAATATCCATTAGGTTGTGTCTGCAATGGTAATTAAAAGGGCCAGACATCTGCTCCATGGCTATGAGGCACTGATTGGCCTATGTCAATACAATTTTGGGCTAGTCATATCGACATAAGACACTTTTTGGACAAAAATAGCTGCAGTAGTTTAGTACAAAGCTGGTGACTGAACTTGCATTGAGGCACCATAGACTGTTCAGGGTCCTCTGTTTGAGTGACTTTCCAACCTTTTTCCCTTTGTTCAGGATGAAAAATATGAGGAGAGCAAGATACAATTAATTAAGAGACATTTTATAGTTACATTTTTTTTGCTTTTTTTATTTAAAAAAAAAAAAGCAACCTCCCTTAATAAAAATGAGAGTGTTAAAACACCCATCAAGAAGAATATGGAAACACACATCACTATGCTTAACAAGAATAAGTGGAAAAATTATATTTGTAATAACAGTCCCCAATTAGTCCTCAACCCCCTCCACCCAACCAAACCAAAAAACCTCCAATGTTTGTTACATCTCTGAAACTGCAGTATTAGTACAAATGAACACAGCAAATGTTAAGTGGAAGACTATGATTATTTTTCCCTGGTATTACGCGTGCATGCCTACTCTGTTGGTATTGCATAGTTTCACTATGTGTTGTTACTTTCTGAAGTTCTAGCAAAGCTTTAGAAAAATTTTGTTAGCCAAGGACAATTTATTCACTGACACGCATATTGTATTTCTGCCATTTCTGTGTTAGCCTTGCACTAAGGACGTGGCTATTTATGCCACAGTTTGTAAGTTCTTCTGGCAACCTTTCAAAGCTGCTTTGTTGTTAGTGAACACTGTGAAGCTCTTTTGCATCTTGTTCCTGTGTTCTAGCTTTCTGTTTCACTCAGGTTTTATTTGCTGATACGCTTGCACAATCAAGCTATACTCTTGCTGCACATTCATCTCTGGTACTTTTGGATAATGGTATATATAGTACTAGGAGATCAAAGAATTAATATGAGGAAAATGGAAGAAACGTACCCATCTCCTCCACAGTTCTTAGTTTATTAATTTAATCATTGCCTGAATAGAATTGTATCACATTACTAGAGGGAAAAACACAAAATCTTCTCATAATTCCAGAAATTATATAAGAAATATTCAAATTTCTACTTGTAATAAATCTTGACATTCAAATATCAGAAATTACACTGGTTTATAAGATAAAATCCAATCATAGACAGCAAAAGTTTAAGATCATAGAAGTCACATCAATGAAATGGCACAATATAGGAAAACCAATTTGCACAGAAGCATTGTGAAGTCCTACTGATGTTTCAAAATTGTATTCAGTTTCTCCTGATCTTATAGACCATTTGTTGCTAACATTTGGATCTTCAAGTAAGTTTTCCAATTGTGGTGAAGAAGGACAGTGAGGAATCAGTTCATTGGAAAGTGGCAACTGGAGGATTACCTCGGGGCTGTAAAAGTTTGTAAGGTGTAACTTCCTCATAAATTCCTCCTCTATTTAGTTATTGGTTTAGTTTAATTAACAGCAGTCATTACTTCAGTATGAGATCCTTGCATGTCCATAGGGAAATGTAACAACAAGGATTGCCTTAATGAGATGACGTGTAGTGGAAGAGAGTCATAAAAATGTTTAGGGATGGCTATTGGCTTTGAAACGTAGATAAATGATCTATACAAACCGGCAAAGTGAAGGTTCTCAGGGGCAGCAAAGGAAAGAAAGAAGGACTGAGGTAAATGCACAATACTAATGCGTTCCTGTTTTCATTGCTGGTCCAGCTAGGCAACAGCTACAACAGAGATGTGAGTCCAGCCAGTCTGCTTAGCAGGAGCCTATCTATTCCAATAATTGTAGTCTTTTGCTCTCTCGGAATAATGACATATGAAGCCAAAATACTTGAGTTGTTATAATATTTCATTGACTGGTTCGCCTGAAATATACCAACAGCACCATGATAATTTCCTTCCTTTACTCTACCTGTCACGCAGAACAAACCTGTGTATGATTTGTTTTCAGAACTTTTGTCTCCTGAAGATTAAGTCTATGTTTTACACTACAGCAAAGTTTTAAAACATCTTCCCCACAACTTTTTTTTTTTAAGCTCCAGAGCTTAAATGTGTAACAGGGTGAAAAAATTAAGATATAAAAATTAGATCCCTACCTGTTTTTGCAGTAAAATCAAGACAAAGAATGTAATTTTAAATATTTTAAGCAAATTTTATCTCTCTCTATGAATGTAAGAACCTGTTACAGTTTTCTTCCCTCTCTGACAGTTAAAACCATTAGATTTTATCACACAATGGTGTAGGAATAAAGTTCTGAATTTGAAAGGTTCTTTTCACATCTTTCTGAAATGGAACATTACTTTTTAAACAACCTTTAAAAATCTTTATGTAAAAATATGCACCATCACTTTCTACAACTCCAGAAATTTAGTACAGGTGAAAAATCGGCCAGTGTTTTCAGAGGCTTGTGCTGGTCTTCAGTAACCACCAGTACTGTAAAGGGTTCAGTTTTATATATGGATGTCTAAGAAAATGCTGCCTAAGCTGCATATTATTGAAAATGCTGTGTCCAGAATTTTAACTCACTCCAAAGCAATTCAGCATGTCACTCCAGTCTTGAGGGAGAGTCAGAGTGCAACTACTTGTCAGATATCAGATTTAATTTAAAATTGCTTTAATGACTTCTACAACAACATACAGTTTTGGATTTACAACCAGAGCACAAGGGTGGTAGTGAGGTCAGGGGGTGGTGGTGGGGTGGGGGAGTAAAACAGATGCTGTAACAGAAATAGACCAATTTAATAAAGAAGCTTGAGTCTTACATCATCCATGCAACAAAATTAAAAAAAATAAATATTTGTTTTGGTTTTTTTAAGAGATGTTAGTAACCTTAATCTCCTTTTTACATAGCTGAACACTAAAAAAGGCTTATCTTTGAGGAATCCTTGCTAGGGTTTCTGAGTATGGTCCTAAGCAATAAGAGGTGCCTTTGTTCCTACATCCCAGAATACATCATTCCTTTACTACAAAACACTTAAAGGAACAACCATGTTTCCTGAAGAAACAGACAAATATAAACCATACGAATATATACAAATGGATATATATATATATAAATGGTTTGAGCTATCTTCTGAACAGCATATTGCTAAGCCGCTTATCATTATATTTGAAAAGTCGTGGCAGTCCAGAGAAGTTCCCACTGACTGGAAAAGAGGAAACATAACCCTCATTTTTCAAAAAGGGGAAAAAGGAAGACCAGGGGAACTACAGGCAGGTAAGTCTCAACTCTGAGCCCGGCAAGATCATGGAGCAGATCCTCCTGGAGACTCTGCCAAGGCCCATGAAAAATAAGGAGGTGACTGGTGACAGCCAACATGGCTTCACCAAGGGCAAGTCATGCCTGACAAATGTGGTGACCTTCTATGACAGGGTTACAGTGTCAGTGGATAGGGGTAGAGCAACCGACGTCATCTACCTGGACTCGTGCAAAGCATTTGACACTGTCCTGCACGACATCCTTGCCTCTAAACTGGAGAGACATGGATTTGATGGATGGACCATTCAGCGGATAAGGAACTGGCTGGACAGTCACAGCCAAAGAGTTGTGGTCAACAACTCGATGTCCAAGTGAACCCTGTGATGAGTGGCGTTTCTCAGGGGTTGGCACCGGGATCGGTGTATAACATCTTTGTTGGTGACATGGATGTTGGGATTGAGTGCACCTTCAGCAAGTTTGCCAATGATGCGAAGTTGTGTGGTGCAGTCGACATGCTGGAGGGAAGGGATACCATCCAGAAGGACCTTGACAGACTTGAGATGTGGGACTATGCCAAGCTCATGAAGTTCAACAAGGCCAAGTGTAAGGTCCTGCACGGGGGTCAAGGCAATCCCAAACATGGATACAGGCTGGGCAACAACTGGATTGAGAACAGCCCTGAGAAGAAGGACTTGGGGATATTGGTTGATGAAAAACTGAATATGAGAAAGCCATGTGCGCTCACAGCGCAGAAAGCCAATCACATCCTGGGCTGCATCAAAAGAAGCATGGCCAGCTGGTCAATGGAGGTGATGCTGCCCCTCTACTCTGCTCTTGTGAGACCCTACCTGGAGTACTGTATCCAGCTTTGGACTCCTCAGCACAAGAAGGACATGGGCCTGTTGGAGCGGGTCCAGAGGAGGATCACCAAGATGATCAGAGGGCTGGAGCACCTGTCCTATGAGGATACACTCAGAGAGTTGGGGTTGTTCAGAGAAGAGAAGGGTCCAGGAGACCTTAGAGTGGCCTTGCAGTATCTGAAGGAGCTCTGCAAGAAAGATGGAGAGGGACTATTTACAAAAGCACATAGTGATAGGACAAGGGCTAATGGCTTTAAACTGGAACAGGATAGATTTAGAATATATATGACGAACAAGTTTTTCACTATGAGGGTGGTGAGACACTGGAACAGGTTGCCCAGGGAAGTTGTTGAGGCCTCCGAAACCAGTCTGGCTGGGGCTTTGAGCAACCTGGTCTAGTGGGAGGTGTCCCTGGCCATGACAGGGGGTTTAGAACTAGATTATCATTAAGGTCCCTTCCCACCGAAACCATTCTAGGATTCTATGATATATATAGCATGTATATATATGTATATGTACATATATGTGAACAAGTATACATATATATACACATAACAGCATATATATTAAGCACACTCTATAGATACTGTTATTTTTTCTATTTCTTCATATTTTTATAGCATCAGTTCTTTCTTAGAGTTCTTATTTGTTTGTCCTTTTTCATTGTTCCTCTTTCCAATAACTACAATATTATCATATACTTTCTGTACATCATTATCTTTGTTTTTCTTGATGTGCAGACATTGGTTCTCTTTCAGATGAAGGCAATATTATCTTACTTTCTCAAATACCTTGTACCAAAATACATTCATTCCTGAGACTCATACAACTATTTCAGATTATTTCAATTTAGTCGTATCCAGTCAGCTTCATCTCCATCCCTGGAAAGGTGGAGGAACAACTCATTCTGGAGGTCATCCCTAAGCATGTAGAGGAAGAGAAGGTTATCAGGAGTGGTCAACATGGATTCACCAAGGGGAAGTCATGCTTCACCAATCTGATAGCCTTCTATAATTGCATGACTGGCCAGGTAGCTGAGGGGAGAGTAGTGGATGTTTCCTACCTGGACTTCAGCAAGGCTTTTGACGCTGTCTCCCATAACATCCTCATAGGTAAGCTTAGCAAGTGTGAGTTAGATGAGTGGATAATGAGGTGGATTGACAACTGGCTGAATGGCAGAGCTCAGAGGGTTGTGATCAACGGCACAGAGTCTAGTTGGAGGCCAGTAGCTAACAGTGTTCCCCAGGGGTCAGGACTGGGTCCAGTCTTGTTCAAAATATTAATCAATGACCTGAATGAGGACACAGTGTGTATCCTCAGCAAGTTTCCTGGTAGCACAAAACTGGGAGGAGTGGCTGACACACCAGAAGGCTGTGCTGCCATTCAGCGAGATCTGGACAGGTTAGAAAGTTGGGCAGAGAGGTACCTAATGAAGTTCAACAAGGGCAAACATAGGGTCCTGTACGTGGGGAGGAATAACCCCATGAACTGGTTCAGGTTACAGGTTAATCTGCTGTAAAACTGCTCTGCAGAGAGACCTGGGAGTCCTGGTAGACAACAAGTTGACCATGGGGCAGCAATGTGCCCTTGTGGCCAAGAAGACCAATGGTGTCCTGGATTGCATTAAAAAGAGTGTGGCCAGCAGGTCGAGGGAGGTTATCCTCCCCTTCTACTCTGCCCTGGTGAGGCCACATCTGGAGTACTGTGTCTAAAATTAACTTTCTGTCTTGGTTTGAGGTAAATAGGACCAATTTTGTTCAGTAATTTTTCTTTTTAGCTAGGCCTCTTCTAACTACTGAAATTAACAGCATATTGTACAGACACTGGACACTGCTTGCTCTCAGAGTGATAAGACCTATGTTTATAGCTGATGCCAAGGAATGGTATGCAGAGAGGCTCCTGCTTATGCTAATTGTTATAACACCCAAGGCCAGCTAACTTTGTTATTTGCCCCGTTGGAGGGTCGGAAGCAGAAAAGTGTCGAGGGGTCCCACCTGTGGGGCGGATCAGACAGGATGGGTGACCCAAAACTGACCAACAGGGTATTCCATCCCATCTGCCTCATGCTCAGTATAAAAGCTGAGGGATCAAAGGGTCAGCCCTCTTTTCTCCAATGGCCAGCATCTGAGGAGGACTCTCTCTCTTTGTCTGCCTTTGATCCTGACCCTAAATCCAGATTTGGAATCCAGTTCCCATCCCTCACTGAGTCCAGTCTGGGACTTCCCCAGTGCCAGCCAGTGAGGTGATTGTCATCCTGGGACCTTGATACGGTTTTGTATATATTTCATTATTTCCTTTTTTATTTTATTATTAATATTTCATTAAAGTAGTTTAGTTCCTTCTAAACTCATAAGTCTCTCTCTCCTGCCTCTTTTTGTAGAGGCAGGGGAGAGCATCTGTCATTCTGCATGAGCGGCAAACCTGTCCCAAACCATGATAGCTCCCCAATTCAAAAAAGGCAAGGAACTACTGGAGAGAGTCCAGTGGAGGACTATGAAGATGATCAAGGGACTGAAGCACCTGTCTTGTGAGGAAAGACTGAGAGACCTGGTTCTGTTTAGCCTGGAGAAGAGAAGACTAAAAAGGGATCTTATCAATGCTTAAAAAGTTTGAAAGGGCAAGTGTCAAGACGATGGGGCCAGACTCTTCTCGGTGGTGTCCAGCAACAGGACAAGGGGCAACAGGCACAAACTGGCGCACAGGAAATTCCATCTCAACATGAGGAAAAACGTCTTTACTTTGAGTGTGACAGAGCATTGGAACAGGCTTCTCAGAAAGGTTGTGGAGTCTCCTTCTCTGGAGATATTAAAAAATGGCCTGGATGCATTCCCATGCAACCTGCTTCAGATGAACCTGCTTTGGCAGGGGGGTTGGACTAGATGATCTCCAAAGGTCCCTTCCAACCCCTACAATTCTGTCATTCTGTGATAACATTGAAAGGGATAATTTTGCCTTTATAGTGCAAAAGGCACTGAGATCTCACATTCTGAGATAATTTTCTGTGGTAGAAACCTGGTCTGTGGGGTTTTTTTGGTATTAATCGTAGTATGAACACACTATATTAATCAAGATTGAAAATTCACTCAGTAGAGGTTGTATAATGTATAATATATGTATATATCGCAGCCCAGAAGGCCAACCGCATCCTGGGCTGCATCAAAAGAAGTGTGGCCAGCAGGGCGAGGGAGGGGATTCTGCCCCTCTACTCCACTCTCGTGAGACCCCACCTGGAGTATTGCGTCCAGCTCTGGAGTCCCCAACAGAAGAAGGACATGGACCTGTTGGAGCGTGTCCAGAGGAGCGCCACGAGGATGATGCGAGGGCTGGAGCACCTCTCCTATGAGGAGAGGCTGAAGGAGTTGGGGCTGTTCAGCCTGGAGAAGAGAAGGCTCCGGGGAGATCTTATTGCGGCCTTTCAGTACCTAAAGGGGGCCTAGAGGAGAGCTGGGGAAGGACTTTTTACTAGGGCATGTAGTGACAGGACAAGGGGGAATGGCTTCAAACTGGAAGAGGGCAGGTTTAGATTGAACATTAGGAAGAAGTTTTTCACTTTGAGGGTGGTGAGGCACTGGAACAGGTTGCCCAGAGAGGTTGTTGAGTCCCCATCCCTGGAGGTGTTCAAGGCCAGGCTGGACGTGGCCTTGGGCAACCTGGTCTAGTGGGAGGTGTCCCTGCCTATGGCAGGGGGGTTGGAACTCGATGATCTTCAAGGTCCTTTCCAACCTAAACCATTCTATGATTCTATGATATAGAATGTATAATATCTGTAATATATTTTGCATAGATTTAACTAAATCTCAGCCATAATCTGCCACAAAATTATGGCTGTTTCTGTGTATGTCATCAGTCAATTTGTAGAATTTTTTCCTTGACCTTAAGTCATTGATGAATTTTTCTTTGTTAATTTGCTGCCAGGTGCCTTAGCAATGGCATATAAATGATCACAGAATAACTGACATTCTGTACACTCATTCTTTAATCTCTCAATAACTTGTTTTGTTGAACACTCCCTTCACTCTTGACCCTATTTTGCTATGCAGTGAATGCTAATATGCATTTGAATGCAAGAGTCAAAGAGCAATCTGATACATAGGAGCCAAGAAGCTAGAGGCAGGCTGACAGGAAAGGATAACTGCACCAGAGCTGTGGTCAGTTCCATGGAATGAAGAAGATAAAGGAGAAGAGATCAAACAAGTTTGTATTAAGTATGGGATTTTCATTTTGTTGCCTTTAGATTATTGAAAATGCTCTGTCCAGAATTTTAACTTACTCCAAGCACCTCAATGTGTCACTCCATTCTTGACTTCATACGGCTTCAGAAATTCTTTCAACAGCATTAACACTAATCTACATTTAGGAATAAAACCTTCCAGTGTGTCTACTGTAATTTCAGCTGATGGATCACAGTGCCATTCAAAGTGAGTAACGCAGGTTTACCTAAGCATTAGAAATACCCTGTGCTGTAACTGAGCTTATACTTTCACTGATGTTTATATAACCAGGTGATTTAGAAAGCAGTTTTGTTTGTGTTTTGCTTTTTATTTCTGAACTGAACAAATCAAAGCAAATTAAAAATACTGCAGAATTGATAAACCTGTTAAATAAAAAATATCTGGAAAACGACATTTGAAAAACTCCCAGAGAACTCCATGTTCATCTGCATTTGCTTCTTTTCTGTACAAATGACCTGGCCTCTATGTCCTACAAAGTGTGAATGATTCCACTTGGGGGGCAGGGGGGAAGTAATAAGTTTAGATGAGGTCTTGAAAAACACCATTTTCATGCACCAAAACTAAATTGTTTTAATGTTTGAACCATATAGACACCATGAAATGAGTTTTTTTTCTCCCCAGTCCTGATATGTGAAGACCTTAAATAATTGTATTTAAATCTATTTTAAAATGTCAAGATTAGAAGGATTTTTGTTTGTCTAAAAATTTCATTGATTATCTGTATTGCACTGTCTTAAGGTAATAAAGATTAAATTATACTGGGAAAACCAGTAGGTTCTCTGACAGCTGTAGCACTTCCATCTGGGACTCATTAATCCTTTGAGTTCTTTACTTTGTGATGAAAAGAATATTTTTTCTTTTTTTCTTCTTTCTTTTTTTTTTAATGCAACACAGAAAACCTGCCTTTATCATTCTTTCTTACTTTTCTTTCTTAGATACTTTTGTCTACATTTAGCTGGTTTCCACAGCTTCCCTTAAGCTTGTTCATTAATAACTTCTGGGCCCATTTTGTCTTAATTTCCATCTTTTGTTTTTAATCAGCTGCTTTATCACAGTTGAAGAGTACATTTAGACCATCCATTAACACATTCCAAACTATACCAGTGTGAAGTGTATATATTTCATCACTGTCTCAATTCAACCTCAATTTAAAAATTAACACAATTTGTATCAGTTCTAATGAGACTACACAACTATTTAAATATAGTGTTCTACTTGCTGAAATCTGAGAATTCATTCTGACACTGTCTCTAGTGATGTATAGGTAGTCTCTGTTAAGAACAGAAAAACCTAGATAAGCAAAATGACTTAATTAAAGCCAGAGTCTGACTCAAGGTTAAAATGAGCATCACAGTTACCATGCATTTTTTAGGTTGTGTTAATCAAAAGGACTTATGCTTAGGTTGGTTTTGTATGGTGCTGTCCTAATCTGTGGTATTTTATTTTAAATTTATAATAGTAAAGATGTCTTCAAATGAGTTCATATTAATGCATAACATGACATGGCAAGAAACCTAAACTATATTCTTGAAAACACTGAACAGCTTTTTTGACAGGCTGTGAGAGTTGGGGTTGTTCAGCCTGCTCTGGGGAGACCTTATTGTGGCCTTGCAGTACTTGAAGGGGGCCTTCAGGAAAGCTGGAGAAGGATTATTTACAAGGACATGTAGTGATAGGACAAGAGGTAATGGCTTTAAACTGGAAGACAATAGATTTAGAATACATACCAGGAAGAAATTATTCACTATGAAGGTAGTGAGACACTGGAACAGGTTGCCCAGGGAAGTTGTGGATGCCCCATCCCTGGAACTGTCCAAGTCCAGGTTGAATGGGGCTTTGAGCAACCTGGTCTAGTGGGAGGTGTCCCTGACCATGGCAGGGGGGCTGGAACTAGATGATCTTTAAGGTCCCTTCCAGCCTAAACCATTCTATGATTCTATGATTTTATGAAAGTAAAGTTTTTGTGGTATTAGTGAGGAAACATCTTAGTTTAGTGTCATGGGAGATAATGTGGTTTAAATTCTCATCTCTTAACGATTTGGTACAGATTCTTCATTTATGATGTCTTTCTACTGTTATTTAGTGAAAATTACTTTGACGTACACAAGTATGGTACTACTTATTCCTTTTGCATATAGTTTTATTTTAGCTGACACAGTCTTCCTTTTTCTTTATTCAAGAAATATTTAGAGTTCTTTAATGTTTATAAGTAGCTATTTTGATGATGATGATCTGTAACACTAGTTCTGTATTTCAGTAGTAAGTACACGTCATGTTTTGATCAGATTCTCCTAGGCTATGGTTTTGATTCGTGTATTTCAAAATCTAAGCATATTACTTGGACTCAAGATCAAATTCCATCTCCAATCTCAAAAGTCAGAGCAAGTCAACCATCAGAAGTAGTTGAAACAGGTTAGGTATAGATTATCCTGCTTGAGGGAGACAGAAACCTTTCAGCGTCCCATCAAACCCTGTATTATTTATTGTCTAAAAAATAATTTTATTGCATTTCCCTTATTGTGCAACTCTAAAAATAAATAACTATACATAACAATTTGACATATTATCAACATTTGATGTTTCAAACATTTCTATTTTTTGTATTTCAGAATGCAAGTGACAGCCACATGATAAAAGGCATTTCGTGTTTTCTGTGTTGTTGGTTTCTTTCCCCTCCATCAGTGCTACCAAGAGATTATAAAAGCAATAAGATAATAACAATATTCCACTGATGTAACTGCTCTGAACCTAAATAATATAAAAATTAGTCCATTTTACAGTATAGCCTTCATTGAGTGTTTCAGCATCCCTGATTTTTTTTAATTGACACTGTTCTTATATGCTTTCTTCTTGTGCTCTGTCTTTTGCTTCTATAAGCTTTATGTAAATTATAATTTTCCCTATCCAAAGTAATCTTGATTCTAGAAAATTTACTACAACTGTAAATAACCTGTGCAAATGTCCATTTGATGCTTATTATGGGTGTGTTCACTATCAAAACAGAACCAAGTCAACAACGACTACCACTCTTAGATGTTATGTAAAATCATAACAGACACATATATTGCAGAAGAACTGACTGTGCAATATGTAACTTGATTTGAATAGTGCTGAAAAAGACAGTTATTGATTAAAAAAAAAAATTAGCTAAAAATAGTTCAAGAACATACATGATGTTAGAAAATTTAGTCTTTTAAATACTTTTTGATTTGCATGAAATAAATTATAAAATGTTGATAATGAAAGTTGTGTAAACTTTCAATGAAATTATGTAAAACAGAAACCCATGAATAATGTTGCTGTCATTTGAACTAATATTACCCTAAATCATTTGCAATTCAAAAGGAGAAAAGTGCCTAGATCTGGGATTCCACCTGTTCTATAAAATACTACCTACCCTTGAGAAGAAGGAAGCAGGAAAGACAGAAATTTCCCCAATATTATTTACTGTGAAATAAAATTATAAATAGATACATGGGATGCCTATAAAATAAATTACATACATATTCAAATCTCGCAGAATTATAAGGCTGTGTATGCGATCAGGATGCCACAAGAATTTTGGACTTTGTACATAATGTCATTATCTACGGAATCTTCTATTATTCTGTGTGGGGTAAGAAACTAGTGATAAAATCCTTTAAAATTCCTTTGACATGTATATTTTTCATGTGTCTTATTTTTTTTTTTAAAGGAAAAGATTTGAGAAGGTTTAGGGCAAAAGAAAAAAATACATACACAGACAAAAAGATATCCCATATGATCTAAAATTTCATTAAATATTACTACTACTGAACAAAATTAGCTTTCTGATGTGAAGTCCATTCTAATCTAATCTTTTTGCCCTGTCCTGGTTTGAGCAACACAGGACTAATTTCTCTTCTAATGTTTGGGAAAACTGCACTTTTAGAAGACTACTTTGTGAAAATTTTTACTTTATAGCCAGCTATGGTTTCAAAGTCTCAGTGTTTTTGAGATAGCCAGGTGCAGGGATGAGAAGAAGCAAGAAGACTTGGGCACTTGACCTAAGCTGGCCAACAGGATTATTTCATACGAGGAACATCACATTCAATATAAATTAGAAAGTTTGCCAAGAAGTTCTCTCTCCCTTGATGGCTGCGATCCTGAGAATTTTCTGCCCCGGTGCCGGACCCCTGAGGCTTTCCCATCCTCCCGAAGCCATAGCACTTGCAGTGTCTGGCATTTGCTGTCTACTGCTGGAAGTGTACAGCTTCCTACTGGTATAACTGGCTGAGTATAATCCTTGTATATTTTATATTGATATCGGGATCAATATTGGTTCTTTAGAGTTATAAATGTTAATTATCTAGTCTTATTGTATTGAATCTGTTTATATTTCAACCCTTGGGTTTCCTGTTTTTTTCCTGATTCTCCTTCCCAGGTGGGGAGGGGTTGTCGGGTGACAGAGTAATTGTCTACACGACAATAAATTGTTGTGGGTTTCTCAAACCGTAACATGCCCAAAGAAAAGTGGCAGTTTCACTGTTACCTTAATATACTGAAGCTCATTAACCTCTGATACCAATAATGATCTTGTGTTTAATTTTACATCTAAATGTTAGACTCTCAAATGCTACCAGCATTTGGAGGATCAAAAACAAGCTTATCCTCTCTTAGTTTTAAGATTACCACACAAACTTCCATGTGTGAAAAACATGGCTCTAGGGAATAAAAATTGATTATACACTGTTCATTGCTATTCCTTCTCATCTGTCATGCAGAACTATTTTCCCTAGGCATGCTAGGATGTGTTTATATTAAAGTTGAACAAATTTGAGAAACTATGTATTCACGCAATAAGGCACCAAACCAAAGCTGTGTCAAGTGGTATCACCCAACCAGTGGTGTTTGTCTTGCAGATAATGTAATAAAAGCAACTTCATTACATAATTAATTTGGAATTAGTCTTGTTGAAATTTAAATGCATGCATAACACATTTTCAGCCTGGAGAAGGGTAGGCTCCAGAGAGAACTTAGAGTGGCCGTCCAGTACTTAAAGGGGACCTACAGGAAGGATGGGGAGGAACTCTTTATCAGTATTTGTAGTGAAAGGAAAAGGGGTAACAGTTTTAAACTGAAAGAGAGTAGATTTAGATTAGATATTAGGAAGAAATTCTTTATTGTCAGAGTGGTAAGACACTGGAACAGGTTGCTCAGAGAAGTTGTGTATGCTCGATCCCTGGAGGTGTTCAAGGCAACATTGGAAGGGGCTTTGAGTAGCCTGGGCTAGTGGAAGGTGTCCCTGCCCATTGCAGGGGGGTTGGAACTACATGATCTTTAAGGTCACTTCCAAACAAAACTATTCTATGATAATGAATCAGGTGTTCAAGAAGTTGTCTCACTACTTCCAGTAAGCTATATCAGGAAGACAGCAAGTGTGGAAGTGAATGAGAACAACTACCATGGAAACTGGTATCATACAGTTGTGAAATTTGAATTTGATAGTACATAATATTGTGAAATCTGATATGATTTTTAGTTGAAGTTTCATCTGTATTTTTACTCTTCCAAGTATGCATAGTCTTTTAGTTTGTACTGGTATATAGAATCATAGAATCATAAAATAATTTAGGTTGGAAGAGACCCTTAAGATCAGAGTCCAACTGCAAGCCTAACACTACCAAGTCCACCAGTAACCATGTCCCTAAACACCACATCTACACAATTTTTAAATACCTTCAAGGACGGTGACTCAACCACTTCCCTGGGTAACACATTCCAATGCTTGATAACCCTTTCAGTGAAGAAATTTTCCCTAATATCCAGTCTAAACCCCCCTTGGTGCAACTTGAGACCATTTCCTCTCATTCTGTCACTTGTTACTTGGGAGAAGAGATCAACCCCCACCTCTCTACAACCTCCTTTCAGGTAGTTGTAGAGAGCGGTAAGGTCTAACCTGAGCCTCCTTTTCTCCAGGCAAAACAGTCCCAGTTTCCTCAACTGCCCCTTATAAGACTTGTGCTCTAGACCCTTCACCAGTTTTGTTACCCTTCTCTGAACATGCTCCAGCACCTCAGTCTCCCTCCTGTAGTGAGCGGCCCAAAACTGAACACAGTTACTCGAGGTGTGGCCTCACCAGTGCCAGGTAAAGGAAGATGACAATTCCAGTCCTGTTCACCACACTATTACTGAAAAAAAAGGCAGGTTGATATTGGCCTTCTTGGCCACCCGGACACACTGTCGGCCTCATATTCAGATGGCTCTTGATCAATACCCCCAGGTACTTTTCTACCTGGCAGCTTTGCAGACACAATTCCCCAAGCCTGTAGTGTTGCATGGGGTTGTTGTGACCAAAGCACAGGACCCAGCACTCGGCCTTGTTGAATCTGATACCATTGGCCTTGATCCATCAATCCAGTCTGTCCAGACCCCTCTGCAGAACTTTTCTATCCTCTAGCAGATCAACACTCTCTCCCAACTTGGTGTTATCTGCAAACTTACTGAGGGTGCACTCAATCCCCTGGTCCAGATCATTGATAAAGATATTAAACTGAACTGGACCACCCAGCCCTGGGGAACACCACTTGTGACTGGCTGCCAACCAGATTTAATTCCATTCACCACAAGTCTTTGGGACTGGCCAGCCAGCCAGTTTTATACCCAACGACGTGTATGCTCATCCAAGCCATGAGCAGCCAGTTTCTCCAGAATGCTGTGGGAAATGGTGTCAAAGGCTTTATTAAAGTCCAGGTAAACAACATCCACAGCCTTTCCCTCATTCACTAAGTGGGTCACCTTGTCACAGAAGGAGATCAGGTTTGTCAAGCAGGACCTGCCTTTCATAAACCCATGCTGACTGGGCCTGATAGCCTGGTTGTCCTGCATGTACCATGTAATGGCACTCAGGATGATCTGCTCCATAACCTTCCGTGTCACTGAGGTCAAACTGACAGCCTTTAGTTCCCCAGATCCCCCTTCTGGCCCTTCTTGTGGATAGGTGTCACATTTGTTAACTTCCAGTCAACTGGGACCTCCACAATTATCCAGGACAGCTGATAAATGATGGAAAGTGGCTGGTGAGAACTTCCGCCAGATTCTGCAGTACCCTTGGGTGGATCCCATCCAGCCCCATAGACTTGTGTGTGTCTAAGTGGTGTAGCAGGTTGATAACCTTTTCCTCTTGGATTATGGGGACTTCATTCTGCTGCCTATCCCTGTCATCTAGGTCAGGGTTTGGGTACTCAGGGAACAACTGGTTTTACTATTAGAGACTGAGGCAAAGAAGGCATTAAGTACCTCAGCCTTTTCTTCATCCTTGGTCACTATGTTTCGCCTTACGTCCAAAGAAGAATGGAGATTCTCTTTAGATCTCCTTTTGTTGTTAATGTAAATATAAAAACATTTTTTTGTTTTCTTTTATGGCAGTAGCCACATTAAGTTCTAGTTGGGCTTTGGCCATTTTCTCCCTGCATAACCTCACGACATCCTTGGAGTTGTCCTGAGTTGCCTGCGCCTTCTTCCAAAAGTCATAAACTCTTTTTTTTTTTTTCCCCTGAGTTCCAGCCAAAGCTCTCTGTTCAGCCAGGCCATTCTTCTTCCCAGCTGGCTTGTCTTTTGGCACATGGGGACATCCTGCTCCTGCGCCTTTAATAATTCTTTCTTGAAGAACATCCAGCCTTCCTGAGCTCCTTTGCTGTTCAGGACTGCCTCCCAAGGGACTCTGTTAACCAAGCTTCTAAATAGGCCAAAGTCTGCCATCTGGAAGTCCAGGGTAGCAGTTCTGCCAACAAACCTCCTTACTTCTCTGAGAATTGAAAACTTTATAATTTCATGAATGCTACGCCCAAGACAGCCTCCAACTATCGCATCACCCACAAGTCCTTCTCTATTCATAAACAACAGTTCCAGCAGGGCGCCTTCCCTATTTGGCTCACTCACCAGCTGTGTCAGGAAGTTATACCTTCCACAAACTCCAGGAACCTCCTAGACTGTTTCCTTTCTGCTGTATTGTATTTCCAGCAAACCTCTGGTAAGTTGAAGTCCCCCATGAGAACAAGGGCTAGCTGTTGTGAGACTTCTCCCCTCTGCTTATAGAATATTTTGTCTGCCTCTTGATCCTGCTTGGGCGGTCTATAATAGACTCGCACCACGATCTCTGCCTTGTTGGCCTTGCCCCTGATTCTTACCCATAAATACTCAACCCTATCATCACCATCATAAAGTCTAGACATTCAAGACACTCCCTCACATACAGGGCTAACCCACCACCTCTCCTTCCTTGCCTATCCCTTCTGGAGAGTTCATAGACATCCATTACAACACTCTAGTCATGTGAGTCATCCCACCATGTTTCTGTGATTGCAACTATATCATAGTTTTCCTGCTGCACAGTGTCTTCCCACTCCTCCTGTTTGTTGCGCATGCAGCGTGCATTGGTGTAGATGCACTTCAGCTGGGCCCATCACCTTTTTGGGGGGAGAAGCCCTCAGTCCTACCTGACCATTCTCAGGCATTTCCGTGGTTTCTAGCCCATCAATATCCCTTGTGTCTTTGCTGCCCCATGGATTTCCAACCCCTACCTCCACTGGGGTGGCAGACCAAAGGACCTGACTAGCATACTGTCTTTCGAATATTAGCATGCCACCCCCACACTTATCTCTAGCAAGTCTGGTTTTATCTCTTTCCCCCTTCAAATCTTGTTTAAAGCTCTTTCAATGAGCCCTGCAAACTCCTGTGCAAAGATCCTTTTCCCCCTTTGAGAGAGGTACACCCCGTCTGTCACCAGCAGGCTTGGTGTTGTGTAAACCAACCCATGATCAAAAAATCCAAAATTCTGCCAGTGACACCAGGCTCAGATCCAAGTATTGATCTGTTGGGTTTTCCTGTTTCTTCCCTGCAACTGGAAGGATAGAGGAGAACACTACTACTACCAGTCGTCCCAAGGCCCTGAAGGCTCTCTTGATTGCCCTCAGGCTTCTTGTTGCAACTTCATTGCTGCCTACCTGAAAAAATCAATGATGGATAATAATCTGAGGGCTGTACCAGGATAGGAAGCTTTCTCTTCACATCTTTAAGCCGGGCCTCAGGGAGGCAGCAGTCTTCCATAAGAACTGGGTCCGGTCATAGAATCATAGAATTGCTGAGGTTGGAGGGGACCTTTAAGATCATCAAGTCCAGCCATTAGCCTACCCTGACAAAACCACTTCTAAACCATGTCCTCAAGTACCACATCTATCCTTTTTTTAAACACCTCTAGGGATGGCAAATCCACTACCTCCCTGGGCAGCCTATTCCAATGTTTAATAACCCTTTCAGTGAAAAAAAAATTCCTAATATATAATCTAAACCTCATCTGACATAATTTGAACCCATTTCCTCTTGTCCTATCACTTGTCACCAGGGAGAAGACATCAGCCCCCACCTCCCTACAACCT
>VUYV01000135.1:617722-684734 GCA_008711295.1 Anarhynchus alexandrinus
TTTTTTTGTTGTCCTGGACAACAGAAGCCAGGTTTAGTTCTATCTGGGCTTTGGCCCTCCTGATTTTTTCCCTATATAGCCTCACTACCTCTTTGTAGTCCTCTTGAGTAGCCTGCCCTTCCTTCCAAATGCCATAAATCCTCTTTTTCTCCCTAAGTTGCAACCCTAGCTCCCTGTTCAGTCAGGCTGGTCTTTTTCCCCGACAGCTTGTCTTTCGGCACATGGAGACAGCCTGCTCCTATGCCTTTAAGACTTCCTTCTTGAAAAACATCCAGGCTTCCTGGGCTCCTTTGCCCTGGAGGACTGCTTCCCAAGGAACTTTGTCAGCCAGGCTCCTAAAAAGCCCGAAGTCTGCCCTCCGGAAGTCCAAGGTAGCAGTTCTGCTGACCCCCCTCCTTGTTTCTCCCAGAAACGAAAACTCCATCATTTCATGATCACTGTTTCCAAGACAGCCTCCAACCGTCACATTCCCCACAAGACCTTCCCTGTTTACAAACAGCAGGTCCAGCAAGGCACCTTCCCTAGTAGTCTCCTTCACCAGCTGCATCAGGAAGTTTTCCCCAGTACATTCCAGGAACCTTCTAGACTGTTCCCTCCCTGCTCTATTGTATTCCCAGCAGATATCTGGCATGTTGAAGTCCCCCACAAGGACAAGAGCTCGCGATCTTGAGACTTCTCCCAGACATTTGTAGATTATTTCATCTGCCTCCTCATCCTGGTTGGGCAGTCTATAATAGACTCCTACTATGATATCTGCCTTTTTGGCCATGCCCCTGATTCTTACCCATAAACACTCAACCCCATTATCACCATCATTTAGTTCAAGACATTCATAACACTCCCTGACATACAGGGACACCCCCCTGCCTCTCCTTGCTTGCCTATCCTTCCTGAAGAGCCTATAGCCATCCATGGCAGCATTATAGCTATGTGAGTCATCCCACCATGTTTCTGTGATGGCGACTACATCATAATTATCCTGCTGTACGATGGCTTCCAGCTCCTTCTGTTTGTTGCCTATGCTACGTGCATTAGTGTATAAGCACTTCAGCTGGGCTATTGGTCCCTTCTCCTTTTTACTGGAGGAAGCCGTAATTCTGCCACCCCCAGACTTATTCCTAAGGAGCCCGGTTACGCCCCCTTCCTTTTCAAAATCTAGTGCCAGCATGCCGCTTTCAGGCTTTTTGCTAGCAAGCCCAGATATATCTCCATCCCCCTTCCTGCATGCCCTTCCATGCAAACTGCTGTGCAAACTGCCATGCCATGCCATGCCATGCCATGCCCTTGCTGATGCACTGCACCCTCTTTGCCCACCCTGTTTGCAGCACTCCTGGTCAGTAGCACTCCTCAGCTGCTTCTTTTATGGGGGAGGGGGGCTTGGCTGCCTTGTCTCCTAGCTCCGCCCTGGTCTCGTCCTACTCGTGAGCTGCAGGATACTGGCAGGTGTCTTGGCTCCCCCTGAGGTCCCCCCTGTTTGGGAAACACCCCTGTGCACTGTGCTAGAGTCCCCAGTGCAGATCATGCTGGCACTGGAGCTGTTTACCTCGGTGACTGCTGAGCCTTGCTTAAGCATCATACTAGGAAGACGATGAAGTAAACTGGGAAGAGCACAATAATAATTATTATGTGTAAAGCCATTTTGGATTCAGGTCATTGCTGTGGCAATAGGGGGCACTTATCTTTGAAGTGTGTATACGAGCCCGCTCAAGCACTGGATGCAAGCCATTTCCCTAGGTTTAAGGATTGATTCTTGTTCCTCTTGTGTTAGTAGTTAGACAGAGCCAATAGGAGTAGGCTATGTTAAAACCTATTTTCATTTTAGACCTATTTGATTTCTGTAATTTGGCACAAAGTATTTGTAAGAAAAATTATAGATTAGACTGTAAATTCAGAACAAATAACTTTTATCTAGAAAGTAATGTTAATGAAATGTACTTAAGGTTGTTGGCAGTGCTTCAACTTTAGCACAGTTGTTGATAAAGAGTGTAAGAAGATTAACCTTTTCCCTTTTTTCCCCTTAATATTTGGGTAAATCTATATTATCTTTAAAATAATAATAATGATTGTATATTGCCATGTGAGAAATTTCTCAACACCAGTTGAGAAATTCTGTGATTTTAAAATTTAGGTTCATGAAAAAGGGGAAATGTAGGTTGTCCTGAGGAAACCAATAAACCTAAATGTCCCTGATCAGCCTCACCTGGGGCCTCCACCTACACACCCTAACCGTTGGTCCAGAAGCCCCATTGCAGTCTGGGTCTTCAGTTGCTATCCAGGCTGAGTTGTAGTCTTGGTGATCTACAGTTCAGCTGCAGCAGTACTTGATCTCATTGATCTTGACCTGTGGACTTTTTTTCCGGCTTGACCTCAGTGCAGCCTCATCACTGGTCCTGCCTGAACACCTCGGGGCTGTGACTGGTCCTGGTTCCCCTCACTGTGCTTTATCCTATGCACTCTAAGCCTGAACATTGTTATAAACCTGTCTTTTTCAAGTGTCTCACACAAAGGTTTTAAATCTAAACTGGTTTTCATTGTACTGATTTTGTTTACCTTTCTACTTTCTTGATCAGTTACTTACATAATAATTTTATGCAGGAACTCTATGCTTTGACTGGAAGCAATTGGGAGATATTTAAGCAAGTGACTACCTGCAGCTACCAGACCAAGAAAGCCTGGAAAATTTAATGGGTGGTTACAAAGTGTGTACTATGACAAGGGTGGTGAAGCATGTTCAGACTAAGTAAAACTGGCAGCATAAATAGCTTTTAAATGGATGTATAACCTTTTTTAAAGGTTAGCTATTCATTCTCCCTCTTTCACTTTTCTCTGACTGAAATAAATGCCTCCATAATTCCAATGAGATCTGAGATACTGTGGGAAATTCACTGAAAACATAAAAGAAAAGGAGTGCATTCCTGAGTACCACAAAAAGACTTTAGACATCTGAAGTATTGTTCAGATGTCTAAGACACTCATTGATTCTCCTCTCATCCCATTCTTTCCCTTTTTCCTATGAATACATCCTCACCCTGCATATAGTCTTTGAACTTCACCCATTTTCAATGTTATTCTGACCCCTGTGGCTCTCATACAATCAAATGCCCCCAAAACTTCAACTTGCCTTAACATCTAAGCAACTAGGTAAAATATTACCTTGTTTTACAAACATTGTTTAAATGATGATCTTAAAAAAATAATCTTTTTTTCTGTATTTACAGACATGGAGTTAACTATCATTTTTCAAATTGTTGTCTGTATACACCTGTTGTGTTCCTAATCCATGCTGTGGATGAGATCTGGGGGTGAGATCTGAATATGCACCGTACCGCTATCCTCTCCATCATTCTCTTTCCATCTCTTCAGTTTTTTCCTCTCTTCCTGCTAAGCTCTGTTTTCCTTCATAACAAAATTAACATCTTGTCAAGAACTGCAGGAGTACAAAAGATCACTTAGGGGAACATGAATGTGTCATATAACATCATGATCCATTATCTAGGCATGTCCTTTTTATAAGGACCATGAGAGTCCAGTAGGCCTTACTGTCTTTTACCAGCCTCACCTGGAACCCCATTGCACTCCTTTACAAGGATGTCAGGAGCCCCATTTCAGCTCAGCCCTGGGCATGCAGCCACAGCACCAGTGACACCATGGGTGTGTGGGTTCCCAGCCCCATCTCTGGACTTCAGCTCAGCACTTTGGTAGTTTGTCCCCTGCCAGGCCCCTTGGACCCACAATGTAGTTAGTCTCTGGCCGCATCTCCTGCTGCTCCTGACAGGATCCATCAGCCAGCCCCTGGTCCTGGCTCACCATTTGAAATATTGGGAGCTGTTCATGGACACTATTACTGGCCCCCAGCTCTGCCCAATGCCCTCAGGACCTATGGGATGGCACCTGTTGGGGAGGGCATGGCTTGCCCTGGGATCTTCATGGTGCCTGGCTCCTCACTGCAGTGGAGTAACTAGCCCTTTCTGCTCCATGACAATTTGATGTAAATGCATAAGTCTTCAGCACCCTTTTTTTGCTTTTGATTGAAAAGCAATTGTATGGTTGTGATAGAACACATGCATAAGAAAGGTAGATTGCATATTTTAAAATTAATTAGGGTTTTTTTTAGTATTTTCATCAGGGAAGAGTAATAAAACTACGTTGCATTTCAAGAGAGATAAATAAAGGTCCGAGTCTCTTGATCAAGCCTAACCTGTCTTTGAAAGTTAATGTGAAAATGTCTAAGTACCCAAATACAAGCCACTGTTTTATTACTGATTTTGATAGTTCTTCCAAAAGTCCCCAGTTTCAAAAGGAGCCTATCAGAGTGCTGGGGATTCAGACTCTAGGCTCTGTGATTCCAATGTCCCTTCATGTCAGTTGAATCAAGAATTAAGAAGCTTTAGATAGAGACTTAGAATCATAAGACTATAGGGTGTCAGGTAGGAAGGTATCTCAGGAGGCATCTAGCTCATCCTCCTGTACTAAAGAAGGTCAGCTCTGAGGTCACACAGAGTAATTCAGAGCTTGATTGGTCTAGTCGCGTCTTGAAAACTTCCAAGGACAGAGACTGCACATCTTTTCTGAGCATCATGCTCTGTTGCTCAGCTGTCCTCATGATGAAGAAGGTATTCTTTACATCTAGCCTGAAGCTCACTTCTTTCAATTTATGCCTGTTTTCTGTCATCCTCCTGCTACATATCATCGTGAGGAGCCTGGATCTGTTTCCTTGATGACCTCTCCATACCAAAAATGACAGTTTGGCCTCTCCTCAGCTCTCCTTTGTCCAGGTTAAACAAGCACTGGTCTCTCAGCCTCTGCATACAGAGCAATGGCTTCAACCTTGACTGTCTTGGTGGCCCTCCACTGAACTTGCCCCAGTTTAAAAGTCTTTCCTGTGTTGAAAGTCCCAAAACTGCTCACAGTAATCTAGATGTGGTCTAATGAATGCTGAGTGAGAGAAGCAATCATTTGCCTCACCCAGCTGCCTATGCTCTGATTCATAGAGCCCCCGATGCCCTTGGGCTATCTGCTGCCAGGGCCACCAGAGACCTTTTCACCTTAGCCTGTCAGTCCGCAGCCTGTAACACTGCTAGGAGTTTTCCTTCCCAGGAGGAGATCTTTGTATTTGTCCTTGTTGGATTTCATGAGGTTCCCATCAGCCAATTCCTCCAGCCCATCTAGCTCCCTCTAGAGCCCTCCAGTGTCTCAACTGGTCCTTCAATTCAGTTTCATCTGCAAAACTGTCAAGCGTGCACTGTAACACTTCCTCCAGGTCATTGATAAAGATATAAACAGGATAGCTCCCAGTAGAGACCTCTGTGGTACACCTCTTGTTACTGCCCTACACTACCACTACACTCTAAGCCCAACCATCTAATCAGTTTTTTACACATCTGCTTCTCTGCCCATCTAGCCCATAAAATCTCAACATGGATACAAGAATATTATGGTGGACAATGCTGAAAACCTTGCTAAAGCTGAGGTAGATGGCATCCACTACTCTCCATTTGCCCTTAAATCTAGTAATTTTATCACAGAAATCATCAGATTAATGAAGTATGATTTACCCTCATGCTTTTCTCCTTCATAAGCCCAGATACGTGTTCCAAGAGGAGTTGTTCCATGATTTTTCTCACAGACCGAAATGAAGCTGACTGGCCTATAGTTTTCTGGATTGTTCTTGTGGCCTTTTATGAAGATGGTACAACAGCTGCCTTCTTACAATTATTAGGGAACTACCCAGTCTCCATTATCTGTCAAAGATGACAGACAACAACTTCACAAGGACATCTTCCACCTGTCTCACCAGAGGATGCAGCCTGTTGGGTGCTATGGGTTTTTATGAGTAAAGGCCACTCAAGATGAGTAAAGGCCACTCAAGTAATCCCTGACTTGATCCTCATCCACCGCTGATGTTTTTCTTCCACCTTAACCCCTTTCATTGATCACAAAAGCCTGGTAGACCTTGTTGGTAAAGACTGAGGGGAAAATGACATATCTACTGAGACTTGCATGTCCTTTTTCTTTTCCATCTCCTACATTTAGGCAAGCAAATTTATTAACTAAATTGTTTGACTTTATTTTTCATGGTTCGTTTTTGAGTTAATAGTTTTCAGAATTTAAGTTTTACTTGGAAAACTCCTCTTTTTTTCCTCCTAGATTTTGGTTTGAATACATGTCTTCTAACTTCACTTACAGAGGGCTTAGATGCTTAGGTGCAAAAAGAATTCACATCGTCCTCTCACAATGGAAAAGAGATTGCAAAATATTACCTATATTTTGACTTCATTTTTGATGTCTATATGTGTTTTTTTCATTATCATATTAACATATGTTTGCTATACCTGAAAATATTTTAAAAATTCTTAATTAGCAGCAGCTTTCTTCTCCATTATATCGGCTGCATATATAATATATTATTTATATTCTTTAGTTCTTATATGCTCTAATTATGCTGGCATTACACCACCCTATAGCATAAAACTTTGCTGGTAAGGAGAATAGTCTTAAGTCTGTATAAAAAAAGAGAATGTAAGGGGCTCTTTTTTGTTGGTTTAGATTTCTGAACGATGTAACCAGGGAGAGCATTTGCATAAACCTATGGATGTGTACCATGAAAAAGTAAAACATTTTAGGAATGTGGTTATTTAATTAAGAAATTAGATTTGATCATGTAAGAACCTTAGGGCTAGCAATCTGGAGAAATGGAGGAACAGTCTCATCACATGATCATTTCCAAATGTGACATGACAGTATTTAAATTTCCATGACTGAAATGAGTATAAAATTCTTATATGAATGCACCATGTGGTATTGTATGTTAACAGATGCTATAAATGTCCTAAAGAAAACACTTTATTCTCAGAGAGGTACTGAAGACAAAATACAAAACCTTTTCCATTACTATTCTGTCTCAATCAAGTGCGGGACCACCTGAGGAACCTGAAGGTACACAAGTCCATGGGACCTGATGAGATACATCCGCGGGTCCTGAGGGAACTGGCAGATGAAGTCGCTAAGCCACTAGCCATCATATTTGAGAAGTCGTGGCAGTCTNTTTAGATTGAACATGAGGAAGAAGTTTTTCACTTTGAGGGTGGTGAGGCACTGGAACAGGTTGCCCAGAGAGGTTGTTGAGTCCTCATCCCTGGAGGTGTTCAAGGCCAGGCTGGACGTGGCCTTGGGCAACCTGGTCTAGTGGGAGGTGTCCCTGCCTATGGCAGGTGGGTTGGAACTCGATGATCTTCAAGGTCCTTTCCAACCTAAACCATTCTATGATTCTATGATTCTATGAATCCTGAAAAAAATCTTAGGTGACTGTCTTCCTTTTATAAAATCATATTATGCAGAGCAAAAATAATATCTTAACATTTATGCTGTTTGATATACATTAAGAAAGACTACAATTGTATATTTTTTCACTTAATACTTTATACAAAACAATGTAGATGATGTCACTTGATAAAACTAATGCAGATCATGGTACCATTGAACTGCTTCATCATGGCAGTTTCATGGATATCGTATTATCACATTACTGGTACATGGGAAAGAATTTTGACTACAGCTAAAAGCTTAGTTAAATAAATCTGATTTTTGTGATGTTTTGCTTCAATACTATTCAGTGATGGACCTAAAACTATGCTATGCCAATGCTGATATATGCCTTGAAATGATTGAATTTGAGCTTTGTGTTGACATCCAGTCAAGTGCCATTAAATCAACATCCAGACCTTGAATTTTATGCCATGTTGAATCCCTTTTAGATTTTAAAAATTCACTTCCACTACCTTTTCTGCATCCACAACTGTGAAACAACACTGAAGATTGTTTTCTTCCAAAGGTGTGTAATTTGTACTTTGTATGCATCTGAGAACTCATCATTTGAGAAGGTCACAAGGGAGCCTTGTCATCAGCTTGCTGCAAAACAAGATACGAATTTGAATATGGACATTCTCAACCTCATTTTATAACAGTTTGTCCTGTAGCTGTACCTAGTATTAAAAGTTTTCCAGAGAATTTTTTCCATGTGAGCATAATTGTTTGAAGATATTTTCTAGAGTTAGCCCTAGATATAAATGCTAATTATTATTAAAAGAAGGTGTTTGTTGTAGCAAATTTAGGAAAGACTACATTACTGCATATATAAACATAAGGATATGTTAATGGAAGACTGATAAACCTTTTCAATAAAGCCATAGATCATTGAAATTTTAATTCGCATGGAGGACTTAACATTTGGATTTCCAGTCTTAAGGTAGAAATCTGTCATGTAACAACTAAGAATGTATTTTAGGACCAGTTTATCAACTCTAGCATTTAGAATATTTAACCTTTTAGCTGAATTTCAGGAAGAAAAGCACTCCATTACAATCACCCACTGAGTTAATGTGTCCAGCAAACAAGATGCATCTTAAAAGTATAAAACAATTATTTTTTAGCTAACACACTCAAAAGATAGCTAGGATAAATGTAAGAAAAATAAGGGAAATGAAAAAAAAAAAAGCCTAGACAAAAGAAGAGAAAGAAGGTTACAGCTGTAGGCATATTCATAAGGATTGACCTTTTTCTCCATAGAAAAGCAGTATCAATATAAATCTATACTAAATATCTATTCTTCCCCAGAGATTCATGACCATCTGCATTCAATCTTCCATGATCTAGTTTGTCCTCAACCCTTTCTAGACAAAAATAGCACTGTTATGACAATAACTGGCCTGGTGGTAAAGTCCTGAAACTGATCTTAACCTAATTATTCCTATGAAAATTGAGTTAACTGGCAAATTTGGAAG
The DNA here is from genome assembly GCA_008711295.1 of Anarhynchus alexandrinus. NCBI lineage: Eukaryota > Metazoa > Chordata > Aves > Charadriiformes > Charadriidae > Anarhynchus > Anarhynchus alexandrinus. Next base: position 626,503 of record VUYV01000135.1, read on the forward strand.
AAAAAAAAAAAAAGTCCTATGGGATAATAGAAAATGTTTGAAAGAATTTATTTGGGGTTCTGTCCTGATCCATAAATTGCTGAGTATTGGAAGAGTGTTCTGGAACTAACTCGTTAAATACTGAAGGTTTTCTCTAGCTATCCATTGTTGGTCTGTGTGGAAAAACATGATCAGTCTTTGTATTATTTGATATAGCTTGTTTTATGTATATTACATTTAGTATAAGGTGGCACAACTTTTTTTATCAGTAGCCAAATGGGATAGTCTATTTTTTCAGCAAGTTAGTACTATGAATGCTAGCGTTTCCCTTAAAGGGACACATATCAAAACACCTAAAATTCACCGTAAGTTCAGTTTCACATTAAATTATTTTATTGAATATCCAGATTATTTATGTCTTTAAGAATGTAACACAAATGTATAGTCTTCTTATATGACAGGCAACTGCTAGTTATTATATTCTTATGTTCAGAAATTGAATTGCAACATTAAGCTGAAATCAGTCTAAAATAAACTGGTTTTGGATGTGCAAACCCTGACAAAAAGAAGACGCTTTTTCAACTTTTATGAATCGTTTACCTGCACATTATTGATAACTACAGAATAATAATGTCTCTCTGTTTATCTGTACTTTATGCAAATGTTTTATTCTGCCTATAAATGTGCAAATACTTAGGTATCCAATACCATGTACTCTGGAGAGATGATGTAAATCAAGAAACGATGGCCAACTGTTTAATTAATGGCTAGTGCTTTACAGAACAGATACATACCCTATTGTTACTTGGCAGTCACAGTTCACACACTTCATTCTGTTCTTGCTTCATGTCTCAGTCCTTCAAAGTGAGGAAAAGTTGCCTGGGTCACATCAGAAATAGAACTGGTACACTGAGATAGTCCTTTCTTCACAGAGAAGATTAGGATGGGGAGATGTAGGCAAAAAATTTTGATGTATTTATAATTATAAACTCTATCTCATAGCACACTATGAACAAAATTTGTTGCAAGTTTTCATCTTATGCTGTTATATTAAATGTTATGTTGGTGTATGAAAATAAAAATTATGCATCAGAGTATAATGGAAAACTTTCAAACATCAGTGTCAATTTAGCTATTTTAAATATCCTAAGAATGCTAGTAACTAAGAGTTGTAATTACAATTGCTGCTATCATTACTAGCCAAACCAATGATACAGAGAATTTATCCCTGGTCTGTAACTGGTTGCACAGATTCATTACACTCTGTGACCATCCAGGAGTCTCAGTGATGGCCCTAGCATTAATAGCATAACGTATATACATATATAAATATCTGTCAAAAAGATAAATACAAATAGACTGTAAGGCAGCAGTGATGAATTATAAGGATTTATCTTAATAATTTTCCTTAGTTGCTTCAGCCATACAACCTAGAAATGAGATGACCCTGTTTCCAGATCTGTATAGACTTATTGTGTATCGCTTCTAGTAAACACAGAAGTCCAGCACTCTCAACTACTTTATTGATTATGGATATAAGTAATCACAACAATCACAAAATAGATGTATTATGAGCTTTTATATTCTGGCATCGCCTCATTTTTATTTATGATCAGCTCAGCATGCAACTGTATATAGTTGCAGCCAAATTTTAACAGCCTAGATTGACTCATCCAATGGGGCCAAAGGAACAAACCTTACATGCAAAGACAAAAATTTATTAGTAGTCAACTGAAATCTTAATAGCCTAATTAGGTATATATATGTATATAGTTTGCTTAGATCCAACTATCACAGAAAAAGAAGGAAAATAAAGAACACCATTACAGAAAAAAACAAATCTCAGTAATAATAAAGTTAAAATCATTGACCACAAGCTTCCTAGTGTCTACTCTTTTTCTCTGTTGTTCTCACTCTCCAAATATTCTTACGTGTACTTAGGTCAACACTTGAGCCTTCAAGAAGATGTGATGAGTTTTAATGGATCATCAGCATATTGAGTCCTTCTCAGAGAGAAGTGCAATGGTGACGGTGAGGTCTTCCTCACTACTATAAAATTTGTTTGGGACTATTTTAACATATTTTCTAACACACATTGCTTCTTGCTTGCTGTTCAGTGGTTTGCAATTCCACCTAACATGCGCATATATTATGCATAGTGTGTTTTTATATATATTGGGTACTTGTTTTTGTTCTTTTTGTTACCCCTAAAATCATTGTTACCAAGCTCCCCAGGCTGGATTCCTTTAGTGACCAGTGATTGACCACTAGTGAGCTGTTCACAGCCCTGAAGCCTCTAGTATTATTCCATGTCCCTTCTTTGAAGGCCTTTGGTGTCACCATACACATGCACTCTTTAAGTTACAACTTCATCCCAGCATCATAGGCAGTTCATGTTACAGAGAATAACTGGGTTTTATTACAATTAGTTTAAGATGTATGACAAAATTATCATATGTAACACAACAGTAAAAAACTAAACAAAACCAAAAGAAATAATGTAATATTCAGCTGCTCATTGTGGAAGTAGCTGCTGCAACTCAACAGGCTAAATCAAAGCTCCAGGCAAGCCCAGGCCAGCCCAATTTCAGACGAAGCGAGCCTGACAATTTCTGATCTTGAAGTCTTGAGGAGTTAGCACAACGCTTATTACAATAGCAACTCTGCCTTTGCTAGTCCAGTAAACTATAATACATTGCCTTTATAGACCTTACAGGGTTTGTTGCCAATTCTGCTTATCAGGAAAAAGGTACACGATCTCAAACATCTGTGAATAATGTGTGTAACCATTAACAAATCCCAGTGTTCTCTGCAGGCATTAGTTGAAATTTTAAGTCAGACAAAGTTCAGCAACACCTTGTGTCACTACTGCTTAGATATCAGAAGCATTAAATTTGCAACTTGACATAACAGATGATAGAGACCAACAATGCTGCTCATCTAGGTGAAAATCATCAGTCCAAAACCCTTGTTAAAGAAGACATTCTTGTTCAGATTGCCTGATCATTGTGTCCATATGATTTTTTACAGAAGGAGTGATCCAGAAATATGTTATGCTACTGTGGTGAAATCTTTAAGCTGATTTTCTGTTTAGACAATTGTCATGTTCAGACTCCTTCATTCCTCAAAAAAAAACCCCACAACTATTTAGGATTAATTTAATTGTAAAATATAAGTGTCTTCTCTTGGTTTAATAAAAATTAATATCCTTTCAATTGATGTCAGAAGCAGACTGCAGCTTTGGCTGGTACAAATCCTGTCACAAGTGCATGATTAAAAAATAACCCAGGAATAAGGTAGCATAACTTAGAAGGTAATGAGGTAATTTTATTATCATAAAGGATTCTATTTTTCATTTTGCATTCAGTGATCTTTGTTATTTCTTCCATGTATTTTATTTTGAGTATAGAATGATTTGATGCAGTTCCTTCAAAATCTTCAGAACTTTATACTAGATTCTGGGTTCTATAAGATATATGGAGACAATTAAGAGAGTTTTAGAGGGACTGAAAATAAATGAAGCTGAGGAGAGACTAGAGGCTAGAGTAGTCTACTGGAATATATTCATATTGCAAAATTTTAAACATTTCACTTAGGTGTCTAAATTGGGATTCTGGACTCCCTACATACCCTATACAGGACAAGGGCAAGTTTCAGACCTTTAGCTTGTGATTCAGAATACCTGTGTGGGCTCTGAGTAACCCTATGAATTTAATCTTTCTTCCTACACCTCTGGTCACAAAAAAACCCAGAAACAATAAATTGTCATTAAATTGAGATTTTGAAAGTTGAGACATAGGCCTTAGCCTTTTGTTATGATTCCCAAACATTGGGTAGCAAGTTCCAATGTTTCTACTCTGCCATCTGAAGGTTAAAGGAGCAGAATATGGGATGCGATAGGACAATCTCAGTTTTCTCTGGCTGTTGAACAAAGGAGCACCAAAAATGGAGCAGCCTAAGCAGGGATGCACACCTTAACAACCACATATACGACCAGTAAAAATAGCAAATACTTTTGGAACAACTCATCGTGTATTCTGTTACCTGTAAAAAAATAAAGAAAACTTAATTACGTAAATAAAGTGCATATATTGAAGCTTGTTTACCTATCTAGAGCTGCATAAATGATGAGGCTGTTGCCAGGACAGTGTGTAACCATCTTCATTTGGAAGCAGGTCAGAATTTCTAATGAGCCCACAAATTATAAATAGGCTCAGAAATAAACCTTAATATGCCATAAAACCCAAACAACAAAAAAAAAAACCCAACCAACTCTGAGAACCAAAACTGAGATTTTAATGGCATTAGTGAGTCTATTTATTTTGAAATTGATATGGCAGTTAACCCAAGTAATTATTACAAATTATTGAGGTAGCAAAGAATTTCACTGCTGAAAAAAGTCAAAACAACCCAAAACAAATCCTTGTTTCCTGTTTTGTGAATTTGGAGAGAATAAGGGAGGAGAGACAAAGAAAGAGAGCATATTTTGGGTATGCGGGAGGGAGAGCAGGAAGAGAAACATAAAGTTCTGGAATTAAAGAACCAAGCAAAGAAGAGGTAGGAAGAGGTAAGTGCAGAACGAGTCCCAGTTATGAAATGTTTGCAACCAAACATATTTTATTTAAAGGCAAATGATAGCTGCAGCAGCAAAGCGGTAACAAAAACCTCTCTAGGAACTGAGGGGAATATTAGCAAACATAGTTGTTGATACCTTTGAAAGCCTTAGCTAGGAAACAAGGATATAGCATGAGTCAACAACACACATAGGAGCCAAGGTGAATAAAAAAGAATCACAGAATCACAGAATGGTCAGGGTTGAAAGGGACCTCTGGAGATCATCTAGTCCAACCCCCCTGTCAGAGCAGGGTCACCTACAGCAGGTTGCACAGGACAGTGTCCAGGTGGGTTTTGAATGTCTCCAGTGTGGGAGACTCCACAACCTCTCTGGGCAGCCTATTCCAGTGCTCTGCCACCCTCAAAATAAAGAAGTTCCTCCTCATGTTTGGATGGAACTTCTTATGTTCAAGTTTGTGCCTGTTACCTCTTGTCCTGTCACTAGGCACCACTGAAAAAAGACTGTTCTCATCTACCTGGCACCCTCCCTTTAAGTATTTATAAGTATTGATAAGATCCCTCTTCAGTCTTCTTTTCTCTAGACTAAAAAGACCCAAGTCCCTCAGCCTTTCCTTGTAAGAAAGATTCTCCAATCCCCTAATCATCTTAGTAGGCCTTTGCTGGACCCTTTCCAGCAGTTCCCTGTCCTTCTTAAACTGGGGAACCCAGAACTGGACACAATACTCCAGATGCGGCCTCACCAGGGCAGAGTAGAGGGGGAGGATGATGTCCCTCAACCTACTTGCCACACTGTTCTTGATGCAATATTAAGAATATTAAGCCCAGCTTGTTTAATTGCTTTTAACTGAAACTTACAGGAACATAAATTAGAAACAGTGTGAAGATCACCATCTCTTAAAAGAATGTTATCTATTGAATTTGGATTATGCATTTAGTGACCTTCTATGCTGGAGTAACTACATCAGTGGACAAGGAAGAGCTACAGATGTTGTCTATCTGGACTTCTGTAAGGCCTTTGACATGGTCCCCTGCTACATCCTTCTCTCTAAATTAGAGAGGTATGGATTTGATGGGTGGACTGTTTGGTGGATGAAGAATTGGTAGGATGGTCGGATCCAGAGGGTAGTGGTCAATGACTCAATTTCCAGATGGAGATCAGTGACAAGTGGTGTCCCTCAGGGGTCTGTATTGGGACCAGTAGTGATTAATATCTTCATCAATGATGTAGACAGTAGGATCAAGTGCACCCTCAGCAAGTTTGCAGATGACACCAAGCTGGTTTGTGCAGTTGACATGCCTGAGGGACCTGGACAGGCTTGAGAAGTGGGCCCATGTGAACCTCATGAGGTTCAACAAGGCCAAGTGCAAGGTCCTTTGGTTTGGGCTACCCCCAGTATCAATATAGGCTGGGGGATGAAGGTTTTGAGAGCAGCCCTGCTGAGAAGTACTTGGGTTTACTGGTGGATGAAAAGCTGGACATGAGCCAACAATGTGCACTCACAGCCCAGAAGGCCAACCGTATCCTGGGCTCCATCTAAAGAAGTGGGGCCAGCAGGTCAAGGGAGGTGATTCTGCCCTTCAACTCCACTCTTGCGAGACCCCACCTGGAGTACTGCATGCAGCTCTGGAGACCTCAGCACAGGAAGGACATGGATCTGCTGCAGTGGATACAGAGGAGGGCCACAAAGATGATCAGAGGGAGGGAACACGTCTCCTATGAAGAAAGGCTGAGATAGTTGGGGTTGTTCAGCCTGGAGAAGAGAAGGCTCTAGGGAGACCTCATTGCAGCCTTTCAGTACTTAAAGACAGCCTACGGGAAAGATGCAGAGGGACTCTTTATCACAGAGTTTAGTGATAGGATGAGGGATAACGGTTTTAAACTGAAAGAGGGCAGATTTAGACTACGTATAAGGACAAAATTTTTACAATGACAGTGGTGAGACACTAGAACAGGTTGCCCCAAAAAGTTGTGGATGCCCCATCCCGGGAAAGATTCACGGTCCAGTCGGACAGAGATTTGAGCAACCTGATTCAACTGAAGATGTCCCTGCTCATTGTATTGGACTAGATGACCTTTACAAGTCTCTTCCAACCCAGCCTATTCTATGATTCTATGATTTTGTAATTCTAAAACCAAAAAAGTACACTTTCACTCCTGAATAACTCAAGTACTCACTTGATGGAAATCAGTTGTAAGTATCAACTTTATCCCTTGTGCTGTTACAACCTTTATCCTTCCTATTCCTCAAAATAGAGAGAGAGGGAAAAAAAAGAGAAAATATTTTCTTAAGTACTTAAAAAAGCTGGGATGAAGGATCGTTTAAGCAAAATAAAAATGCTGCAATACCACCTTTTTCACGAATCAACTTCCTACCAGTCACCACTTATACCTCACATTTTACCAGCTTTATATGAATATACTGGTGGAAGAATTCTTTTTTTAAGACCAATGGAAATAGTTAAGATTTAAAGCTTAAAGTTATCCAGTAAATAATCTTCTGCCCTCTATGATCTATATGAGATGTTATAACTTGCACAATAGTAATTAAAATATCCAGTGTTTGTGAATTTCTGTGAAAGCATAATCATTCAGGACTTAGGTGTATTAACTTTGTTGGTCAGATTTGTGTCATAAACATATCTCCTGGAATTTTTCAGAAATTTTGTGATCCACCTCACTTCTGAATAATATTCTGAGAAAGTTCTCCTGAAAATATATTCTTTTTAATCTACCATTACGGAGTGGACATGTACTCCTTTTTTTGTAAATAAGTTGTCAGAGAAAGTCAAATGTTTGAAAAACTGAATAGAAAAACACGAGACGGAAAGTGTTCTTTGAACAATGAACCATACATACTTCAAACTCTACAAGAAACTCTTTAATCAGTAAAAAAATGATCTAGAAAATCATTCCTATTGAAGAACTTTTTGAAACAGATTTTTTCTTTTTTCTTTTTTTTTCTTTTCCAGTTTTAATAGTAACATAAAATTGTCTTTCAACTATAAACCAGATCTTAGACCTTAATCTAGGCACTGAGAAGTGTTATAACATTTCATTATTTTAAAAGACTGTTATAGACTTTGTCTGTCTTGGATGTGATTCAGATAGATAAACTATTTGTTGTAGGTTGTTCCTTTGTTTCTGAATTATTTGATTGTTTTCATTTGTTTATACATTATCCTTTACAATAATTATGTACAGAACTATGCCAAATCAATGATCTTTGGACTCAGTCATTTTTCATTCTGTGGATGCAGAAGGTAAGCTAATATTATTATTTTCTCTTAACTATGTTTTAGATTTTTTTTTAAATATGAGTGAACCATAACTTCTGTGCTTTACACACAGGTTTGTGTGACCATGTAAACCTAACTGTTGTCACTCCCTCAAAGGCACCAAAGAAAGCTGCTCTACAGTTAATAACAGTATTTCCAATATTAAATAATAATATTAATATTTAAAATTTAGTTATTTTAAAACAAAAACTGTTTGGTCAGATTATGATTAGCATTTAGAAGGAAAAACAGACGTTTACTACTGAAATATTTTTAACCTCTATTATAAAACATATATAAAAAATATAAATATCACCACTTCTATCTGAAGAAAATGAGACTCATGGATGCATAATACTGGAAACAGATCAATACAGAATGTAAGAAAGGGAACAGAAGTAATTTAATATACAAAACCCCACTGTATAAGGAGGATGATACCTGAAAATCTGTTTTGTTTTGTATTATTTCTTTTATGAAACATCTAAACTTCCATTAACTTCAGGTAAGTGGATTTTGTTTGGTTTTTTTTTTGTTTTTAAAGCAAAGTTAACTCCAAAAACCCTGGATTATTGGTCATAGTTTCTGTTTAGATTTGGCTATTTGACTTCATTTGTCAGTAATGAAAGTTGAACATAAGAGAACCAAAACTGATTTCTGTCTCCTAAACCTGTTCTTGCTACAAGTTTCTGAAATTTCATTCAAACTGAAACTGTAAGGAAATAAAAATTACACTGCAAAAAAATGGAAAATAAATTGCAAAACTGTATAAAGTATGAAGATATTAGGAAAATGCAAACAGCCTGAAGAAAAGTAGATTGAAATTTCACTGAGAACTAAATGTTTAACACAAATACCTATCTATTTTTTATATGTTTGGGTAATTCTTTTTTTTTTTTTATTTAGTGACATATGCAGATTTATTGGGAAATCTGTCCTTACACAAAAGGATTATCATGCATTTCATTTCAACAATATTGCGAGCACTTTTGTGCATCATAATGATGATTTACATTAATATTATCCCCTGCAGGATTTTGAAGATTAAAGTTGATATTATCTTCTTCTATTAATTATTAAATCACAAAACCAGCCTCAATTTCAAATAAATAACTCTTCCCTTATAGTCTTCCACATTAAAATGCTGAGCTGCACTTGCCATTGCAAATGAACTTCTTTAAATCTGGGATTTTTTAATGAAAACAAATACCCCTGAGATTAAATATCACTGGTAATTGGTTCATTATCTAGGATGATGCTTAATAGAAGAAAGTATTTAAAAAAGTATATTCCTTACTGAAAAGATAAAAAATATTTCCCATTTAACGTTAACCAAGTTTTATTGCCTAAATCATGAACTTTTTTTCTCATAACTGTTCAGTCAATAAAATCATTATAATTAAAGAGGGAATCCTTCAGAAATCATATTAAAACCTACACCTCTCTGCCTTTTTGGAAGTATTTGGTAGTATGGCTCAGGAAGAGTACCTGATCATCCTAAGTGGTAGATGCCATGTCAAGAGTTTTAAGGTACACAACAGATGAAAAAGAACTATTTCTGTTAGAAATTATCATCAAGTGAAGTTTGAAGGCAAAACTATAGTTTATCTTACTGCGTATTCTTATCTTTGTTAACAAAGCCACTTGTAGAAAATTATCTACAGTGCAAGTTTGTTCATAGTGAAATAGTATTGCATAGTGCCTAGTTAAATTTTGTAGAAAGAGCATGGCAATAGCTCATTTAGGTATTGCAATAACTTTTGGGTATATGTAAGTTGTTAAATGTATGTATGTTACCTGTCAAAAACAAGATTTCACTGTCCAACAGCTATTTCTGAGAACAACTGTTCCACGATGTACTTGATTCTATTGGACAATGCAGTTACAGTAACTCGAAGATGTTAGTAACAGAGGTTCTCAACATATTTTTTTAACGTAACATTTCAACAAGAAAATTTAAAGTCATAGCTGGCATTGGAAATGATTTCTTGAAGTCATCTAGTCCTTACCTTTGCTCAAACAAGGGTTAACTTCAAAGTTGTATCATGCTGTTCAGGGCCTGGTCCAATAAAAGTCTGAATATCTCCAAGATGGTAGAATACCTAACCTTTCTAGGTAGCCTGTTCCACTCTCTTTGTGATCACCCCCCATTCTTTCTTCTAGACAGAATTGTCTTGTTTTTATGCACCTCTAAGCAGGTTCCTGTCTAGTCTTCCATATAATACTCCTTCTACTCCCAAGATAGGTAGCTGAAAATGAAAATTAGATCCCCCTTAGTTTTCTCTGTCCAGGCAGAACAATTCCACTTCCCTCCGCCTCTCCTTATACATCTTGTGTAAGCCCCTACCTACCTCAGTGTAGGTATCGCCTTCAGGGCAAGATAAGTATCTCTTAAGAATGGCTTTCCAATGCCTGTAGTGAGAGTGTATCTACTCTGATCTCTGAGTGACTTCAACTCTGTAGACATCTTAATTTAGGAGTCTGGAACCTAACCTAGGTCATGAGAGCTGAATGAACAAAAGACAAAAACAAAGCAAACTATGAATACTAGCAACATTATACCTTTATATATGGCTACCTGTGGAAAATTCCCTGATTAAATATGCTGGCTTTGACGAACATTCAGTCTTAGGTAGAGGCTTATTGAAAACTTACATTAACTGTTCCAGACTGGCTCAAGATTCATTCTTTCCTCAATCAACAAAGGCACTCTGCAAATTAAAAGATAAGTTTTGCTTTCCCTTGACTTTTAGATTGTTTATATTCTATCAGAAACTGATTTCTGGTACATGATTTACACAGGCTTGTCAATTTTGTACATAAATACGATTTTAAGAGGTGTTTCCAACTGGACAATGTATTTTCACACATCAATGACAATTATTGTGCACCTTGAAACAAATGAACACAAGTCTGTGATGACTGAAAGAATAATGGGGGAAAAAATACCACAGTTGTTATGGTTACAGTTTAAAAAAAAACCAAAAAAAACCCAACAGTTTTCTTTTTGGTTCAGTTCCCTAACATGAAGGTCCTGGTTTATAGCATAACATTGCAACCATGGCCAGCATTCATCATTGATCTTCTTTTTCCAGGCAGAAGACTTATAGTGACAAAAGCTACAAAATGGTGCATAACTGGACAACAGCTGTACCAGCATAAAAACTGAGGATGGCTATATAAGAGCACACCTGACAGTCTTGCTTTCAGATCCATCTTCTCCTTCTTGCTGGAAACCTGCTCCAAACATGCGTATTATTCAAATTACATTTCAGAAAGTTCTCACAAGCACCTCCTTCTATCAGTTTCCTAATAAAAAATGATTAGATTTTTCTGTCTTATAAAGTAATGAGACTATGAACAATCTCATTTTTTATTTCCTTACCTCACCCTATTAAAGTAGTGCAAAGTATTTTCTTTTAAATAGAATGATTTTGCAGACAGAAATCTGACAGATGTGACCAATAAAAATCAAGTTCTGATAAAGTTTGAAATTTACCAGTTGACTGAACACTGGACATAAAATGTCAACATAGAATATTCTTGATTTACAACAACCTGACCAGCCTGCTTAGTCTGAAGAAGCTGTATTTATTTCCTCAGGATATAAAAATCCTTCTAGATCATCTTTAGAAGGTAGGAAACAGAAGTCAACAAGTGGCAGGTTGAGGAAGTTGGCTGTTTTTAATGCATCAGTCCAGAATCTGTTGTGCTTTCAGCAGGTGGCAGAGGTTTTGTGTATGGAGGATGAAAATGACCAAATAGTAGAATCCAACACAAAGAAAGGGTTTATAAACAGATGAAGGACTGCATCTTCTAGTTGTACATACATATCATATCTGTTGAACAAGAAAAAATCTTATGGTGTGTTTTTGGAGGCCCACTCATAATTTGCATAGGACTGTTTCAGTTCTGAGGTCAACAATAGTCAACAACCTAAGACTTATGAGAAAAAAAAATCATGCAAGATTATTTTGATCAAAACTCTGTAGGAAAATTCTGTATGTTCAAGAAACTGTGACATTTCCCATCTTCCCTTTTCCATTTTTCATATGTATTTTCAATACCAGATTCTTGTGATGGATTCAAGTGTTCAAGTCCTGTGTGAAATAATATTCCGATGCTAAGCTGGAAATATAGAGAAAAATTGTTCACACAACATTTGGTTTGAAACCGAGGAGATACAATATAAAGTTCAAATATGAATTTAGGCTACCAAGTTTACTAATCATTAGTGGGCAAGAAAAAAAAAAAAAAGCCTGATTAGATAATAGCAGTGATGGTTAAATGAAAATACTGGGTTTCACAAAGTCAGAGGGATCCAGCTTAAAGTAGAATAGGATCTCTTTTCTACTTTATTATTACTTTTTCCACCTTAGCTTGCTGCATATTTCTGAGGTGAGCTTGAATTCATGCACATTTTTGTTTCATTCTGTCTGTATGTGGAAGTCAATGTTGATTGTTAGCTTTTATTTTTCATCAGAATGGAAATGTGATTTGTAATATATATGACACATTAAGTTCTCTAGACGTTATGCAGCTCTGTCACTTCACAATGAAAACATTGCTTATTTGGAAAGAAGCCCTTTCACTTTGGTTCTTCTACTAGTCTTTATTCTGGTCTGCTGATAGGACAGTTGTTACCCTACTTTGATATTTTATTTGCTATTAAGGCTTTTAAGTTTTAAGCTGAAACTTCTCTGACAGATATTCCCTTGTCCTCACAGTACTTAGTGTTTCTCAGACATGAGTTATCTTTTTCTTAGTAGTGCATTAATAGTTCCCATGCCAGCTGCACCAATTGTCTTTCTGTTCTGATATTTACAATTAGTATTAATATGGAAAAACATATTTGAACTGAAGGTTGTATATGGAAGTCAGGGTCATATGCTATTTTTTTTTATTATTATTTCTCATATTATAAGATGGTTGCTACGATGAAAAAATATTTTTTTTTTAATTTCCCTCATAAAATATCCATCATGCTCTACTTGGCCGTTATGTCTATCATCCTCTCTCCTTTTAGTTAAAAAACATATTCTCCTCTTAGCTAAAAGAGAAGTCCAATGTTTTTCCATTCTATAAATTGTATTTCTAGGGAAAATATGTAATGCTAGATGTCCTGCAGTTGACAAATATTTAATTTTAAACCTTTCTTATACTTGGGGACTAATGTAGAGTCATGACATCACAGAAACAAAGGTTTTGCATCTTTTGCAGACAATTGTCTCAGCAGACAGCTCCTTCCTGAGGTGTGTGTAAGGAAATTGTAAAGCTTATTTACAACTTTTTAATTGCATAAAATTTCTATGATCATTCCTGAAAGTCTGTAGCCATTCACTGGATCATTTGAGATTAAATTTTCACTCTCAATTAATTTATCTTTCTGAAAGCCAAGTTGTTTTTATGGAATAAGAAAAGATGTAGCATGATACTTATTTCATATAGTAGATGAGATATTTTAACTCTTTATTTTGTGAACCAAATCATTTCAAATCTAATCCAAATATCATTTCTGAGATAATCACTCAGGAAATAAAATAGACACAAGTTCAGAAAGCTGGGTTTATTTGTACATTTGGCCAGCACTTCATCATATTTCCCAAAGGCAAAGCTAATAAAGGGAAGGGCAGGTGGCTTTTCAGATGTGCTATTATTTTAGAGTGCGTGGGTGTCACTTCCCTAACCTTCAAAAGTAATAAATAATGTGTTGCATGCATCAATCCAATAAACATTTTTTAAAAGTATTGTCAAGTTATATAAGCATAAAGAAAAAGCTTGGTCGTGAACATTGCTTGGAATAGAGGAGAAAAAAGTCTGAGGCATTAGAATGCATTAACAAATTAAAATATTTAGAAGACTAGTCATTAAGTATCTCTATTTATTGTCTGGGCAGACGAGACATGCACCAGCAATATTAGCATTTTCAAACTGGGAGAAGCGAGTCAGTGGTGAGAGGAAAGGCTGTGTCATTTTGACTACCAGGATTAATGTCAACTAATTTTTAGATCACAAAAAGTTAAATGCATAAGTCTAACGTAGTTATCCTAGACTCTCTCTGTATTTAATAAGATTTGAGAGAAATGAGTTGAATTCCTCTCTGAAAAATATCTATTTTTCTTCATTGGCAATATAGACACTGGGAATAGGCAATGTTAGTCTCCAGCATAAATCTTCTAGGCACTTAGGTTAGGGCAGATTAATTCCACCCTCCCTGTTTTAATATTTCAATTATAAAATGAGATAATCATTGAGATCTGGAGAATCAGGATTATCAAGGAAACAGAAGAATATGAACCATTGAATTCCAGATTCTGTCATGAACACAAGAGAACGTCAAGTTGAGTGAGACTCAAATATTTCAAACTTAAAAGCTGTTAGATCTGTATTAATGTAGTTGTTTGACCACATAGAGTCTGTAAGAAACCTTAGGAAATAAGTTAGAGTCTTGATGGACATTGTCTTTCTTTCTATTTCTGTTCACCAGTTACTATAGGAAGCCGGATTCATTTCACTCAACTTCAGGATCTCATAGCTAAACTAGGTTGTCATTTGTGTTTCTTTGTAGTCAATGTAGAGATAAACTTCTCTTTGAAGGTAAGTCATTCCCCAGGGTGAATCAGACTTTCTTACTCACTTTTGAGTTAGATGGCAAAGAAGGTTGAGAATTATTAAAAAATCACAGGAGAGACACAGCTCTATTAGGTAGTTCTGCGTGGCTCCATATATTATTCAGATGGTGTTGGATCCCATTCTGAGATGTTTAATTTTACATCTGGATCATATATCTATACAGTTAGGTATTTGCAACTGTATGTTTTCAATTCTGCCTAGGAGGGCAGGCAACTAAATCTGGGCATTTTAAGGTCATTTTTTTAAAACACTTCAGTTACTAGATTTTCTTGAAGACTCATGATGTTAAGAAGAATTAATCTCATATGCACAAAGACTGTTCTAAAATACCCTGAAATTGTATCTTATACTTCATGCTTCACGTGGTATGTGAGAGATATTTTATATGCTTAAGATGAGATGAACTGTGTAAGTTATCTATGGCTTTGTCAAGAGTGAGCTATGTGACCGTGTTCAACTTGCACAAATAAATCTTTATACAGCAGTACAACAAAATGTACCTAATTTGTATTACAAGCCTACTAGAAGCTATATTGCTATTGCTGTTATTGTAAATATCTTACCAAATACTTAGTGTTGTGAAACCTTAACATTAATACAGAAGCTCTTTAAGCTTTTGTACTGCCACATGTGTTGGGAGAGCATTACACAACAGGAAAACTTGTTTTCTTTTTGAGAAATGTTGGCCAAGAATGTCAACATGAACAACATTTCAGCCCCTTGAGCAGCACTCTTGCCAATCAAGTCTATCAGCTGGTATGTAGCCTACTATTTTCCTTCATGTTCCTCCAGAGATGATTCCGTTGCTGCAATCTCTTCAAAACAGTTGCTAATAGTTAGACAATTGGTGTCCTATGATCGCTGTGTAGGTTATGGATTAATAACAGCTTTGGGGTTTGCTTGTGTTGTTTTTTTTTAATCCACTCGGTTGTTGTCTGTTGTTTTATGTGTTAGTTACAGACTGTCTTCACGTCTTTTTGTTCTCTATCTGCATGACGCCAAATACTGTGGAAATCCAGAGGGAGGATTTTTCTTTGGTTTGGCTTTTGAAGAGGTTGCATATGAAAGGAAAAAAATTGAATAACAAACTCAACAAGCACGTTTATGGACAGATGGACTAGATCTACCATATAAAAAACTGATGACTTCATTATATCCTGGTTTGAGTTCTAATAGCACTGTCAGCTTAGTGAAGATAAAAAGCTTTATTTTGATAATTCTATCATGATAAATCATGTAATTTTATTATCTACTTTTTTCTCTAAAATGGTGGTTTATCTTAGAAATATCTTCTATTCATCAGCCTCTGAGTCTCTGTCTTCAATTCTTTCATTAGAACTTTCAGTATTTCTGTCCTGTGTTTAAAACCGTGATGCAGGGTTTTCTGTCTGCTAAGTATTAATCACAGGTACAGTGTGCATATATCATTACTGTTCTTTCCAGTGGAAAATATAAATAGCATAAAGTCCTTTCACTGGATCAGAAATGTTTCCATGGCGCTTAGAAATGGTGTGTTTGATAAATACATATAAGCTTTCATTATCTACTAAAGGAAGAGAAAAGAAGCCACAAGCCAGATGATACATGATGTATGAATTGAAAGTTCTTATAAGATGATCATCCTACAGAGTAATTAGGAAAGAATAAACAACGTGAATGATGAATGATATCAGAAAGATCCACTCAGTCATAAGGAAAGAATACTTCTTATCTGTTTTTATTCACTGATACTGAGGAGTTGTCACATTAAAATTTAGCATTGTATTATTTTCATTTGAGTAATTCTATGCTGCCATTAAATGCAGTGGTACTTGTCTCTGACCTCCTGTCTTCTCTCCTGCTGTGCGTGGGTGGAGAGGACAGTCTTTAGCAGATGAATTTCCAGTTTCAATTCACTGCGTAGCTGAATAAAAAATAGTGAGGACCAAAGGATACTGCAGGAACAAATAGAAGCGAAGGTGGCCTTGCCCTTTATGAAATCAGCAAAGGCTTGCTGAATTAAAGTGTATTGGGTGTAGGTGCCAAAGTTTTGGTAGTGGGGGCTGCAGGGGTGGCTTCTGTGAGGAGACATCAGGGCTGCCCCTTGATGGACAGAGCCAGTTTCAGCCAGCTCCAATGGACGTACTGCAGGACATAGCTAAGCCTTTTAGCCAAGATGGTGGCACCTTGGTAAAAACATGTTTAAGAAAGGGTAAAAATGCTGTGGAGATAGAGGAGGGTGGAACAAAAAGAGTGAGAAAGAGCAGACGGAAGACCAAAGCCTGAAAAGGAGGAGGAGCTCCATGGTGGAACAGATATTCCCTGCTGCCTGTGGAAAGCCCAGCCAACCCTGGAGAAAAGTGTGAGGAAGGAGCATCAGAGAGGTGTTATGAACTGACTATGACCCCCATTTTGCATCCTCCCCTGCGCAGCTCCGAGTGGGGGAAGGTAGAGGAGTTGGAGATGAAGTGTGAAGTTGAGCTTGGGAATAGGAGGAGGAAAGGTGTTGTTTTAATGCTTGGTTTGTTTTTTTTTTTTTTATTTCTTGCTACCCAAGTCTTGCTTAATTGACAATAAGTTAATCTTCCCCATGTTGAGTGTGCTTTCCCTATGATGGTGATTGTTAAGTGATCTCCCTGACTTTATCTCAAGACATGAGCTTTCTTGTTCCTGGTTTTGGCTGTTTTTTGTTTTGTTTTGTTGGTTTTTTTTTTCCCCTGTTCTCTCCCCTGTTCCCACTGGGGAGGGGGCAGGAGTGAGCAGCTGGGTGGAAGTTTGATTGTTGACCAAGGTTAACCCACCACATAAACTAAATTATAATCACAAATTTAGATAAAACATAGATTTAATGAATAAACTTTTTCAAAGGGCTTCTTTATCAAATGCATCTTCTGTATAGCATTTTGTTGCATATCTTTCTTGTCTTATTGTCAGTCTTTCTGTATTTTAATAATTTTACAGATTTCAATTTGTAGAACAGCGCTTTAAAGTTCAACTAGTATGATTGTGGAAACTTAAAATCTTGACTAAAAAAAGGAGTAATGATTTAAAAAGTTTTATGTTGCTTATCCTGCAATACAAAAGGAGATTTAGATGTATTTTATTACAAATTTCTAAACAATAGATTCTCTTGTAGATTACAGTGTTAAAAATCTAGAAAAGCTGTACTGAAATTAACGTAATGTCTCCATTTTACACTAGGAAAACGTCTATTAACTTCAAATTTGAGTACAGGGGAAAAAGTCTCAAAATTTTACTGTCCATATGAAAAATGTGTTTTTAAATAGTTTGCATAAATGGGTTGTGCATCCCTTTGTTATTTTATAGCTATATAGAAACAGTTAAATTCAGGACATGGGAATGTAATCTTTTGCATGCATGCTGGTTGTGGTGGAGCTTACATGGCTTCCTACCGGTGCTGCAATCTGACAGAAATAAATACATAAACTGTAGCTTTAAGAAGATGGGTACAGAAAGGAAAGTAACTGTTGAACTGTGCTCATTGAAGCTAACATCACTAATGCATGAATTGCCGGAAACAGATAACAACTTGGATAAAAACCTGGCAAGATGATTCACATGAGATCACCAAGGTCAGCACAAGCTGTGGCAGGCTGGTTTTTGGCACATTCCTCCAGATGTCCCAGAGGACACCCATCCCTGCGCCAGACCACAGGCCAGCAAGAGGAAGAAGATGACCCTGCCTCTGCTGTGCACCCACAGCAAGAAATCTGTGCATGTACACTGTGGTCAGAACCAACAAGGGAGCAGACCTCAGTGAGTGGCACGTACCCACTACCATCAGCATGAGTACCATCCCAGAGAAACCCTGACATCCCTTGGGTTGTCACACTAGGTCTTTGGTGGGTGATGGCGCTGTAGTTAATGTGACAAAGTCTGAAATGCCAGCATGCTTTGTGTCTGTATGACCATGTGTGCTGCCATTGCAAGTGTTAGGTTATGTTTTGTATCTGTATAATTGCAGCTTTAGTAATAAGATTAACACAATAGTCTAGCTATTATTATTATATAATGAAGGATAGTATAATGTATTGTTTGCTATCTATTGTTATTGACTGTTATTGATTGAACTACCTATCTCTCAGGGCAAACCAGTCTTTAAATTTCAGAGCGTTATTTATCCCATTACACTGATGAAAACATGACCTGAATAGCTGTTGTTAAGCAAGACACAAAGGTTTTGCCATGTGCAAAACAGATACCTGCATTTAAATTTCTTACAGATATCTTTGTAAGGAATAGTCCAACTTAGAGTACAATGTATTCTGTAGCCTTATTTTAGGTGAAACAAATTGTCTTTTGGCAGTGTTTAGTCTCCATATAATATCTTATGAAGAGAAATATCTAAAAGTATAAATGTCTATAATCTGTTCCTCAGCACCACATCTACGCATCTTTTAAATACCTCCAGGAATGGTGACTCAACCACTTCCCTGGGCAGCCTGTTCCAATGTTTGACAACCCTTTTGGTGAAGAAATTTTTCCGAATATTCAATATAAACCTCCCAGGGTGCAACCTAAGGCCATTTCCTGTAGTCCTATCATTTGTTACGAAGGAGAAGAGACCGACACCCACTTCTCTACAACTACCTCTCCCCTGAGCCTCCTTTTCTCCAGGCTAAAAAAAACCTGCTGCCTTAGCCACTCTTCATAAGACTTGTGCTTGAGATGCTTCACCATCTTCGTTGCACTGCTTTGAATGTGCTCCAGCACCTCAATGTCTTTCTTGTAGTGAGTGGCCCAAAACTAAACACAGTACTCGAGGTGGTGCCTCACCAGTGCCTAGTACAGGGGCATGATCACTTCCCTAGTCCTGCTCACCACACTATTTCTGATACAAGCCAGGATGCTATTGGCCTTCTTGGCCACCTGGGCACACTGCCAGCTCATATTCAGCTGGCTGTCAATCAACACCCCCAGATCTTTTTCCTCCCGGCAGCTTTCCAGCCATTCTTCCCAAAGCCTGTAGCGTTGCATGGGATTGTTGTGACCCAAGTGCAGGACTTGGCACTTGGCCTTGTTAAATCTCACACAATTGGCTTTGGTCCATTGATTCAGCCTGTCCAGATTCCTCTGTAGAGCCTTTCTTCCCTCAAGCAGATCAACACTCCTCCCCATCTTGGTGTTGTCTCCAAACTTACTGAGGGTGCATGCTGATCAAACAAGCCAAGCAGCTAAAGCCTCTCTGGTATAGAGGATGATGGATGAAATATCAATATGAGGAAGCCCAGTAGATTGAGTAGGTCTCACTACAATGAACCCACCAAGGCAAGCACCGTGTTGTTTTACCATTATTATGTTGTTGTTATTGTTGTTGTTATTATTATTATTTTCCTTTTCTGTTATTGTTCTATTAAACTGTCTTTATCTCAACCCATGAGTTGTTTTTGTTTTCCTTTCCCATCCTTTTCTCCCTCTTCTCCCTACCCTTCTGGAGGGGGGAGGGGTAGAATTGAGTGAGCGGCTGCATGGTTCTAGCTGCTGGCTGAGGTTAAACCACAACAAGTGCACATAAGGAACTGGCCGGGAGAGGCAATCTGGGTCTCGTGAAAAGGCAAACCCATTTGTGGGATTTCTTTTTCTCAAAGACCTGGGTGTACTTGGTCAGTAATATGTAAGGATGGAGAAGTCCAACGTGTACCCCAAGCAGATTTACTTTTGGGTGAAAATAACCCATTATTTCAGTTGTTATTATACATTGCTGTATGATGTCGGTGTTATATGGTGCCCTATATCACCACTGCTGAGGCTGCTATATGTCAAAGGTATTACAGCAGGAGTCACCTGAACCAATGAAGAATGAATATCATAAGGAACCAGGGAAGTGCAGTGGTGACACAACCTGAGCTGGCTTTGGTGTGCAGCAATCCAACACAGCACACCAACTCTCCTGTCCTGATTGACCCCCATAAGAGATGGAGCCCAAAGTCATGGTCTAAATGAACTCAACGGTCATTTTATAGACATTTCATGGACATTTATGTCCCTTCTATGATGTTATAACTGGTTGGCTGGATGAGGGGAGAACAGTAGATGTCATCTACCTTGACTTCAGCAAGGCTTTTGACACTGGCTCCCATAACATCCTCATTAGGAAGCTGAGGAAATGTGGGCTGGATGAGGTGACAGAGAGGTGGATTGAGAGCTGGCTGTGTGACAGAACTCAGAGGGTTGTGATCAGCGGCACAGAGTCTAGTTGGAGGCCTGTAACCAGCGGTGTCCCCCAGGGGTCAATACTCGGTCCAGTTTTGTTCAATATATTCATTAATGACCTAGATGAGGGGACAGAGTGTATCCTCAGCAAGTTCGCTGATGATACCAAACTGGGAGGGGTGGCTGACTCTCCAGAGGGCCGTGCTGCCATCCAGCGTGACCTGGACAGGCTGGAGAGCTGGGCAGAGAAGAACCTAATGAGGTTCAACAAAAGCAAGTGCAAGGTCCTGCACCTGGGGAGGAAGAATGCTAGGCACCAGTATAGGTTAGGGGTGGACCTGCTGGGAAGTAGTTCTGAGGAGAAGGATCTGGGGGTCCTGGTAGATAGTAAATTATCCATGAGCCAGCAATGTGCCCTTGTTGCCAAAAAGGCCAATGGAGTCCTGGGCTGCATAGGGAAGAGTGTGGCCAGTAGGTCGAGGGAGGTCATTCTCCCCCTCTACTCTGCACTGGTGAGGCCACAACTGGAATACTGTGTCCAGTTCTGGGCTCCCCAGTTCAAGAGGGATAGGGAACTGCTGGAGAGAGTCCAGCGTAGGGCAACTAAGATGATTGAGGGATTGGAGCATCTCCCTTATGAGGAAAGGCTGAGAGAGCTGGGACTCTTTAGCCTGGAGAAGAGAAGGCTGAGGGGAGACCTTATTACTGCGTACAAGTATCTAAAGGGTGGGTTGAAGGAGGATGGAGCCAGATTCTTTTCAGTGGTTCCCAGTGACAGGACAAGGGGCAATGGGCACAAGTTGGAACATAGGAGGTTCCGTTCAAATATACAGAAAAACTTCTTTACGGTTAGAGTGACAGAGCACTGGAACAGGCTGCCCAGGGAGGTTGTGGAGACCCCTTCTCTGGAGATTTTCAAGACCTGCCGTGATGCAGTCCTGAGTAATGTGCTCTGGGCAATCCTGCTTTGGCAGGGGAGTTGGACTAGATGATCTCTAGAGGTCCCTTCCAAATCTGAAAATTCTGTGATTCCGTGATTTTACAGGGGTTGTCCATAGACTAAGGAAATTATGTAAGTGTACATATCAAAGGATGGGAAGAGGGGAAGTGGCTAATGAGAATGTATTGGATAGTGTGGGACCAGAGCGTGATGTAAATGGCATGGAATAAGAAGTGTAGGTTCTACTTGTTTTGGCTGGGATTGAGTGACTTTTCTTCATAGTAGTTTGTATGGTGCTATGTCTTGAATTTGTGATGAAAACAGTGTTGATAACACACTCATGTTTTAGCCATTGCTGAACAGAGCTTACACAGTGTCAAGGCCTTTTCTACTTCTTATACTTCCACACTAGCAAGTAGGCTGGGGGTGCACAAGAAGCTGGGAGGGGACACGGTCAGGACAGCTGACCCCAACTTCCCAAACGGATATCCCACACCATATGATGTTGTGCTCAGCAATAAAAGCTGGAGGAAGAAGGAGGAAGTGTGTGTGGGGAGGGGGGCATTCAGAGTTACAGTGTTTGTCTTCCCAAGTAGCCGTTACACGTGAGGGAGCCTTGCTTTCCTGGAAATGGCTAAATATCTGCCTGCTGATGGGGAGAAGTGAATGAATTCCTCATTTTGCTTTGCTTGCATGTGCAGCTTTTGCTTTACCTATTAAAATGTCTTCACCTCAACCCACGAGTTTTCTCACCTTAACACTTCTGATTTTCTCCCTATCTCACTAGTGGGGAGTGAATGACCTTAGCTGTCTACCGAATTTAAACTACAACACCACATTATGGCAGAGGAATCCCAGCCTCAACCATTTTAACAAAAACGTAGTCTGTACTGAAACTGATTTTTGTGAAACTGACTTTGACATAGACTCTAAAACAAGAGAAATACACATTTGTGTTACTTAAAAAGAAGCTTAGAGAGCTCCATAAGACAAAATCATGCCTTCCTCTAGGACAAAAGCTGAGTTGAAATCTACTGGCTTGCCCCAGCACCAGCCTGTAATTCAATGTGTCAACTCCTGTTTATGATTTATTGGCTCCACCCTCTAGCTGCTTGCTCAGTGGGCACCTCAAAGCAATACCATATATTTGGATGCATGTTTTTGCTCATGAACAGAAGTACAAAAGGGTTTTTATATCTGTCTTTATTGCAAGTTTATGTAGTCCAGCAAACAATTCAGTTCTTCATATTTACTAAAATGAACTCATACCAATTTACAAAAAAAGAAAAATAGATTTCATACAGCTTTACCAGGAAATAAATAAATAAATAAATAAATATTTTCCAGTCAGGCAGAACCTGGAATTTTTTTTTTTGCTATACCTAAGGAAAATTGATAAAAAATATATTTCAAGTCTATTTTAGAAGTAATTCTGATAGTAGAAATAAAAACAAAACATTTGAGTTACAATGGAAGTTCCATTGCAGTCCTTTGAATTGGGGTACCTCTGGTTACCCCAGAGTCACAATGTACATATTTGGTACGCATAGAGATATGGTATAATATAATATGAAGTCCAATAACATAGATAGTATCTTGTGGCCTTTTTCATTACTCAGGTGCCCTCAGGATGCTGCTGCTGGTATTTGTATGCACAAGTGCTAATAAAATTCCCTATGGTGAAATTTTTGTTGTAAAGTATGGTAATTTTCTAAGTGAAAAATAGGGCATTATTAAGCTACATATCACTGTTAGTAATGTGGTGACTTTTACTGCGGGTGTCTGAATTCCTCCGGTAACTACTCAATGAATCTGTCCCCAAAGGAAAGTGTGAAGTATCACTGAATTATTGCTGTCAAAACTAACAGAAGCTTTATATTACAATGTTTGTGCTATAAAAAAAAAAAAAAAAAAAANAAAAAAGAAAAAGAAAAAGAAATTGCATCAGGCAAAGAAAAGAAAAAAAAACCCACAACAAAATCCAAAACAAAACCACAGTTCCTACACAAGTATTTGTCTCTATTTTGCTGTAAATTTTCCCTTTTGTCACTTGAATCTCAAACATTATATTGGATTTTATTAAATTCAATTTTTCCCTTCTCAGATTATTTCTTCTCTCCTTAAAAACCTTTGTAGAGACCACTTGCTTCATTCTAACAGTTTTTTTAAAAAGGCAATAGAACTTTACAGGTGCTGTTTTCACAGCCACAACCAGCCTTGTTATAATTGTACTTACACTGAAGCTAATGGGATAAATGTTCACCAGTACTGGCAGTTGTTGAAAAGGCTTCTCTATATTATGATAAATTAATAATAACTCACAACTGAAAATTTAGTTTAAAAATAGAAGCTGAGTCACAAAAAGGAGTGTGAAACTACTGAAAAATTGAGTTCCCCTCCATCACAAAATCATGAAATACAAAAAAAAAGACTATAAATTATTAAGAGCAATTGAAAAAGAGAGGTATTTACATGGCAGATTTGATTCTCTTTTTCCCATTTCAAAGCATAAACCAATGAAACCAC
Organism: Anarhynchus alexandrinus; assembly: GCA_008711295.1. Taxonomy (NCBI): domain Eukaryota; kingdom Metazoa; phylum Chordata; class Aves; order Charadriiformes; family Charadriidae; genus Anarhynchus; species Anarhynchus alexandrinus. The sequence goes on from VUYV01000135.1 coordinate 650,585, forward strand.
TACCGATAGGAATGCTCAATGCAAAATGCAAAAATATTTGTGCGGTTGAATACTTCAACATTGTCTCCAAATATATATGAAAAAATATGCATTTAGGGGTCTGGAAAAACATATATATTTCTCTTTTAAAAATTCATATTTAAAAAAAGAAATTTTCAGACTCTGAGCCTTATTAAGAGAAACTCAAGGTATGGGGTTGGGGTTTTTTTTTAGACAAAAGATCTGAAAGGAAATTAAAGTTCCAACAGCTCTACTTGTAAGGTATGTGTTTTGTGTGAATATTGTAACTCTCAACTGAATTAGACTATGGAGAATCTGATACAATAACTTGGCAACACAGAACATCATAGATTCATTTTGTGTGTATATGTATGTGTCGGCTTCTGTTTTGTTTTCTTTCCTGTTCAAGCATTCCCATGTGCCCTAAGGCTATCACTAACAGCGGCAAGACATGTCCTTGCTTTCATCCTATAAAAACACTGTTCTGCTGAATTTCAAAACAATCCTCGCATTATTTTAGACACACTGCACAGAGAAATAACAGAAACTAACATATATGAGAAATATTTATATTTTTGATACAAAGGTACATAACTACAATCCATCATAACTGCTAGATGGATGTGCCCTTAGACATAAGTGAAAAGATGCTTGTTTATCTCTGGCTTGTAAGAAGATCTTTGGATGAGTAGCTCAGCCTCAGAAAACTAATTTGTTAAAGCCTAGGTTAGTGAGGATAAATTACACTTATTGAATCTTAGATATTCAGAAAGAATTCAGTGGGGTAAGAACGTAAAGGATTTGTGGGCAGAAGGGAAACAAAAGGCTACCTTCAGAGAAAGGGCTGCTGCAGGTAGGAAAACATCAAATGAAGAAGCAAAATAATGAAACAGAAGATGATACAAAAGCCATGCACAAGTGATGAGGTCTTAAATTTTGTAAGACTTCAGAGGACACATAAGAACAATCACAAGTATAGCACTGCAACGCAGAAAGTGTAGTGTTTTTGCAGTTGTTAGCCCACCACAGTTCTTTTAACAGCTTAGCAATAAAAGGGCTAATGGCTTTTCAGGCCTTTATCGACCTGCCTGGACTTGATTTTGTTGCAGCTTAGTTTTAGCTGCAACACCACATTGCTCAACAATCTGATGACTGCCTTCTAACTTGCTTGTAGCTTTATGCAACTGTACCAAGAAATTGTACTGCATATAGTAGAAGTTTAATAAAACTTAATATTCATTGAAACTAAATTTGTGCATCAGGCAAAAAGAAGTGTTAGCAACAGTGTTTGGAAGCATGAAAAAGAACACCACATGCAAGACAAGAGGAAAGAAAGTGATCTACCACCACTAGAGACCCCATACTCGTCTTGACAAAGGACTCTGGATACTGGCAACCCACCACAGCATCCCATAATTGGAAAAATGCTCCTTGACCTTTGGCTGCAGGTGCTTAGAACGGCGGGTATAGCAATGGAGAACAGGGGAAAATACTGGAAAGTCTGTGTGTGCAATGCTTTCAAATGAATTATTAATAGGAATTGGGAATAATTTAACAATTTGAATGAAAAGTGTTGATATCATTGTAATTAGATTAATGATAGCTGCTTCTTGTATTTTGATTAGACTGTTAAAACAATAAATTCTTTTGTCTGCATAAAAGATGTGCTCCATTTTTCTCCATAAGAGTTTTGACTGTGATAAAAGTTGATTCAGATACACATGTACAGCCTCTCACTATTTTTTAGAGGTTTGTATATGTCTTGTACAGACTGAAAGTGAGCATGAATGGTCTTTAAGCTCTCTCAGAATCACAGCAGAAACAGATAAAATATTTATGTGTCTCTGAGTAACTGGAAGGGCATACTATATAAAAGTATAATTATTCCATCTAGTTTAGGAATTTATCTTAGTCTTTTTAAAGGTACTTCTGATGTATGAAATATGCATATCCAGATATACACTCCAGTTACGTGTACACTGGCATCTGAATGCAGAACTACTCCTTCTCTGCATCCGGTTTTCTTTGGAAAAAAATGCCAGGTGCATGATATGTAGGCAACTCTTATGTTCTCCAGCAGTCCCCTACTCTGAGTGATCAGATCAGACTCTATTCCAAAGCTTTGATGCTGAGTTGTACTCAAGTAGCATCTATTTCTCTGCAGCAATTGAATAGAGAGCATATGCTCCTAACTTAGAAATGAAACAACATGCCTAGTGATATTTATGCTAAAAATTCATCTGGTTTTTATATTCTGCTGGCAGTAATGTTCCGAGAATTGTTAGGTTAACAAAATAGAACGGCAAATCCATGGAAAAATGTCTAAACCTGTTTAAGGGAAAAGTTGCTTAAAGAAAGGGATAAAATAAATTAGAAGCAAAGTATGGTAGCATTTCTGAATTGCTTGAAAGAATAAGAATTTTTAGGGGCATTCCAGGACAAAGCTTAAAAAAGAGCATGGAGAAAAAAAATGTGAGAACTTTTAAAAACAATTCAATCTAATGAAACACACCAATCCAATAATTCAATACAGCAATGTGTGCTGACATAGCCAGGTGTGATGTATCATACACAGAAAGCTTCATAAAGATACATCATTTTCCACACAAGTTTAAAACTCTATGTGATAATAATTAATGATTGTGATTCAATTATTAGGTATGCTAAAGGGGAGTGGAGAAGCAAACCCATATATCCCATCAGGTAATGGGCAGTTTGTACACATATCATTCTGTATAATTTTAAAGTGAAAATAGGAAAACAAAACACAGCAGGATAATGTAGAATATGAGACTTTATAATATTGTCAGTTTGTGTTTCAAGGACAGCAGTTGTGTTTTCAGACATATGCAAAATAAACAATAATTTAGAAAATGCATCAAATTGCACTTCGTATTTCTGGGGTCTACTCAAAACAAGGATCTATGACTCAGAATCTTAATTTATCCAACTCCAGTTATTCATGTGCCTGAGAATACACACTTTTGAATCTGATGCCCACTGCCATTAATGTCACAGGATCCTAAATACGATATGTAACTATTGGTGTTGCTTAGTGAGCACAGTGCTACATTAAAATGTGGGTGGTTTGGTTTATTTTTTTTCCTTTGGATGTTTTTGTTTCCAGTTATTCACTGAGCTTGGGACTCATCTTTCCTAGCTTCAGACCAGTGACAGTTTACCACTCAACAAGTCACCTCAAAATCCTCTACAGTCAATGGAGAGAAAGAGACCAGTACACGTGCTCTGTAACTTCCATATGAGAATGGGTTAGTACTTACTATAAGATGTTCATACCATAACATCAAAGGTCAGATAGATGTATGAAAGACAGACATTTTGAATGACAGACTATTCTTCGTGACTGACCCTATAGCTTGTTTGTTTTTCCTGTGCTGTCTGGTGTTTGTAGGACTGTTCAGAAGTCTTTTGGAACTGTCCAATCTGTATTCCCTAAGGACTTCTAAATAGAAATGCTGTTTCTTCTATTCTGATCCTTTAAAGATTTTTTAAAGCAAAAGAGGTAATATCAAATTTGTTGTTAAGCATGGATTTTTTTCAGATAAAAAATTGGCTTTCATAGCCATTTTTTTTGTTTTCCTTTTTGGATGCTTGAAATAATAAAAAGCACAGTATCTTTAAGCAAAAAATATGTTTTCCTACATGTCTCCCTATATGGTGCAGTTTTTCATCAGATGTTTCTCTACTCATTATTGATTACTAGGACTGTGTAAGGGTTCTCAGTGAGACATCAAATGCCCTTTTCTGCACTTCACATACTTTAATTGGTCAGAACTGATTTCACAAGACACAGAAAAAAGACAGTGGCTGGCTTCCATCCAAAAGCTCCCTTCATTCACAGGAAAGATCTCAGTAATTTCAGTGTGAAAATTCTGTTTTATTCCAGGGAGTACTGAATGGCTATAGATAAGACTGTAGGGTAGTGAAGAAGTGAAATCAATGGGAAAGCTTATGCAGCGTTCATTAGGGGTAGATTTTAGCCATAGAGGACTAAAAAAGGAAGCCTTTTTTTTTCCTCTTGTTTTCCCTTTCAGCCAGTATGGGAAATTGTGTTTCCTCTTGTTTCTACTTTCAGACAGTAAAAGCTCTCTTTATATATTTTTTCCCTTGATCTCTTAAATTCAGGCAAATTTAAATCTGTAAGACATATGTGGGATCATTAAGATGTGCATCACCAGAAAAGAATAGGAAATGAGATTTCAAGAGATTGAAGATGTCTTTGGTTTTAAATGAAAACAGTCATTAATATCTTTTTACATTCTGAAAATAAATGGAGGGGAAAAATGATTACTTTTTTTAACTGATATAGGCAGAAATATACAAAATGGATTTTAAACTATAGAGAGGGAGAAAACAGAGGGGGGAGGAAAACTTCCTGATGTAATTCTTTATTTCCCTCAAGAAGAATTGTGCTGTGATATGAAATATACTGAATAAATATCTCTAAATATCTGTTAAAGATTTCAAAGATTTCATCTTCTGACTGTGTTAATAACTACTGATCTGGAAAATATGTTTTTCCTTCTTTTCCTTGTTATTAATTATAGGAAGATACTAATGTATTTTTGAGGTGCTGCTAGGGAAGCATTGAAACTGTCTGTACACTAGTACAATTTATGAGAAATACAAATCACATAATTAACTGTACCTAAGTATAAATTTTTAGAGGTGAGAGTTTTCAAAAATTACACTTTTATTCGTGCAGTGTATGCTGAAGAATGTATTTATTCAAATGTATTTTTCAGTATTCAGACATTTCTAAGGGATTTGCCTCTGAAAATTACAAACTATACTCTGAATGTCATCTTAACTTAGAGATTTAACTAAATCAGCATATCTATATTTTCTGTAGTTAGCCTCAAACTTCAAAAATATGCGATCAGATATTGAACTTTAAGTATACATATAGATTTACTGAGGTTGATGAATAATAGGGTAATTTAGCACATACTGCATTCTCTGTTAATAACAATGCTGAATATTACCATGTTCTGTTTCTCGTTGTTTTGCTTTGATTTTATTTAAACCACCTAGCTGTTTCTGGGAAATATTTTACTGTGGCTAAGAAAGTCATAGAATTGGTGGCTGTAGACCTACAGAAACATTTTATTGGTAGTTGAGCTTCATTTTTATCTTCATTCTTCCATCAGGATGGTATAATAACAGAGAAACAGTCACACTGATATTCTTAATTTCAGCTTTTACATTGCAACATGTCCCAAATACCTAATGGATAGCCCCTTGCACGACATTGTTATGGTCATAAAAAAAAAAAAAAAATTCCTTAGTCAATATTCCTTTTGCAATGGGTGTCCAGAAGTCAACTAGTCCTACCTCCTCTAAAAAGGATCAGGTTGTTCAAGAACTTGTTTAGTTGAGTCCTGAACAGCTCTGAGGATGGAGAGCTCATGGCCTTTTTCAGTAACCTGTTCTAGTGTTTGACTTCCTCATGGTAATTTATTTTTTCTTGTCTAAACTGTCCACACAGTTTAGAATTCCATGGATGCCTCTAGCATGAGATGAGGCTAATAAGAAAGAAGGTTTCCCTGAGGTGTGAGCATCTTCCATTTCTTGGGATTTATTTCTTGGTTTGATTCAGATCATAAATATGTACATAAACCAACCAGAAAAGTTCACACAGCATAAACCCTGCTTTTTGGACAACATTGTAAGAAGGACACTTTATATTGTTCAGTAAAGTACAATACATTTTTTTCTGACAATGGGTAGTTATGAACATGTTCCAATGTTTTTTTTTTTGTATCAAAGTAAATCACACTTAAGAAAATCTTTACCATTCTCACTGATAAATATGCTGATTCATATAAAGTGAAAGGTATTATAATTTATTTAATATTCTAGGTATTTGTGAATGTACAAAGGAAGAAACTAAAAGTAATAATTTAGAATTGCAAGCATTAACTGTTTTTTAATCTGATCTACGTTTTAGTCTGTCCTGCGTTTTTTGCATGTCCTGTGTTTGTTTGTACTCCTGTGGATTAATGTGGCAGTTATATTTTAATGCTCTTGCCAACCAGAGCTTTTTTGAAGAAATGATAAATACACTTTGCAATACAGTACAGGTGATTCTGACACAGACAGTATTATTTCTCAATTTTCTGTATAAAATAATCAACACTGTTTTAAAACTGGCTTTTTCTGGCCCTATTAACACAACTTAAAGGCTGAAGAAGGACTGCACTTTGGTGAGTATTAGACCTCAGAGTCAATCTACATTTAAATTTCATTGGGTGTAGGTGTACAGGTGTTGGCAGCAGGGTGCTGCAGGGGTGGCTTCTGTCAGACAAGGGCAGAGCTGCCCCATTTCAGACACCAGTACCCATGGGGGCATTCAGACATCTGGGCCTACCTGTGCCATCCCCACTACACACGGGGACCCAGGTGACCTGGAGACCCTGGAATCTGAGAGACCCACAGCACTCCAGACACCTATGTGGATTCAGGCATCCAGGTGTCCCAAGTCAAGTCTGTTTTTCCCATGATGTTAATCAGTAAGTGGTCCCCCTGTCTTTATCTTGATCCATGAACTTTCCCACCTTATGCCTCTCGCCAGGTCCTGTTGAGGAGGGAGACTGAGAGAGTGGTTAGGTGGACTGAAGTCCAAGGTCAAACTACCACAGTCAATCATAGAATCATAGAATTGCTGAGGTTGGAAGGGACCTTTAAGATCATCAAGTCCAACCATTAGCTTACCCTGACAAAATCACTTCTAAACCATGTCCCCAAGTACCACATCTACCCTTTTCTTAAACACCTCCAGGGATGGCGAATCCACTACCTCCCTGGGCAGCCTATTCCAATGTTACTAACCCTTTCAGTGAAAAAATATTTCCTAATATCCAATCTGAACCTCCCCTGACATAACTTGAACCCTTTTCCTCTCGTCCTATCACTTCTCACCAGGGCGAAGAGGTCAGCCCCCACCTCTTTACAACAGGTAGTTGTAGAGAGCGATAAGGTCTCCCCTCAGCCTCCTCTTCTCCAGGCTAAACAACCCCAGTTCCCTCAGTCGTTCCTCATAAGATTTGTCCTCCAGACCTCTCACCAGCTTTGTAGCCCTTCTCTGGAACTCCACACCACTCCTCTGGAACACTCCAACACCTCAATGTCCTTCTTGTAGTGAGGGGCCCAAAACTGAACACAGTACTCGAGGTGGGGTCTCACCAGTGCCGAGTACAGGGGGATGATCACTTCCCTAGTCCTGCTCACCACACTATTCCTGATACAGGCTAGGATGTTGTTGGCCTTTTTGGCCACCTGGGCACACTGCCGGCTCATATTCAGCCGGCTGTCTACCAACAGCCCCAGGTCATTTTCTGCCGGGCAGCTTTCGAGCCACTCTGCCCCAAGCCTGTAGCGCTGCATGGGGTTGCTGTGACCCATGTGCAGGACCTGGCACTTGGCCTTGAACCTCATACCATTGGCCTTGGCCCATCGGTCCAGCCTGTCCCGATCCCTTTGCAGAGCAATCCTACCCTCAAGGAGATCAACGCGCCCGCCTAGCTTAGTGTCATCTGTGAACTTACTGAGGGTGCATTTGATCCCCTCATCCAGATCATTGATAAAGATATTAAAGAGAAACGGCCCCAGCACTGATCCCTGGGGGACACCACTTGTAACCGGACACCAACTGGATTTAAGTCCATTCACCACCTCTTGTTTGTGGCTGGCTAATTCTTGCCCCAGATAACACAGCTGAAAGGCCTATTCAGGACATAATTGGTGTTTACCTTCCTAATGTATTTATGGACAGCAGTCTTAGCCACTCTTTGTTTTGTTAGACTGAAAACAGCAAACTCTTGGACAACAAGGAGTAGTAGAAATAGGCACACATTTTTAAAAGGGGGAATACAATAAAAGAACAAACTTGTTGGACATAATCTTCTAATGGATGAACAAAGATTCTCCAAACATACTAAAATATGCATGTAAGAAAACAGAAATCAGCTGTCTGCAACACTGAAAATCACCTTTGAAATGGATAGGTAGTATAAGTGCATATCAACTTGACTACCCATTTACATTCAGTTGAATGTGGGCATTTGACTCCTATAAATAAATTTTATTATTGCAAGGTTCTTTTATTCCCAAGATAAGTAAATTATACACAGTGGAATCATGAATTAAGTTTTTAGGACTAAGGCTTTTAAAATGTTTTGAATTTACTTTATATTTTACTTCTTTCCTGGTTTTGTGTAAATTTAAGATTTTTAAACAGGTTTCCACAGAAAATAAGTCAAAATCAAATTTTGTCAGGACACTGAGCCCACTCCCATCTCCCATGAGTTTGTTGGATGAGTCCAAACTCAGCTCCTTTGGTTAGAAAAGCTTTTATGAAGAAACTTAGAAGATGCCTGAGCAATGGCTGCTCCTTTGGGGAACTGCTTTTAAGCCAGAGATCTCACCTTTGGTGCCCACCTGAGCTGCAGTGCCACAGCAAATCTTATGTCTGGCCATGGACCCTGTTGGTCTAGACATGGCAGCAATCTCTGGGCCAACAACCTATCCCATCCTTGACCTGTCGCCTGAGAGAGCTGGGGCAGTAGGATAGGCCTGGGCCACCCGGCCCTGCCAATATGGCCCCATGGGGAGCCCCTGCTTCTTCTGGCCTCCAGCCCTAGGGAGCTGCTGATCCATGCATAGGCCTCACTAAAATTTACTCTTTGTTCCATCAGAATACTAAACTGATATTCTGTAGAGAAGTGGATCATCAAAGAAGTAATAACAGACAAGCTCACTGTATAGTCACAGGGTAGGATTAGTATGGATTGTGAAACTTCCTAAGATTTTGTTATTTGATTTCATGTTAACGTTCTGTTGACATTTGGCTTTTTACTATCATTGCCACTTTTTTTTTAATTTGTAAATTATCCCTCAATTCTCCCTCTCCTCAGAAATAAACTCAGTGTTTGTTTGATGTTCTTTTTTGAGTTGTGTGGGGTCTGTGCTTTTTTTGTTTTTTAATTTTAGCTTTTGACTTTGGTTGGTTGGTTGTTTTAAAACCCATATCTGAATATTGTGTCAAGTATAAGGGAAAAGACAATGCTTCCTTTTTTACAGCTAACCGTTCAACAGCATTCCACTGTGAGTCAGGAACAGTAATAATTCTGATAATAGCATGTCTAGAGTCAAGTAAAACTCAAATATGACAGTGAGATACCCACAGGAAAAGTAATCTCAGCTTCTCACCTAAGCCTCCCTCCTTCCTCCTGTAAAACTACTCTGACACGAATCCCAAGATGAATGTCTAGCTATAAGTACATGTTGCCTTGAAGAAGTGAGCAAAGGAAAAAGCAAGGAGTGATTTAGTAGTCTTCACGCCAATACTATGACCTCTGTCATGAAGGTGGTTTAAAGCAAAAATCACATCTTGACTTTCCCCTTGCTCACTTCTCCATGAGAGCATGCAGTCACAAACAACACTCTTTCTTGAAGTATTCATTCTAGTACTCTCTTAATAGTTAGTATAACAATAAAATCATATCAAGAAGCTTGGTATAGAAGGGTACTTTTACAAGGTTTTAATGTTAGAGAGTTAAGGGGAATGCTAACAATTAATTTAGTAGCTAAGGAGTTATAAAGTTTTTCAGTTCACAAATGAACTGGGTAGTCTTTAATTAATTAAACTAATTTAGAAAAAATAAACAAACAATAAAAGTAGAAGAGCCTAGTCCTGCTTAAAAGAAATGCAGTGGAAGAACCACCTTCATATATACTGGGACAAAGATTGTCTAAAGTGTTTATACCTTACAAATCTAATAAATACAATATGTGCTATAAATTCAAATGTATTAAGTTTACCTACAAATGTATAAACATGATTTGGTAAAGATTTAATGTGCATATTGTAAATGCCCATAACAAAAAAGCTAGAGTCATACTAAAACACACAAAATACTTTACAAAGGGAGTAAACATGTGAAATCATATATATTAGAGGAATGTACTCAGTAACTTTTTCATAAACAGAATCACAAAATCACAGAATGGCCAGGGGTGGAAGGGACCTCTGGAGATCATCTAGCCCAACACCTCTTCCAAAGCAGGTTCACCTACAGCAGGTTGCACAGGTTCATGTCCAAGCATGTTTTGAGTATCTCCAGAGAAGCAGACTCCACTACCTCTCTGGGCAGCCTATTCCAGTGCTCTGTCACCCTCAAAGTAAAGATCTTTTTACGCATGTTGAGGTGGAATTTCCTGTGTTCTAGTTTGTGCTCGTTGCCCCTTGTCCTGTCACTGGGCACCACTGAAAAGAGTGTGGCCCCATCCTCTTGGCAGCTGGCCTTTAGATATTTGTAAGCATTGATGAGATCCCCTCTCAGTCTTCTCTTCTCCAGGCTAAACAGACCCTGGTCGCTCAGCCTTTCCTCATAAGAAGAGCATATCCTCCAATTCCCTGATCATATTTGTAGCCCTCCACTTGACTCTCTCCAGCAGTTCCTTGTATTTCTTGAACTGACGAACCCAGAACTGACACAGTACTCCAGATGTGGCCTCACCAGGGCAGAGTAGAGGGGGAGGATAACCTCCCTCGACCGGCTGGCCACACTCTTCTTGATGCACCCCAGGATACCATTGGCCTTCTTGGCCACAAGGGCACATTGCTGTCTCATGGTCAACTTGTTGTCCACCAGGACTCCCAGGTCTCTCTCTGCAGAGCAGTTTTACAGCAGGTCAACCCCTAACCTCTACTGATACATAGGGTTATTCCTACCCAGAGGTAGGTTATTCCTACCCTACACTTGCCCTTGTTGAACTTCATTAGGTTCCTCTCTGCCCAACTCTCCAGCCTGTCCAGGTCACGCTGGATGGCAGCACAGCCTTCTGGTGTGTCAGCCACTCCTCCTAGTTTTGTATCATCAACAAACTTGCTGAGGGTACACTCTGTCCCCTCGTCCAGGTCATTGATGAGTATATTGAACAGGACTGGACCCAGTACTGACCCCTGGGGAACATCGCTAGTTACAGGCCTCCAACTAGACTCTGTGCCACTAATCACAACCCTCTGAGCTCTGCCATTCAGCCAGTTCTCAATCCACTTCACTGTCTGCTCATCTAACCCAGGCTTCCTAAGCTTACCTATGAGGATGTTATGGGAGACACTGTCAAAAGCCCTGCTGAAGTAAAGGTAGACAATGTCCTCTGCGCTCCCCTCATCCATCCAGCCAGTCATGCCATCATAGAAGGCTATCAGATTGGTGAAGCATGATTTCCCCTTGGTGAATCCACACTGACCATTCCTGATAACCTTATTTTCCTCTACATGCTTAGAGATGACATTCAGGATGAGCTGTTCCATCACCTTTCCAGGGATGGAGGTGAGGCTGACTGGCCTGTAGTTTCCTGTGCCCTTCTTCTTGCTCTTTTTGAAGACTGGAGTGATGTTAGCTTTCCTCCAGTCCTCAGGCACCTCTCCTCTTCTCCATGGCCTTTCAAAAATGACGGAGAGTGGCTTAGCAATAACATCTACCAGCTCCCTCAGCACTCATGGCTGCATCCCATTGGGGCCCACGGATTTGTGGGTGTCGAGTTTGCCTAAATGATCTCTAACCCGATCCTCCTCAACCAAAAGAAAGTCTTCCTTCCTCCTGGCTCTCTCTCTTACCTCCAGGGTCTGGGATTCCTGAGGGTTGGCCTTAGCAGTAAAGACTGAAGCAAAGAAGGCATTCAGTAACTCTGCCTTCTCTGTATCCTCCATCACCATGGCACCTCATTCAGCAGCCGGCCCACATTTTCCCTCGTCTTTCTTTTTCTACTGATGTACTTGAAGAAGCTCCTCTTGTTGTCCTTGACATCTCTTGCCAGATTTCATTCCAAGTGGGCCTTAGCCTGCCTCGTTGCATCTCTGCATACTCTGACAACATTCCTATATTCCTCCCAAGTAGCCAGTCCCTTTTTCCACATTCTGTAAACTTCCTTCTTCCATCAGTGTTTTTCCAGAAGCTCCATGCTCATCCATGCAGGTCTCCTGCCTCCTTTGCTTGATTTCTTACTCATAGGGATGCACCAATCTCAAGCTTCAAGGAAGTGGTACCTGAATATTAATCAGTTCTCTTGCATCGCACTACATTCTAAAGCCCTAACTCATGGAATTCCTCCAAGGAGGTCTTTGAAGAGGCCAAATTTCTCTCTCCTGAAGTCCGGGTTTGTAATCCTACTTGTTAACCTGCTTCTTCCACGCAAGATCCTGAACTCCATGATCTCATGGTCACTGCAGCCATGGCTGCCCCCAGCCTTCACATCCTTAGCCAGTCCTTCTTTGTTTGTTAGTACAAGGTCCAGCTGCACACCTCTCCTTGCTGGTTCCTCCACCACCTGTGTCAAAAAGTTATCATCAATGCTCTGCAGAAACCTCCAGGACTGTGTATTCCTGGCTGTGTTGCCTTCCCAGCAAATATCAGGGCAGTTGAAGTCCCCCATGAGAACCAGGACCTGTGATCCTGAGGTTACTTTCAGCTGTCTGTAGAAGATCTTATCGACTTCCTCTTCCTGATCAGGTGCCCTGTAGTAAACACCCACAGCAGTTTCACCCATATTAGCCTGTCCCTTAATTCTTACTCATAAGCTCTCAACTTGTTCTTTGTCCCTAGGCAGACCTCAATACGTTCTGGTTGCTTTCTCACATAAAGAGCCACTCCACCACCTGGCCTTGCTGGCCTGTCTTTCCTAAAAAGTACATAGCCAATTTGTCTTCAATTTGGAGACAAACAGGTTCAACATAAAGTTAAAAAATGCTGCATTTACATAATAGTATAAGTTACTATGAAAGTGTAGCAGATATTCATTATATATAGCATAATAATGAATATATTGCCCTATACAGTAAATCCATACAGTAAATAACATTGATGTTTAGCCTATAATAGGAATGTATTACTATATGCTTAAATATTTTGTGAAATAGGCATGTCTTTAAGCTTTTGTGTAAATGGGACTTTGCTGAATTGGGATCTATTAAATAATTTTTCATGCTGGTTTGTTTTTAATAAGGAAAATAAGAGAGCAAAATGAAGCATGTTAAATTAAATCCACTTAATGTTGCAGAAAATCCAGAGTTTTTATTGCCTATTTCTGACTACTCAATTTTGTTGTGTTAATATCGAACTACTGCATCTATGTTGATATAAGTTATGTAAACCTGTAGGTCCTTGTGTGTTTATATCCATACTAATATGTTTGCTGAAGTGTTTCACAAAAAAAGGTTATGATCCCTTTATATATATATATCAATATTGACTACACAGGACAGAAGTTTTCTAGAATCATCAGGGGAAAAAAAACTTCTAATACAGAATTTTAATTTTTGGCCCACAAGGATTTGAAAACTGGAATTATAAAAAGTGGCAAGCACACCTTCTTTCTCTGGCCAGTTTAGGTTTTAAATGTCTTAAACACAGGTTCTTGATCGAGCAACTTGAATCAGAAAGTTCGAGTGTCTAGGTAGTACCAATTGGCGGTGGTAGGTGCCTGCAAAGAGTACTTCAGTCTATTTGAAGTCCTTGGCAACCGCTGTTCCTGCAGGCATAATGTAGAGAAGTCCAGAGCAGGAGATGGAAAACCACAAGCACATGAAGTGGGAGGATAAATCTGGAGAGGAGGTGTTTATCTCCATGAATTCAGAACAATGGGCAGTCTCCCGAGGGCAGTGACAACTGTTTTTCTTTAAATAGTAGCTCTTATTTATTGCAGTCCTTCAGGCAGCACTTCTGTCCAAGCCTTCTTCAGCTTGGAGGGGGGTTGCATGCAAACTCATTTTCCAGAAAAGGACCTTAATCAGAAAGCTCTAGGCGATGCTGGGTAGAGCTGGATTCCCTCCTTCTTGTAGCAGCTCTTCAAAGTAACTGCAATGGAGTTTGACTTAATAGGACATTTGTTTAAGTGAAAACCATTTTCACTTTATGTTATAGAATTAAGATTTGAAATTTTTATTGCAAGGATTGTGCACATATTCATAATTAGAGTTTATGCTAATGTCTTGTGTACATGAGCTGGACAGAATAAAAACATATGTTTTTGAGTCCACATTTGGACATACAAAAGGATGCAGGTCACTGTAACAAAGACTACATGAAACCCGTGTTCATTCATTGTGATTTTACTGTTTTTTAAAGCTATATTCATACAACATTAAAAGGAAAATCATGCTTCATTAATGTAATTACTAAAAGTTTGAATTAACTCAGTGTTCCCCAGATTTACCCCTCAGGTACTACTCTAGTAGAGAAAGTATCTACCATAACTGTGGCTGGTGATTAACCTGTGTTACTATTATAGTGCTTGAAAACACACTTTTACCTAGCTAGGAAAGCTTCGAATGCTTACCTGATTTATAATATAATAGACGTTTTTAAACTTCACAGAGCTGTTAGGGTTTTATATAACATATTTAAAGTTAAATAATGTATATAGTTTAAAAAATATACTTCTGAATAATATTTGCAACTATGGTATGATTCTAAATTCAAGAAGAATACTTTTTTTTTTCCATTTTAATAGAGAAGATTTTTTTTTGCCTAGTTACTACAGTTGGAAAATATATTGATATATAAATAAAATTTGATCTGTCTTTGGAACTACTGGATTATTTTTCTGCATAAAAGGAAGTATTTCATTATGGAAAAAAAATAAACACAATTGGCATCCTTAAAGATCTGTTTTCTCCTGAAATTCATGCTTCATTTTTTTTAGTGTGTATGCACACGAACTTTTCCTATGCAAATATCGAAATTATTTACAGGAAGCTTTGCAAATTACCAGTAAACCATTTTAATTTTTTTTTTCTGAAATTATACAATATTTTTAGTTTAAACCTTGCCCAAAAGAGGTATATTGAGAAAATACTACTGATGACTGATTTTTCAAAACTTTGATACATGCAGCAGATGGAAAATAAGGAAAATATTTTCTTAAGGAAGGCAGTTCTACTTTTTTTTTCTGAAATGGCATGTAGATATAAAATTTTAATTAGTCCCTAATGAAATGTGTCTTCTTCAGCAAAACAGCATCATTAGAGATAATTTGTCTGTTTGAATCTCAGTTCAGAAAATACGCATATTCTTTCTTCATTTTAGTTGTTCAAAATTCTAAAATTAAGAAGTATCCTGTAATACTTGAGCCAGTATGGCTCAAGAAACAGCCGTACTGGTTGAATTAAACCTCACTGAAATCTTTCACAATGTCTTAGCTATAGTTCAGAAAATTATACCGTTTTCATTCTCTGTGATCTTTTAGTCACCTGTGGGACAATCAATGACATTCTCCCTCTTGATTGGACTTCCTTGCTTTCCTTATTCTTTAAAATTCTCTGATTCCTTCCTCTGTGTTGTTAAGAGGGTTATGCAGGTTTCTTCTGTCTGTTCTGTGTTTCTCTTCATCAGTCAGTTGTCTCACTTCTCAAACTTTACTTGCAAGAGATCTGGAACAAGACTAGTTTGTGTTTTCAGTGTCGAGCTAACAATACTCGAATCCTAAACCTTGTGGATAACTTCAACTATAACTACATTATCATTTTAGAATATTTCAGAAATATCCTTTATGCAAATTACTTTAGAAATATTCATCAGCATTTCCTAAACAATTATGTTTTAAAGACTCACAATAAAAGCTTTTCTTAACAAACTGGCATTTGGGGGAATTTTTTTCCTTTCCCACCATTTTGTATGATAGATGGCAAGCAAGAGGCATTAGAAAATTCCACAATGAGGATGAATATCATCCTTGGTTGCAAACTGTGGCTTGTTCTTCCTTTCCCTAGTGGTTAACCAAAATTTAGTGTTGCGATTTAAGATAGTTGACTCCTGTCCCCTTCTATGTAGCAATCCATCATTGACACCTTTGTGACATATGACTGTTTTTTTTTTTCTACTATCGGCTCTCTGTTTTATAGAATAAACAAATAAAGCTATTTCAACATATTTTTCATTCATTTTTATTGTACTTCTCTAGATTATAACAGTCTCTTAGACAGGTAGCACCAGTCTGAGTACCACTCCCATTGCAAACTTTCTAATATAAAGTAGAGAGAAAGCACTGTTTTGTGTTCCTTCATGTTGTATATTTTGGCCTAACTAATGTTAAAGATTCTATATGCCACTTGGTAAGAACTTTCAAATGGAAAATTGAAGTTTCTTAAGCTGTCTTCATGTACAGCTCTGTGCTGTGATTGAAACAGGCTTAAATATCTAGAGTTGAAGACCAGAAAAAATTACTAATTCAACTGATCTAGCTAAACTTGAAGATCTCCAAACAGCGATGAAAGTAGATTTGTGGTATGGGTATCAGAAGTAAGATTAAATGTTTTAAACATGACAAAAGAAACAGCTAATTCTGAAATGTATAATAAAATAAAAAGGAACCACTATTGTGTAAAAGGAAAGTCCAAACTCATAGCCTAAGGACAGCCGTTGATCTGTGCTGGTGGTTTGACAAGAAATAGGCAACAACTATGATGCTTGCCAAACTGCCTGAGCTAAAGAAAACCTATGTAAAAGCTTTGCTAAAAACCAAAGTTTTGGATCTCCTATCGGTGCTCCCATTGTTCACAGAAACGTTGCAGAAAGAGCCAATACAGCTATCAGTATATTACCACTGACATTTTACAAGAGTGTTTTACTATGTTACTCACGCGTGTGTGTGCTACCTGTAACTCAGAGATCTTCTTGCACAAAGTAGCTGGCTAGTGTGTTGTTCCTCATTCTTTATCTGCATATTTCATTAATCCTAAATGTAGTGCTTGATATACCATATAGTACATTTTTAAAAGTCAATTGGTTTCTGTCCATTTTATTTCCCCCCAATTTTAAAAACCTACAGGTAAAAAGCAAGGCCTGTTGCACCCATAAAGCAGAAACATGCCAATGAGATTTAAAAGTTTATTGTTTTGAATCCAAAAAAAATCATGCTAATATAACTACATGAGCATTTTTGTGTTCAGAAGCACAGTAACATAGTGTTATCATTCTCAGTAACAGGCCACAGGCCTTCTGCTAACTATACCTTACATGTCTTTTAAACACTCCCACCAAAATGATCTCTAACTTCCTAACTAGTGTGTATATATTCAGTTGCAAAAATCAAAATGGATGAAACATAAAGGTCAGAAAATTTAACAGGGTCCGGATTGAAAAAAAGTTTTCATGATTCCTTCATTAAAGGGAAAGTAATTATCAAAGAACTAAAGAACTCTGTTCATGTACACAACTTCTAGATAATATTCATTGTCCTATTCTCTCCCTTCAAATCACTTCCTTTAGTCAACCAGTCTTTTATACCAGAAAACAGATTATTTGCTATCTCATAACTTATCTTGCTAAATGAAACAGGTGGAGAAACTGGTGAGTCTATGAAGGTCTTGTATTCCTCACTTATAATGATTTTGTCCTTCATAGTCACACTCATCCCCCATGGCCAAATAACTCTTAAGCTACAAAGCTAGCAGAAAAATAGCAAAAGAGAGGATTAGTGAAATTTATAGATGAGGAGCTCTACTGTATGAGCTGTTCACAGAATAAGGAAATAAGCAAATTGGGAAGAGATGCAAGAAAATCTAAAGGGAAATTTTAATCTTGTTCCACCATCTGGAAAGATACTTCAGTGGAATAAATATAAAAGTATAGTCTATATTAAGGGTCAAAACATTATATCTATGTTTCATGAAGTTTTTATCCAACTGAATTCTATTGCAAAATGGCTAAATATCTGCAATGCCTAAGAGTTTTTAAATGTGTAAAGAATTTAAATTTATGTTTGTCATTTTATTTATTTCTTAATTTTTGTTTAAGTGGACAGTTTCGTACAATTCTAATGGACCTTCAGGAAGCTGTCTTTTAGCAACTGATCATTATGAATTGCTACAGTATAAAATCTAAATGGAAATAAAGTCTTAAAGCAAAATTATAATAAAATAGGCATTATTTTTACCAAAAGCAAAATTAGATTTTGTTCTCCATCCTGTCAATTCTTTTGACATTTAGTTTTAATGTAAAATAATGGGAGAAGAGAAGGACACAGTGTAGAGAAAATTATTTAAATAAAAGCAAACTGTTCTTTTATTATGTGATGAAAGATACAACCAAGAGGTAGGCATTTTGTTACACTCATATATAAAATACAGGTATTTGTATGTGGACATATGGACATTACGGAACACAGTTAAGAAGAAGATAAAAATTAAATCTACAAAGCCAAAATGGCAACATTCATTTTGGTGGGGTGAGAGGGATCTTCCAAAGCTAATAGCACCATATGCTAAAGAAGTGCAGGCTTAATATTCCTTGAGGCCATAAGCCAACCCTTGGGTAGCTGAGGAGCTATATACTATGTTTCCAACAAATATCCCATATTTTGGGTAACTAGTTCCCTCCAAAAGTTTTGGTACTTATAATTTATACAAATGAAACAGATGATCTGCGGTAGAAGCTGAAGTAATCAAAGACAGGAGAGCTACTGGGATGAAGAGTAATGACCGAGAGATCAGCACTGCAGGAGCTACTGTGAAGAATACAATCCTCCTGTTATTTCCCACATCCCATTATAATCTTCTTTTCTACTTACTCTCTATTCTTCTTCTATTTAGTCCACAGAAAGGATTGAAGATTAAATATTTTGGAAGCTCCATATCAGAGGGATTCATATTTTGATTATTTAGAAATTTCAATTTTTTTCAAGAAAATTCAATTATACTTTGAAATAATAATTAATATAAGATTCAAAGTGAAAAAAGAAGGAAATATAACAATAAAACTGGACAATGCCATATTGATCAATAAAACCCCAAACCAAAATCAAAACACCGAAAAAAACCAAATTAAAACCTTTGATAAGATTCACCCACACCACACAAAACCATGAAGAAATTTGTTGTGCAAACTATATGAATAATTCCATTTGCTTGTACCATGTGTAGCAAAAGACATGGATAAATAACAGCAGAGAGTAAGAAACTCATAACATAGGCCTGACAGATTTGTGTGTCTTGAGCAACAGCTGTCTGGTTGTTATGATTTCTTTACATTTTCAAACTTAATTTAACTGTCAAATTTGGGGTCGGGAAAGAATTTTAACCTCTGGGCAAATTGACCGGGACTGCTAGGTTTTAGGTGGTGTTTTATTAATACTCAACATAAGTATAACCCATGTCCAAGAAAATATTGGCATTTCCATGCAATTTCAGGGACCAGTAACACTGCCAGTCTTTGATGTTTCATACTTCATTGCTGTGATATATTATTAGGGGGCTTGGGGGCATTATTTTTTAGGTGGCTTTTTGGTTTTTTGGGTTTTTTTTGGGGGTGGCATTTGTTTTCTTTTAATGTAAGTCTTCGGTTTATTAGAAGGTAATTTACAAAAAGATTTCATGGCCTAAGAAGTATAATGACATTTAGATGTTTTACAGACTTTTTTGAAAGAGACCTTTAGTATCTTAACTTCCTGAAAGGGACTTTGGTGTGTCTTTTGTCTTGGCAGAGTTAGAAAATAGACCAAAAATAATTTGTCCAAAACAGTACACTGTGAAGAAATGTAGTTAAGGTAAATTGTAACCTCTTGAAAGAAATACAAGAAGAAACAAAAAAAGTAAAATATATTGGCTGACTATGGAATCTGCTCTAAAAATACCATTTCTTTGCAAAAAGAAAATTAAATACAATACTTGTCTGTTACTGCCAAATATTTGATATGTGATTAGAACTACCGTCTGATTTTATCTGAAACCTGGAATCCCATGAATAATTGTTGTTTTGTTCTAGAAAGTCTCAGCTCCCACAACTAATTTTATTTCTCTGCATGTTTTCTTTCAGCAGTTATTTATACAGAACATTTCTGTAGGTGAAATCAGTCCCTTGTTACTTATCACCTATAATTAAATATGTTGGCCATGTGGGAGACAGCTGCGGCATCTGATATTGGATCAGTAATTGGACCTTTAGTTGCTGTTACTGCAGAGTTTAAAAAAACCCCAAACCTCCAGCAGTTCTAGAGTTCTGTTACTGACACTTTCACACTGTCATACTAAATTTAATTGGAACAGGAGAATACAAAATGAGTTCTGAGCTAAATCTTTTATACCTACTTTCTCTGTAAGCAGAGCACCAAGATATTGCCATCAAGCAGAATAAGTTCCCTACTAACTCTAAATCAGAACAGAAATTTTATTTTTCTCTAGAAAAAAATAAACTTCAATTTTGCTCTTCAGCTTGGGTGTAAACTTAACCAGGCCTACAAGCTTCCAGGACTATAGATGAGCCTATATCCATCTTATCTGATAGTTGCATTATTTAATAAGTAATCTTCTTATGTCCTTATACATTTACCTCAAAAANAAAAAATAGAAATATAAAAAAATATAAATTATAAAAAATAATATATAAAAGACTTGAGTGTTATTTATAATGTTAAGGAGTCTGGTTCATTCCCTCCAGACATTTCCCATTGACACCAGGAAAGCAGCCCAGGTCTCTATCACTAGGAAGGAACACATCTCAGTGTTCCTTCCCCAGCATGATGTAGGGTGCTCCAGCTCCTCTGCAAATGTCAGGCTCATTTATGGCAGAAAAAAACAGGTTTATTGTCCTGTTGGCCTGTGTTGATCAGGCTGATCAACAGGTAGCCCCCAGATCACACGATTTGCTAGCTTTTGTATACTTTTTTCCTGTTAATTCTGCTAACCCAGATTTGACTCCTCTGAATGTCAGCTCTTTTCAAAGCACGTGAATTTTGTAATGGAATTAAATAAAAAAAAAAAAGTGTATGGCTTATTGGATTGTAAAATGATTTGCCTACTGTTTTTAAGACAGTATTTAATGTGAGCTTGCATTTCCTACTTATATTGATATTGAGCTATGTTTGTGGAACTGGAAAAGATTTGACCATTATGTAAAGTTTGTTGCTATGGGCCCAATTGTTCGTACAATTTCATAAGTTAAGGAAATGCACAGTACTTAGATTCTGCTGTTTTATAATATACTTAACAGACTGATTGATTAACAGTTGGCTGTTTTAATACAGGAAACAGATGCATGTTAAATATACATTAAAAATATTTTGATGTCTTAAAATATGTCTTTGAAGTCTTCATCCTATGGGACTGCAGAACATTTAGGTAGTTCAGATACAAAGTGTGGTGTTCTGGCTAGGTGATAGACTGGCATTTCAAATATATTTGAGCAGGTCTGACATTCCTGACAAAACAGGAAGGTGATATTATTAGAAGCCTATATAATGTGAGTAACTTTCAAATGTGATGTAGAAACATTTGTTTCCTTAAGGTTCCCAGCTTTGTCAAGTGTTTATGAAGAGAAGTCCCTGCTTTTAGATAGTTAGATTAATTAATTCAGACTGGAGACATCTTTGAAGAATGTATTTCTGAAGACATACACATTTTATTTGCAATTTATCTGTTTTCTTCGTCCTGTAAAGAAGCTTGTTATTAAACTAAATATTTAAACTTTTCATTTTTGTTATAGTAGTCAGCAGCAGAAGTTTTCCATCAGCAAAAGAGAAGTTGTCAAGAAAAAAAAAGGGATACAACAGTTGAATTCCAAGATGAAGTCTGTTTGGAATCTAAAATGTATAGGGAGCAGGTTAAAAGTGACAGCCTTTACTCTGAGGATAATCTGAGGGCAAAAATTTCAATTTTAGTCTGAATTATCTCTGTGTTTCTACAGAAAAACTCCTATTCTTCCCCACTAGCTATACCTTAGTTCCAACCAGAGTGTGATCCTGGGGTACATTAATTAGATTCCTTTCAGATGAAACCAAAGCAGAAGACATGCTGGAGGAGGGGCTTCAGGGCACTCCAACCCCAAATGGACCTTCAGCTCCCAAAATCCAAAGCCAACCTTTACACTCCACATCCAGTTCTCCTGCACTGAGCTCTCTGTCAATGTAGACAGAATGGGTGAATAACATTTTATTACAGCTACAATTCTATGCTATTGTGCATGTTATACTTGAAATATGCCATGGTTCATTTCACTTCAACTTTATGTTTTATATTAGGTGTTGCTACATTTGTATGCAAGTGTCAGATTCAACAACATAGCATATGCTAATGTTTTAATACTGTTCACTCAATAGCTTTAAAGCGGTCTGAAGAATTAATGGGAGGACTATCTAAGCAAAACTTCATGCAAAACCTTATCTCAAAATTATTGGATTACCTTGGAGTGAGAGAAGTCTGAGTGCTCTTTTGTATTTATTCATGTTTTCTCTTGTGTATCAGTACTTTTAATTTTAGTTACTGTAGCACCTTCTCCCAACCAATAATAATTAGAATGCATATTATTATAAGAGTTACAGCTTGATTTTCAAACCAAAAATATCTAAAAAGTTGAAACAAATCCATTTCCTAAGAATCTCAAAAGTTTGGGGTCTAATAGCCTTTCATCTCTGAGAAGTTCTTTATGTATTTGGTTTCAAATGTTTGTATTTAATTAGGAGAGAATGATGTTCACAACTCTGCAAGAGTATAAGTAAGTACTATCACGCTTTTTCAAGGACAAACTTGAGTATAAAAGAGTAAAGCAAGTTTACAAGGTCATTCAGTAGATTTGTGCAATTACTGTATTACCTAACCACAGTCTCCTGTCTCTCAGACCTAAAAGGCTTTGTTCCTTTCTTCTTCTGTTTTGCATTCATTTACTCTCAAGGTTTCAGTTTAACATTACAGTTCTTGGAGAAGAGGAAACAAAAGCTATGTCTGGGTATGTGGTTTAGCCTATTCTCAAACACCAAATAAGCAAGTCTGAGTGGCTTGAAAGCACACATAAGGGTCACTAATTCACTAAAAAATTAAACAAAATGTTTGAACTTCAGATTTCTGGAAATACAGGAGTAGCATCAAGATCAAAGTCCTAGGTCTCCAGAAGTTGTAATGAGTAGAGTTTGAGATTTAACTGGGAGTATGTCAACCCACTTTACAACAATTCAGAGCAAAAGTATTTCAGATAATACAGTCTTGTATCAGTGGAACAGTTGGTCTGCAGTCACATTGCAGATTCTTTTTTAGTTCTCTGCTGTGATTTTTGTTTAAAATACTTAACACGTATTTGATCTGCTTTAATTTTAGAAGATAATTAGGAATACAGCAGTCATTTTCTGTGGGGATAATGTGGATGGTACATACTAAAATATTTTACACTACCTGGACAAGTTTAATGGACCAGGTATGGATACAAATGTGTGATGGTCATACCAGGACTTGGGAATGTAAGCAGATTCATTTAAAGTCATATTGTTGGAGACCCACTCCATATTTCTAGAACTAATTGCATTGCAAAGTATATTCCATCAATGTCTTGCCTTGCAGGTGTATCCCACCTAAATTTACTTCTGTACAGGTAGCATTTGAATTAGTCATTTAGCCACCAATACTTTGAGGATGACTTCTGAGGGAGTGTTTCAGCTCTTAGGTGACTGGCACACTTGTAGAATGAGCATAGGTTGGTTAGACCCTACCTTATAAACACCCCTGTTAAGGTGTCTAAATTTAGGCAGGAAAATGGAAGGTGGGTTTCTATGGTCAATTAATCTCCAATTTCCCTTCCAGACCAGTTCTGATGGAGTCATACTTAAACAATAAATATTTTAGCTTACTTTTAAGCAGTTTTAAGTATTCAGCTGAACAGTGAAAACAGCACAACAACTTGAAGATTAAAGCCAAACTAGAAACCATAACAAGGCCATCTGTCAGGGGCAGCCAGCCGTGACAAGACATGGTTTATTTTGCAGATATCACCATTTT
Organism: Anarhynchus alexandrinus; assembly: GCA_008711295.1. Taxonomy (NCBI): domain Eukaryota; kingdom Metazoa; phylum Chordata; class Aves; order Charadriiformes; family Charadriidae; genus Anarhynchus; species Anarhynchus alexandrinus. The sequence goes on from VUYV01000135.1 coordinate 674,367, forward strand.
CTTTAACTGAAATAATCAGGGGTCTCTCAAAGGCACAATACCTTGGAGAAGGGCTTTAGATGGGTCAGATGTCATTGAGTAAATAGTAAAGTTAGATATTTAAGGTGAATTTTTGTAGTACTGCTACAGATAAAAGTACAGTCATAGGCTATTTCTCAATCATGAACTCTCTGAAGGGTGCTCAAATTGTTTGCCCGTATGCACTTCTCAGATTTCATTACCGTGGGGAGAATAAAGTAAATGTAGTATATAGGCGGGTTTGTTATTTTCTAGTAGAAGCTTAACCAGAAAATCAGAAAACTGTCCCTTATATAAAATTTATGGATTATCTAAAAGGCTGCTTTGGGTACAAAACTGTCTGATGGGTATTTTTCCAACAACTAAGCCAATTTCATAACTATTTGAAATAGTTTATTAAAATTTTATTTTCTTGAAAAAGACAGTTGTAAATTAACTATGGTGCACCAATGCCCAGATTCAAGTCATAAAATTTGAACTTAGAAGAGGTTCCAAAATTAAGTCTCCTAAAGGAGAGACAACAAAGGAAAGCAGATCAAAGCTTTGGTGAATTGTATCATTATGCAGAATTCTTCTTCATTCCTCATTAACTGTATGTGTTGCCTATAGAAATATTGTTCCTCCTTTTACAGAAAATTAAGAAAGATATGAAAAATGTAGAGGGACTAGATCCTCACCTTTTTCCAAGTGACTTCCACAATAAAAAGTGTACACACTGAAAAAACCCTAGTTAACACATTTTTTCTATAAATTCTAAACCTTATCAATTTCATTGAATTTTTTTAGGATGGCCATACCGCAATTTCAGTAATTTGTTTTCCAGCCTTTCCCAATTTAAAAATGCTGATATCTCATCATGTTTGTTACATTTATAAATTAGTGTCGTAACCCATTTCAGAACTGATGTTATGAATAAAAAGTCATTTACTAAGCAGAGCTTTCCAAAAACATCATATAAGCCTTCAAGGCACAAATACTCTGTTGACTTTTCTTAACAGGTTATGAATTATATTTTCAAATCCAAAAGAAATTGAAATTTTCTGCAGGCTTTTAAAATAGTACCATTTCAGAACACTTACTAAACAATGACATTTTTAAAACATGATGGAAAATTAACGATGTGTACTATTTTTTTCTTATACATGAAAAATAGTGCCTGGCTTCAGAATTTCTGCATTTTTTTATGTAAGCAAAATATCTACAAATTATTTTTTTTTAAAGTTTTATATAAATAACTTTGAAAAACTATGCTGAGACAATTCATGGTAGTTACTGTATGTGTATACCTACTAGTATAAATTCCACACCTATATTCCATTTCCAAACAGATATACAACTAATGTTCCAGGGATTAATCTCTAATATACTTTAATGTATAGGTAAAAAGAAAGGCACTAGGAAGAAAAGAAGTTTAGTAATAAGTAACTTTCTTAATGCATTGCATATTATTCTGAAATACAGATGAGGTTAGATTTAAATAATTCATTAAACAGCTGGAATTAAGATTTACCCATGCAAGATATTAGTGACAGCACAATTTACAAGTGAATAATCCAGACCTTTCAATGTATGTAACATAGCCTCTATTATTTAATACTATAGAGCAGAATTTATCCTTGAAAAAAAAAGCTGTTATTCATAACAAACTGAAACAAGAATAGCTTAACAGGAATATGTTTTCAATGCATTATGAGAGAAAGAAGAGCTAATTTAGCTTCAATTTCAACCTCTTTGAAGTTGACTGTTAACACAGGTGAGTTTGGAAACTCTGACACTACCTGGTCCTGAGGTTGTTCAAGTGGTGAACATGCATCTGGAGATGTTGGTCTGTCCAGCCAGCTCCTGTGCTTAAAACCTTTGTCAAAGACAAACATTTCTCTTTCCCAATCTATCAGGTACACCAAAAGCTAGAGATTTAATCCAAGATAACTAACTTTAAAAGACTATTATCACCACACCCAATGATATTTTATTTGCATTCCAAGATAGTTTGACGTTTTTGTCTACACACATCATTTTTATATTTATTTTAAGTAAGACAATATCACATGACAAAACATTTATATAATGGATACAATGGATTTCGTTCCTGATGAAAATTGTAAGATCAAAAACTTTAAAAACTACTTTCAAAAACCTATGTATTTTACACATAAACAAATATATGTGTGTGTGTGTGTGTATATATATATATATAAAGATCTCTTTTTCTTTAACTAAAAGGGGACCAGAAGGGGAAAAAATCTGATATACTTTTATAGCACAATTTGTAGCTTCATTGCAAAGCAATTTATTTAGTATATCACAGTAGACTGCACAATATACCTACCTTGATATGGCAACATTATGTTCCCAACTCAAATTCCGAAGCTGTCCGTCTAAAAGCAGCTATGGTCATTTCAAGTTATTTCAAATTACAATCCTTCTACCCTCAGTATAGATGCAAGAAGGTCAACAACAAAGAAGAGAGAAAAAACCAGTAAGAATATACAAGACATTAAGTCAGAAAATGTTATTAAGAAACTCCTATGTTGGTAAAAATGATTTATTTTAAACAGGAAAAATGAATATCTGATGATGTTTCTGATTTCCTATAACACCTTGAAAATTCCCTTGAGACACCTTGAAAATAAACGAAAAAACATGAAAATCTTTCCACTGCATTAGGAAATAATGCACACAAGAGTTATGTGCTATCTTTAAAAAACTGTGGTCCATCCTAGTCACGTCTCTACAGATACATAAAGTTGTCAATTACTTGATCACGTCTCTTGTAGTTTTAGTGGGAAAAAAATAAATTCTGTCCTGGGACTCTTGAAAAAATAATCCTAAATAGAACTATTTTCAAGAAGCTATAACACTATGAACAAAAAGATTTTTTTTTGTTACTACACTTATGTTGATATTAATTCACTGGATTTTGTCCAATAGGTTGGGGTTTATATAGTTATTAAAAAATAAACACAGAAGACATTGTAACAGAATGGGGCGAGCAGAATACGGCAAAAACACAAAACAAAAGGCAGAAGAATCTTAAATTGAAAACAAGGAGATAGGATAGACAAATTTGTCTTTTGAAGTGAATAAAAAATTAATGGCTATTTGTGAAGGATTGTATAAACATTAAGAAATGAAGAAAAGCTTTGACAATCCTTGTGTCTCTGTTTATTAAAAAGTGTAAAAGTAGGATTCAGTTCCCGATTTAGACTCAACTTGTAGGTGTCAGTAACAATACTAGATGTCTAGGGTCCCTTTAAAGCCAAGTGAAACCTTATAAATGCAGTCACTGATATCTGGACAGCTGTTTAGTGCATCCTAAAATACATAATTTAGACAGCTGGGTCACTCTTTGAGCTTCAGTACTGTTTGCTAGAGTGCAACTCAGTTGCCTTCTCATAAATGTCTAATGCTATTTGAGTAGCCATACAGCATTGGAGACATCTGCATGAGGTTTGCAGGTATAAGACTAAACCTGTGAGAAACCTGTTCCCTCTTGGGGCAGTTTCTGGAGGCCATGGAGGAGATGTTAGAGCACCTTAGGCAGCACCCAGTACTTAATTCTGCACAACCTAGCAAAACCCTAGCTCTCTCTTCACTCAGAGGGGAACTTAAAGAGCTAAACAAACAAATGCATCTCTGAAATACACCTAAATATCTTTCCCTTGATTAAAGGTAAATGTGGGAAAGTCTTTCACTGCTTGTATCAACTGTTTCCTTAGCAAAATAGCCCTCAAATGGAAAATGAGTGTCTTGAAATCACTGTTACTGCTCTTTCATTATTTACATCCAAATTAATTTCAAACTGTTACTGGAGGGATACAGTTTGTAATGCATTATTTTATGGCTCTAAACCGTTATATAGTCAGCTGCTTCAGTAACATTTTCTGATCATCATCCACATGAAGCTAGGCAATATGGCCTGAAATCTTAAAATATCCGTACTCATCATGGTCATGTCTCCACAACATACACTGTTGTGCCACTGGCATTTCAAGAATTAAAAATAGAAGCCTGAACCTATTCCCTTGAAACAATTACCTACAGAGAGCATGGAGGATTGTGGAATTTGCTGCAAAAAAAAAAATTTCTAAGAACTGTAACTATAATAATTAAATTACTATTCTTTTTTTCATCTGTGCTTATTTATATTCCAGACTAAGGATTGGATTTATCTGACTAAATGTTTATGCTTAGTTCAGTTGCTTACTCCTCAGGGTCTACTATCATTGCATTATTGTAAGATATCCTACCTGACTTCTCATTGCCACTTTGGAAGGTCTTGTTTGTCTTTTAAGTCCTGAATCCTATATATTATCCCGACCTGGAACTCTTAGATGCTTTATGACATGAAACCTATGTGGGAAAATTAAGTAAATCTTATATGTTTACATCCAAGCCCAGGAAGGCTAAGCTTCTTTCTAGGCAGAGAGAGAGACACCCATTTGGGATATAATTTCTGTCATTATAGACTACATTTCTTAAGTTAATGAGATAAATTGCATACTAAAGCGTCTTACCTTCTCTTTATTGTCTGTAAAGGAAACTTTCAATAAGTAGCTCAGATACAGATGTGTCATGGTTCAACCCCTGCCAGCAACCAAACACCATACAGATACTCACTCACTCTCCCTGCCCCCAACAGGATGGAGAAAAGAATCAGAAGAGCAAAAGTGAGAAAGCTTGAGATAAAGACAATTTAATAAGTAAAGCAAAATCCATGCGGGCAAGTAAAAAAAAACAAGGAATTAAGTCACCTCTTCCCATCAGCAGGCAGGTGTTCAGCCATCTCCAGGAAAGCAGGCTCCATCATGTGTAATGCTTATTTGGGAAGACAAAGGTCACAAATCAGAACATATTCCCCTTCCTTCTTCCCCCAGCTTTACATGCTGAGTGTGACATCATACGGTATAGAATATCCCTTTGGTGAGTTGAGGTCAGCTGTCCTGGCTGTGTGTCCTCCCAGCTTTTTGTGCAGTCCCAGCCTATTTGCTGGCGGGGTGGTACGAGGAGCAGAAAAGGCCTTGGGTACTTAGCAACAACCAAAACCACCAATGCAATATCAACACCACTCTCATCCTGAATCCAAAACATAGCCCCACACCAGCTTCTAGCAAGAAAGTCAACTCCATCCCAGCTGAAACCATGACAAGAAGTCAACACTGCAAACATTTTAATTGAAATTCATTAATCCAAATGGGGAACTAAAAATATCTAAGTGGACTGTTAGAACAATGGAGCCTGACTGTCCTTATGGTAATTTTTATCAAATTCCATGTCACGGCGAAGGGCACAGTTGTTAAGAAAAGAGAAATATTTACTACATTTAGCTCCCTTGAAATTTGAAGTATGGGAATTTTTCTAAAACGCTCATAGGTGATATGCATGAAAATGCTAGATGTTTTCTCAGGCAATAGAATGTCTGCAATTTGATCTTAAACAGAAGAATACTGTATAAAAATAATTTTTCTTTGTCTAGCAGGAAAAGTCTTGTCATTGAGAAGATTAAACAACAGCAATAACAAAATGTTTTAAAATCTCTGTCCTATCACACACACACACACACACAGAACTTGAAATGTTCCAGCTGTTAAGTATTTTTTCTTGAACAGAAAGGGGTGTGACCTTGGGAAAAATAATAAACTTCAAGCAACCAAGCAACACAAATCAAGATGAATGGATGAATAGATTGATTCAGGTGAAAACTTGCAACTTTCAAATAAACTTCAATTGACATCCCAGAAATACTCAGTCTCTTGAAATATTGTGTCAAAACAATAAAGCTGAGAAATTTTAGAATTCATTTTCTCCTCTAGATAAGATAATATCAATAAAAATGGTCATGTTGATAAAAAGAAAGGGCAAATAACAGGTAGAAAAAATGAAACAGAGATAGTTGTAAATGTCAGAGGCAGTATCACATAAGTATGAATTCTTTAAGAATCTTTAAGAATCTTTAAGAATCCCTGCATCCCTACAAAGAGGAAGGCAGGCAGAAAAGCCAGGAGGCCTGCATGGATGAATAAGGAACTCCTGGACATGACCAAAAGGAAAAAGGAGGCCTACAGGGAGTGGAAACAGGGGCGGGTAGCCTGGGAGGAATACAGGGGAATGGTCCGAGCAGCCAGGGATCGGGTTAGACAAGCCAAAGCCCAGATGGAACTGGATCTGGCAAGGGATATTAAGACAAACAAGAAATCTTTCTTTAAATACGTCAGCGAGAAAAGAAACACTAGGGAAACTGTGGGCCCTCTCCGGAAGGTAACACAAGAACTGGTTACCCGGGATAGAGACAAGGCTGAGGTACTCAATGACTTTTTTGCCTCAGTCTTCACTGGCAAGGACTGCAGCCACACTGCCCGTGATGCAGAATGCAAAAGCCAGGATTGGGAAAATGGAGAACCGCCCACTGTAGAAGAAGATCAAGTGCGGGACCACCTGAGGAACCTGAAGGTGCACAAGTCCATGGGACCTGATGAGATACATCCGCGGGTCCTGAGGGAACTGGCAGATGAAGTCGCTAAGCCACTAGCCATCATATTTGAGAAGTCGTGGCAGTCTGGCGAGGTTCCTGATGACTGGAAAAGGGGAAACATAACCCCCATTTTCAAAAAGGGAAATAAGGAAGACCCGGGGAACTACAGGCCAGTCAGTCTCACCTCTGTGCCTGGCAAGATCATGGAGCAGATCCTCCTGGAAACTCTGCTGAGGCACACAGAAATCAAAGAGGTGATTGGTGACAGCCAGCATGGCTTCACCAAGGGCAGATCATGCCTGACTAATTTGGTGGCCTTCTACGAAGGGGTCATAACGGCGGTGGACAAAGGAAGATCGACTGATGTCATCTACTTGGACTTGTGCAAGGCATTTGACACTGTCCCACACGATATCCTGGTCTCTAAATTGGAGAGACATGGATTTGACAAATGGACCATTCGATGGATAAAGAACTGGCTGGACGGTCGCACTCAAAGAGTTGCGGTCAACGGCTCGATGTCCAAGTGGAGACCAGTGACAAGTGGCGTTCCTCAGGGGTCGGTGCTGGGACCTGTACTGTTCAACATCTTTGTAGGAGATATGGACAGTGGGGTCGAGAGCACCCTCAGCAAGTTTGCCGATGATACCAAGCTGTTTGGCGAGGTAGACACGCTGGAAGGGAGGGATGCCATCCAGAGGGACCTGGACAGGCTGGAGAGGTGGGCCCAAGCCAACCTCATGCAGTTCAATAAGGCCAAATGCAAGGTCTTACATCTAGGTCGGGGCAATCCCAAGCACAATTACAGGTTGGGCGGGGAATGGCTGGAGAGCAGCACTGAGGAGAAGGACCTGGGTGTGCTGATCGACGAGAAGCTCAACATGAGCCAGCAATGTGCGATCGCAGCCCAGAAGGCCAACCGCATCCTGGGCTGCATCAAAAGAAGTGTGGCCAGCAGGGCGAGGGAGGTGATTCTGCCCCTCTACTCCACTCTCGTGAGACCCCACCTGGAGTACTGCGTCCAGCTCTGGAGTCCCCAACATAAGAAGGACATGGACCTGTTGGAGCGTGTCCAGAGGAGGGCCACGAGGATGATCCGAGGGCTGGAGCACCTCTCCTATGAGGAGAGGCTGAAGGAGTTGGGGCTGTTCAGCCTGGAGAAGAGAAGGCTCCGGGGAGATCTTATTGCGGCCTTTCAGTACCTAAAGGGGGCCTACAGGAGAGCTGGGGAAGGACTTTTTACTAGGGCATGTAGTGACAGGACAAGGGGGAATGGCTTCAAACTGGAAGAGGGCAGGTTTAGATTGAACATTAGGAAGAAGTTTTTCACTTTGAGGGTGGTGAGGCACTGGAACAGGTTGCCCAGAGAGGTTGTTGAGTCCCCATCCCTGGAGGTGTTCAAGGCCAGGCTGGACGTGGCCTTGGGCAACCTGGTCTAGTGGGAGGTGTCCCTGCCTATGGCAGGGGGGTTGGAACTCGATGATCTTCAAGGTCCTTTCCAACCTAAACCATTCTATGATTCTATGATTCTAAGAAGTACAGTAAATCTTTTGAATGTCTGGATGACAGAAGGGGAGAAAACAAGCATGAATGAATGTGACAACAAATCATTGTGAGAAAGTGATGTTTGATGGTACTAAATGACAGAGTTTCAAAGAAAGAATATAATCAGAAGAATGACCTAAGTTATTAAATTAATGAGTTGGTAAGTGTACTTTTTGTTTGCACATGGTGTCCTCAGGGCAGACAGAGACAGGCAGCTGCAATACCATGACTCTTTTTCCTCTTAGCTCTCAGTGCATACTGAAGGCTGATGTTGTAATTATTGCTGTTATGAAAGGATTTATCAGGTGTGAAAAATTATGAATACTCCCTCTTTGGAAGAATGCTGAAAAACAAGTTGTTGCATTCCCATGTTTAGATGTCATTTACCATCATAACAAGTTAGTATGTTCTACCAGGACGGTGTTTATACTGCTAAAATCCTTAAAGGTTCTTAAGCTTCTTTTGGTAAATTTAATGCATTTTAGAATGTAAAAAAAAATATTTTTGTATATCTGCTGCAAAATAAAGGATGATGAAGTTTGAAAAATTAATATATTTTTGTAGGTAATGCATGTTTCTGCACAGAATCATAGAATCATAAAATCATAGAATGGTTAGTTTGGAAGGGACCTTAAAAATCATCTAGTTCGACCCCCCCTGCCATGGTCAGGGACACCTTATACTAGACCAGGTTACTCAAAGCCCCATCCGGCCTGGCCTTGAACACTTCCAGGGATGGGGCATTCACAACTTCTGTGGACAACCAGTTCCAGTGTCTCACCAGCCTGACAGTAAAGAATTTCTTCCTAATATCTAATCTAAATCTACCTTCTTCCAGTTTAAAAACACATTACCCCTCCTCCTATCATTACACTCCCTCATAAGGATTCCCTCCCCATCTTTTTGTAGGCCCCCTTTAGGTACTGGAAGGCCGCTATAAGGTCTCCCTGGAGACTTCTCTTTTCCAGGCTGAAAACCCCCCACTCTCTGCCTGTCTTCACAGGAGAGGTGCTCCGCCACTCTGATCATCTTTGTGGCCCTGCTCTGGACTCACTCCAACAGGTCCATGTCCTTCTTATGTTGGAGGCTCCAGACCTAGACACAGTACTCCAGCTGGGGTCTCATGAGAGCAGAGCAGCGGGGCAGAATCACCTCCCTCGACCTGCTGGCCACACTTTTCATGCAGCCCAGAATACTGTTCACCTTCTGGGCTGCAAGCTTGCATTGCTGGCTCATGTTGAGCCAACACCCCCAGATCCTTCTCCTCGGGGCTGCTCTCAATCCGTTCTCTGCCCAACCTGTATTTGTGCTTGGGATTGTCCCAACCCATGTGCAGGACCTTGCACTTGTCCTTGTTGAATTTCATGAGGTTTGCATGGGCCGACCTTTCAATCCTGTCCATATTCCTCTGGATGGCCCTCCAATGTGATGACCACACCACACAGCTTGGTGTCATCAGCAAACTTGCTGAGGGTGTACTCAATCCCAACATCCATGTAATAATGCTTTGTGGTACTCACATGATATCTGTGTAGCCTCCCCTAACACACTTATGTTGTACCTCAGAATATAAATGCATTGATTTAAGTAAATAAACAAACAAAAGCAATAAAAAAGGGATATAATTTTCAGATTTTTCTATATGTTAAGTATGAATATAGACCATTTACTGTCCAGTATTGATTTTTTTTTGGTGAAGTAATTTAAAAAGACTATATAGTGGTTTTAGGTAGAGGGGGTAGAATGTCTGCATTTCTTTGTGAATGCTTTCTTAGAATATGATGAGAGCATAGAAGGTTAAAAAATGTTTGTGGTTGTCTCTTTTTAATAGAAACTCTGAGTTCAGATGGCTATAATTGGGAAATTACATTATTATTGCTAGACAGAACTTCAGTAACAACAAAGAAGGCATTCAGCAAAATATTTGCTGATTCCAAGTGTTTTAAAATTTTCCACACAAATAATTTTCTAAATGTTTCCAACCAAAGTGTAATAGAGACTATTCTTTTGTAAACAGAAAATAAATCTACCTAGCAGAAATCAGCGCCAGCTTAGGACATTATCGACTTCATTATTGACAATTTCTTCGAAATCAATTTGATGTAAGCATATAATTATAAGTCCTGCTGTATTTATTGTAAGCACTGCCTAGAAGACTGGTTTTAAGTCTGTATTAGAATATATTTTGAAAGGATGCTCTAAGAGAGTAGTCACAATAAGACAAAAATCTTTCAGTGGAGACATGCTTACAGTATGCTATCTTGTTGAATGCAGAGAACTCGGAGTGAATGCTGGACTGTGCCAAAAAGTCTATATAACACAGCACAGTAAAA